>CAHIKZ030004561.1:1087500-1565000 GCA_903632075.3 Acanthosepion pharaonis | reverse complement strand
CAAGACAACATGCAGTTCCATAATCTTGTTGGATATCCAGGTATCATAAGTTGGGACTACTGGTCCACTTAAACATGTTATTGACCAGTGACCACTGTGTTGCATTACTTCATTTGCACCCATTTATTGGCTCCTTATAGCCCAACAATGAGAGATCATTCCAGCAGGTCATTGGTCCCCAGTTGCTTGGAATTGGCTTGAGGAGCATTCTGGAAACTTGACTTATTGTATGGACACCATATTTGTCCTTCATCATCCTAAATGAGTATTTATGGAAGATAGTGGAAAGGTCTATTTACATGCAAGATCCTAATACTTTCCATGGACAGCATGACTCAACATTTCTAAAGAAGACTTTTGACTATTTACTAAACTTTGTCAGGCTAGAGAGGATCCTGCATAATACTAAACACTTATTACTATTGACACATTAATGTATGGCTTGACAAATGATTCATGATGGCTTTCTCTATCTTAGAGGACATTTATTGCTTTTCATCAGCATGGTTGATGCTAACATCCAGGTGAGTGACTCACTGCACTTTCTCAGGCTAATTCTGGTGACATGAAGTGGAAAGATTATATTGAATCAATTGCTAGGTCTGCTGCTTGGAAAGTCGGTTCACCATTTTGTGCTAGACAATTTTTCTCTCCTGAATCAAATCTCCACATAAGTCTACTATTCGTCCTTGCATTGAATATTACTGGTGCTGCTGCTTTGTATTTAGGTACACTTTGATAAAATCCGAAGAATCTGTAATGTTATCGGTCCGCACCTGCCAAGCAGTTTATCTATGTATTATTTGCAACTTTATGTATAACCATTCATCCATACCTCAAATATTGCTGCTATATATGGTCCAGTGCTCCTGATGTATATTTAGAGATTCTTGATAAAATCTAAAGAATCAGCAATATTATTGGTCCTGACCTGGCATCTCAGCTTCAGTTACTCAAGGTAGTGTTATTCTGTGAGCATAAGAAAGAGCAAGAAATGAAGTTTATGGGTTTATGCAGGAAAGAGGACAGTTAACCCAAGACTTGAAAAGGTCAGGATTGTACTGATTGGGAAAAAGTCCTGCCAAGAGTCTGTACCACAAAGCATCAGTTGGGGAAGCTGTCCGAATGGAACTTAGTTCTGACTAACAGAATGTGATATCTAGTATTGTTCTTTATAGTACTGCTCAGTTATTGCTTGGCCAGTTTCTGCTGAATGTACTACCCAGCCCAGGGATTGAACTCTGGGATTAGTCCAATTGTAAATAATGTGGATAATAATAAATCATACTCTCAGAAATTCAGACCAAAATTTTACAGACAATACATATTCTACTTGGGAGGGGCAATGTACCATGGAGCAATGATTATCAAGTTAATGTAAAATTATTACTGCTAGTGAAGTGAATCTGATCCTGAATGAGCTTCCCCACACTCATGGTGATACTTTCTGAAAAATAAAGATCAACTAACATGTACAACATGCCAAGCTGCAATCACAGTGAAACATATTTTACTTGAATGTACTCACTTAGCCCCTATAGGACAAAAATACTACAAGGAAACCAACATGAGAAAACTATTTGTGTAATGAGTTGGTCGGTCAACTTGACACCCCCAAAGTGAGTGGAGGTGGGCAGGCGCGGGAACTGTGATTGGTAGCTGGCTTGTTGGTGTTTTGCATAGGTGAGTTACCAAGCTCTATGTAAAGGGCTGGAATGAGAAGGAGGGCAGTTTTTTCAGTCTCAGAAGTGGAGACTGTGTCCGTCGCTACAATAGCAGGAGAGAAAAAGACGAAATCATTTATTTTTTCGTGACACATTCCAACACAATTTGTAAATTCTGAAACTGCCACCATAATGACAGAAAGAAGTAGGTTTATACTAAAACATATAACACCTGCAAAAGACCATCTACAAACTATATATATCTATAGCTGGCCACTCGTATTCAAGGATACCTGTCTGCTATGGCAGCTAGCCAATCCCTATCGCAGACACTTGCTCAGGCACATCTGTTTTTATTCAACACCTACAGAGCCCACCTGTTTAATACTGTGACTATGCTGAGCAGACTTTAGTTACAGTTTCTGGGAAAGAGTGTTATCTAGCATGATCAACAATTTGAACCAGGCCAGTACACTCGAGCCGTCGGGTACGATGGCTTGTGACTTTGTGCTAGCACAGCTATCGATGGCACTCAAGGGTTACATTTACCCAATTTCACTCACAAGGCTTAGGTCAGCCCATGGTATGGTTTTCAGGCACTTTACAAAGGTGCCACATGCTGGGATCGACCCCTTCCATCTGATAACATCAGGAAGGCTGCTTCCTGACATATCAACCATGATGAGGTTCGAACCCTGGGTCTCATGGTCAGAATACAAACATTCTAACCATGCTGCCACATGCCCATTAATCTATATATCTATAAAACATATATAAAAGTATAAAATGGCTCCAGTGAATAAAAGTAATCCGGTGATTTGACCCAAAGAGTTGAGAGTTCAATACCTGTCCACAGCAGAGGTAAATAAAAACTTGGAGAGTTGTTACTAAAGGGAAATAACTGAAACGGAGATATCCAGAAAAGGCATGGCATGTGGAAATAGAACAATCTACCCTGGTTCGGTTCAAAAGTTAAACGTATATCACCTGAAGAAGCTTGGAGCATACAACAGCTGAAACCTCAGAAATGTGACAAGATGAGGACAACGGTCTGAACAATGTAAATAGTACATTATTTACATTATTCGGACTATTGTTCTCACCTTTGTTGCCATATTTATCACAACATGTCGGCCGTTGTACGCTCCGGCCTTCTTCAGGTGGTTGGAATGTCAAACTGAACCCTTTATTTCACTCACTGGGGTAGACTGTTCTAGTTCCATGTGCCATGTTTTTAATGGATGTCAGTTATCTCCTGTTGATTTCCCTCTGAAAGTTCTCCACTGCCTTAACCAGGTATTGAACTCACTCTCTTTGGGTCCTGTCACTGGATCTAACCAACGCCTTTATCCACTGTGCCATGTGTCCTGTGTGACATTCCAACCACCTGAAGAAGGCCGGAGCATACAACAGCCGAAACGTTGTGATAAATATGGTGACAAAGATGAGGACAATAGTCCAAATAATGTACATAATATCTCATCTCAGAAATATAGACAGAAGCCATAAAATTGTGTACAAAATATTTATATTTCGACATTAAATAACCTATAAGAGTTGATATGCCACCAAACAAAATCAGTTAACCAATCGACATTCATGGTCTCACGCCTTATGACACTAATCTTCAATGTCTAGAGTCAATATCAGTAGACCATTTGTTTGTGTCGTCAGTTTGATTTTAAATTATCTATCGCTGTGCTGGATGAAACTAAGTTTATTAAACATTGCAACTCTGATCTATAAAAATTATAAAAAAAGATGCTCATTAGTTTAGTCTTTAATTTTAAGTAAAAGTTTACTCAATACAAGGCCCAAAAGCCACTTGAGGTAGACTGATTTTTTTATGGCTTATCAACCTTTTGCAGTTTATTTAAAGCCAGAAATTATTCTTAGGTTGTAAGATTTTTTTTTTTTTTTTTTCAGATAATGATTTACTGATATAAGTCCTACTAATTAACCCATAGCTGGAGAGAGAAGAGGTGGATTCATACCTTTCTAAAGGGTATTTGAATGTTAATGAATATAGCAAACCTAACTGGAATTGGAACTCTGTTCTCTCATTTTCAATTCTGAGCCATTACCCATAACACCACCCACACATCCAAGCCTTCATCACCTGGTATTCGCAAGCAGTTATCAATCTAGGTACTAACCAGGCTCGATGTTGCTTAACTTCAGTGATCATATGGGAACTGTTTCAACATGATATGGTCATAAGCACACTTCAGGTAGAGAGTGGTTGTATGGATGAAAGAGGTGGAACATAGGATAGATAACAATTGATACTAAACTTTAACAGGTTAAGATTGTAGTGTTCAGGGAAACATCCCCTCAGGAGTCATTTCTACAAAACAGCAACACTTGGGAAGAAGCTGTCTGAATAGAAATTCCTCCTTACCAATGGAATATGAAAGGAACAAGGATGATTTGCCCCCATTGTACATGACATGCCCTATAGCTGAAAGGTTGATCTCTCCTTATTCTTGCCAGCCTATGAGATATTGTTTGAGAGGCTCGCTGTATTTTATCAAAGCTCAACAGCTCTCCATTTCAAGCCTGACTCTGAGAGATCGAAGAGAAGAGTTTGAATTCGGGTTGAGTTCATTACATTGTAATGAATTCAGCTGAGCTGGTATACCCTTAGGAAAGTTATGAATCCATCTTTTCTCCCACCTCTACAGCTATGACTTACTGTATGTACTTGTACATAATTTTTTGTTTTTTTTTTTGTTTTTTTTTGCATGAAATTTAGCCCCTCCGGAAAAAAATTTACCTGTGTATAGTGCAATCAGTTACCAAAAATGCATGATTTTTAACATCTTCAAAAATTGTTACTCATGTGTAGTCCAACCACCTATTTTTTGCATAAAAAAAAACAGCTCATAAAACTATATATTTGAATATACACGGTAAATTGTAGGCCTTGTATATGATAAAAAGTAATGGTGTGTAGCATAAAGAGTAAGACCTGTGTCAATATTACCAGGAACGGGAATTCACTAGAGGAAGTGATAGACCGTTGTGGAAAAGTTAGTGCTTCTGCATTTGGATCTATCCTACGATTACAAAAGCCAAGGGGATGATGATGTATATGGAAAAATCATTATCTTAAAATAATTTAGGCAATACTCATAAAAAATAAATATTATAATCCAAAAATGTTTTGGCTTTAAATAACCCACAAAGTGTTGATATGTTATATAAAAAATAATCAATTTTAAGCTATGAGCCATAATACCAATTCATTGGATAGAGTATTCTAGATGAGTAGTTCTTATTTAATTAAATATGCATTTGATCTGCCAACAAATATGGATACTTGCTAACTTTAGCCTGATACAAGGTCAATCATGAGATGCTCAACAAGAGCTGAACTCATTACAATGATGTAGTGATCTGGGAAATGAGTTAGAAAAAGTTTGCTATATGTGATCTATCTATCTATCTATATCTCTATATCTCTATATCTATCTATCTATATCTCTATATCTCTATATCTATCTATCTATATCTCTATATCTATCTATCTATATCTCTATATCTATCTATCTATATCTCTATATCTATCTATCTATATCTCTATATCTCTATATCTATCTATCTATATCTCTATATCTATCTATCTATATCTCTCTATCTATATCTCTATATCTCTCTATCTATATCTCTATATCTATCTTTATATCTCTATATCTATCCATATCTCTATATCTCCATATCTATATCTCTATATCTCTACATCTATCTATATCTCTATATCTCTATATCTATCTATCTATCTATATCTCTATATCTCTATATCTATCTATCTATCTATATCTCCATATCTCTATATCTATCTATCTATCCTCTATATCTATATCTATCTATCCATCCATATCCCTATCCATCTATCTATCTATCTATCCATCCATCTATATCTCTCTATCTATCCATCTCTCCATATCTCTCTCCCCATCTATATCTCTATATCTATCTATCTATATCCCCCATATCCCATATCTATCTATCTATATCCACATCCATATCTATCTCCATCTCTATATCTACATCTATATCTCTATATCCCACATCTATCTATATCTCTATATCTATCCCCACATCCATCTATCTATATATCTATCTCCCATATCCATCCATCTATCCATCTATCTATCCCCATATCTATATCTATCCATCTATCTATCTATCTATCTATATCTATATCATCTATCTATCTATATCCCATCCCATATATCTATCTATCCATCCATCCATCCATATCCCACATCCATCCATCCATCCATCCATCTCCCCATCCCCATCCATCTATCCATCCATCCATCCCCATATCTCCCATCCATCTATCCATCCATATCCATCTCATCCATCCATCCATATCTCTATCCATCTATCCATCTATCCATCCATCCATCCATCTATCTATCCATCTATATCCCCCACATCCATCTATATCCCATCCATCTATATCTATCTATATCTCTATATCTATCTATATCTATCTATATCTCTATCCATATCTATCTATCTATCTATATCTATCTATCTCTATATCTATCTATATCTCCCATATCCATCTCTATCTATCTATCCATCTATCTATATATCTATCCATATATCCATCTATCTATCCATATCTCCATCTATCTATATCTATCCGTCCATCCATATCTATCTATCTATCTAATATCCATCCATCTATATCTCTATATCTATCTATCTCCATATCTCTATATCCATCTATCCATCCATCTCTATCTATCCATCTATATCTCTATCCTATCTATCTATCCATCTCCCCACATCCATCTATCCATATCCCCCCTATATCTAATCCATCTATATCTATCCATCTATATCTCTATATCTATCTATCCCTATATCCCCATATCTATCCATATCTATCTATCTATATCCCATATCCATCTATCTCTGTCTATATCTATCTATCTATCTATCTATCCATATCTCTATATCTCTATATCCATCCATCTATCTATCTATATCTCTATCTATATCTATCTATATCTCTATCCATATCTATCTCTCTATCTCTATCTCTATCCATCTATCTATATCTCTATCTATCATCTATATATCTATATCTATCTATCTCTATATCTCTATCTCCATATCTCTATCTCTATCTATATCTCTATCTATATCTCTATATCTATCTATATCTCTATCTATCTATATCTCTATATCTATCTATCTCTATCTATATCTCTATATCTATCTATATCTCTATCTATATCTCTATATCTATCTATCTCTATATCTATCTATATCTCTATCTCTATATCTATCTATATCTCTATATCTATATCTATCTCTATATCTATCTATATATCTATCTATATCTCTATCTATATCTCTATCTATATCTCTATCTCTATCTATATCTCTATCTCTATCTATATCTCTATCTATATCTCTATCTATCTATATCTCTATCTATCTCTATATCTCTATCTATATCTCTATATCTATCTATATCTCTATATCTATCTATAAAATTCTGTGACTTCTGTTAGTCTGTCCATCCATCACACTTTCTAAAATAGTGATACATTGACCAATCAAAACTAAAGTTTGGGGAGACGTGTAAACAGGTAAGGGGGTGCAAAGTACAGTTGATTTTTAACAGGGAGCATAGCTTAGTACAATACACAATACTCCCACTATTTTAAAAACAATTTAATGATTAAAATAACAAATACTTATTTAATAAAAAATGGAACATTGTTTTTTGCATATCTTTTTAAGTTTTTATATACGCAAGAATCCAATTTCCAGTTTGCCCTTCATTTGTGAGAATTATAAACAAATCACAAAGCCAAACACTTCAAAAAGTTGGAATTTAGTTCCAGAAAGAAATATTTATGCATGGCCTGTTGTATGTTGCATGTTCAAGAGTAAGAAATCCTAAGAATGTATTCTTCACTGTTAAAAAGGGAAAAAAAAGATATTCTTTCTAGAATTCCCCCCCCCCCGTCACTACATTTTTTTTTTTTTTTTTTTTTTTTGAGGTTACAGAAACATGACCATCTAGTGTGTTTATGTGGTTATCATCTTCAACCATTTCACCAATCAATATCCATTCGAGGATAGTCTTCAAGTCATCATCAACAATTGCTTACCATGAATTCCTATAAAATTAAATTATTAAGCCACAAAGTATGCTCTTTGTCAGAATATTTTTCGAAACAAATCAGCTTATTCAAATTTCATCGATTGGTCCGTGAAATTGAATGAAACATAGAGTTTGTAAATCTTGACAAAAAATGTTAGCAATAACTTCAACAATACTAAATACTGTGAGGATTTCAACATTAGTGTGTTGCAAAATATTCATGAAATGTTTGGATTGGATGAATTCTTGCTCTACTCTTTGGCAAAGTCAATGTTTGTTGCTTCAACTGGCTTGACTACAATTTACCAGGCACACAGTCCTGGAGGTAGACAATTTAACAATTGACTGAATGGAATTCTAATTGATTAAAATCGTAATGCAACCTCATCACAATATTTTGACAAGTATACCTCAGGCTTCTTATGAATAATCGAATCACCATAATTGAACTATTGTTTCTGCTTTAGGTTTGACTCCTGTTTACCAGGCATACAGTCGAGGAGGTAGACAGTGACTTAAATAAAACAGTTAACTAAATAGAATAAACTTAATTGATGAAAATTCTGATGCAACCCCATCACAATATTCTTACAAGTACCAGCATGGCTCCTGGAGAGCAACTCATTGCATTACCTTGATCTCAAGTTCTCCACTGACATGAAGTGAAGCAATTGAATCAATTGCTAGGTCTGCTGCTAGGAAAGTTGGTTTACTGTGTCATGATAGACAATCATTCTCATCAGAATCCATCTTGCATATTTTAAATCATTCATTCATGGATTGAATATTGTGGCCATGTTTGGTCTGATGCTCCTACTATATATCTTGTGATTCTCAAGAAAATCCAAAGAAGGGTTTGTAATTTTATCGGAACTGACTTGGCATCTTGATTTCAGTAACTTTTTCTCCATGACGTAGCTTCCCTCTGTCTTTTCTATGAATATTTCCATGACAATTGTTTTATCTCTTCCTTGGAACCTCAACCACATGAATTTAAGTGTACTACTAGATTGTCAAGTTGGTCTCATTGGTTGACTGTTGCATGATGTAACTCAAATTTCTATTCTAATAGTTTCTTTTCTTGCATATCTTGCCTATAGAATTCTCTTTCAGCTCTTGCTTTCCTGCTACCTACAATATTCAAAAATAAAATGCTACATCAATTTTTCTGTCTTCCTGAAATTCCTTTTATTATCTTTTTTCTCAATAAAGTCTTCTAATTTAATTCTCACTCTATAACCCAGTAATGAATCTTAGTGACTTCATTGCCTTACTTGGGTGAAATAATTAAAAAAAAAAAAAAAAAAATAAATAATAATTACACCTCAGGCCTCATTGAACAATGAGATCACCATAACTGAACTTTTATTATTAATTAGGTTTGACTATTATCGGGCACACATCCCTGGAGGTAGACAATGATTTAACCTTTACCATGCTAATTTCTTTCTAGAATTGTCCCCACCCCCGTCACTATTTTTTTTTTTTTTTTTTTTTTTTTTTGGGTACAGAAACATGACCATCTAGTGTGGTTATCATCTTCAACCATTTCACCAATCAATATCCATTCGAGGATAGCCTTCAAAATCATCATCGGAGTCCTAATCAAAGAAAATTTCCTGAATAAAGGCTTTGTTGGATATTGATGCAGCCATTTTTGTTTACAAAAAATCACAAAAAATTAATGAGTTTAATCAGTGTAGAGTCAAGAAGAATTCAAAATGGAATTGGAAAAAGGAAGTTTAACATTCTTCCAAAACAGTAATAGGCGATTTCCAGTTTAAAATACTGGAAATAACAGTTGACAAGTGTTTATTTACAGTAACCGTCTAAAGGTGACAGAATGCGCCTAAATCAGCAAAGGGAGAGAATTCTATGGTAACTATTTTTGCCTGCGGTTTGGTAATGGTTAAAAATAAAACTATTTACTAAAATGGAATGAGCCTGACTAAAATAGTGATGCAATCTCATCACAATATTTTGACATTTAAACCTCAGACCTCAGTGAACAATTGGATCACTATTATTGAACTATTGTTACTACTTTATCTAGCATTAATTATAATTAGGTGAAGGCAGATCTAGCACAATAATAGCTAAGGTGCAAAAACATGAACACCTAGTATGCTCACGTGGTTATCATCTTCAACCACTTCACCATCAATATCCACTTGAGGATAGCTTTCAAATCAATCAAAGAAAACCTCCTGAATAAAGGCTTTGTTGGATATTGATGCAGCCATTTTTGTTTACAAAAAATCACAAAAAAATTAATGTGAGTTTAATTGATGTTACACTTCGTGTAATCTAGAAGAATTCAAAATGGAAAAAGGAAATTTAACCTTCTTCCAAAACAGTAATAGGTGATTTCCACTTTAAAATACTGGAAACAAGTTGACAAGTGTTTATAGTAACCATCTCAAGGTGACAGAATGCGCCTAGATCAGCAAAGGGAGAGAATTCTATGGTGGCTATTTTGCCTGCAGTATGGTAAAAGTTAAATAAAACTATTTACTGTAATGGAATGAGCCTGACTAAAATAGTAATGCAATCTTGTCACAATATTTTGATATGTAAACCTCAGACCTCAGTGAACAATTGGATCACCATTATTGAACTATTGTTACTACTTTATCTACCATTAATTATAGTTAGGTTAAATGTAGATCTAGCACAATAATAGCTAAGGTTATTTAAATTTCTATTCTTCAGTTTTTCTTGAATTCATTCTTCATCAGCATAATTAGTCAATTTAGTCCAGTCACCATCTTCCTCCATAATCATGTGCCTCATTAATGGTAGCCAAGTCCTTCAAGTTATTTATTTGTAGATTATACAACTTCTGATTTCTGCAACAGATCACTGGAGATATATTTTGCGGAAATGAAGAATGAGTAACCTGGAAAGCAAAACTTGTCACTGTTGTTGTTTTTGCTGACAAGTTTAATTTCTTCTTTGCCTCAGTAAATGTAAATTTGAGGAAAAGGAATACATCATATTTTGGGTAAATGTATAATTTATTTACATATATACAAAACCATCATACTACTCGTTGCTGTTATAAAAGGCGACAGAATGGGAAAGGAAGAAAGAGGAATGAATGAAGGTCATGGCTGTCAGAATGTAGTGCTACGCCTACATTTCTTCAACTTTGATTGGTCGACATCTAAAAATAATAAGACAATTTATCGATCGCATTTCACCATACTGAATTTTTTTTCCTACAGTTTGCTCACAAACAAGTTTTGTTATAAAATCACTGATTGGTTCATTTTTCATCCAATCGAGTATTGTTCATATACCTTCAAAAATATATCCCACGTTCATGCTGGGAGCCACATATAGTAGTATAAATTTGGATGCATTTCCCAAATCAAACAGTAGAGTAATAGACTATAATAGAGTACAGAGTAGAGACAATAGATCTCGACTACTCGTGTTATTCATCCTATTCACTCCGCACATACACACACACAGATACAGAACCTGAATTTCACACAACATCAGTTCTATGTGAACAAAAGTTGAAACAACTCTGTTAGTTACAAACACACAACTGAACAATCTTCGGAAGATATATTCAATCTTAACACAGAACTCTGAACTTTATACTCAGAAAAACTTGTTTAAAAACATTTCCTAACAGATAAAGGGGAACTACTTTTTTCTCCTTATTCACACATTATACAACTACCTTGTATTTAATGTTGATTTTAATATATATGTTTATTTGTTGAAACAAATTGGTTCTTCATTGTTTTTCCTTGTTATTTAAAAAATTATGTATGAATGTTAAATGCTTATTCAACACGCAGCCACATTTATCTACCAAGCATCATTCTACAAACTGATGTTTTGTGAAGACAGTGGTGGTCAAGGATGAAAGTTGAAAAGTATCGGGTTCACTCTGCCTGTGGTGTTCTTGACCAACCTCTGCGTGTCGACATCTCAGCCAGGTCTTTCTCTCTGTCTTCTGTGGTGTTGAATCAGGGAATTTATATCTGTCGTATTGATTCCAAATCAGAGTCTGTGTTTTTAGTGGGAGTTATTTCTGCTGGCCAATATATAAAGTTCATTTTTTTTTTATTTAATACCAAAAACATGTGTTGAGCCATGATGTGCAGAGACATGTTTTTGCATTCAGCCTTGGGTTGGCAAGCAGTAAACATCTGATTTAGTGTAAGAGAGACAACATATAAATGAAGAACTATATCAAATTACATTGTGGATATTTATAAGTATTTAGTTGATAGTATAGGTAAGTTAGATAATTTTTTTCTTTTCAGTTGTGCCTGTAATAATAATTACCAAAAGAGAATTATAGACCTCAATCAATTCATAATGCTGTACTCAACTACTGTGCCCAGCCTGCAAATATGCAATGAAAAAGATGAGAGAAGCTGTGCAGAAAGAAAAATATTGATTATTTCAATGTCTACATGTATAAACAATCTGGTCAGGTTCAATTTTTTTCTATTTATATTATTTTTTTTTGTTAATGTTTTTGCTCTAACCTCTACTAACTCAATGTTCATTCATATTTTTATGCTGTTTATTAAATACTAGCAGGAGAGCCCGGTGTTGCCCGGGGATGTAACAGTAAGAGATAGATCAAGTATCGACCATCATAAAGACTGAAAAATAAAATTGACAAAGATTATTGTTTAAGCTTGACGGACACGCATGTCTTAATTAGTTTTGTTTTTTGTTTTTTTGTTTTTTGGGGTTTTTTTTACAAATTGGTCAAATTCAAACAAAAACATTGTTTTCAATTGTTATGAGTCTATCGATTGAATAGAATTTTATTATAAACAATTGTCTTGTAAATGGAATTTTTAAAGCATTCTGAATGTAAAAATGAAGAAAAAAAGTGTGCAAGACAATAAGAAACGCTACCTGCCAAAAAAAAGTGAAGTTTTGTTGAAATCAGTTGAAAAATGTAGGAAATCCGATCCTATATATAAACGAACACACACACAAACAACCTGGGTTTTATAAGTATAACTCTATATGAGTTTTCCCCCTTTCATTTTGGCGACAGAATCGTGTTTTTAAATTGATTTCATGGGAAAACAATTGTGTTTTTCCAATTTTTGGCGCTGTCAGAACCACTGCAAGGTAATTTTACATAGTCCTGTGAAGTTTTGTTGAAATTGGTTGAAAAATGTAGGAAATCCGATCCCATATATAAACGAACACACACACACACACACACACACACACACATACAACCTGGGTTTTATAATAAGTAAGATGAAAGAATTTAATATTTACTGACTCAGTATTACTTTTTGAATCTCCTTGCTTTCAACTTTGACATGACTAAAAAAATAAGTTTTTATGTCTAAATAGACAATAAAATCTATGGAGGAAATCTTCAAAGTACTGGAAAGAAAGAAGGTCATTATTCATAAGAAGAGTTGAAATTAATGCATGCAAGATTTCACAGCTCTAGCATCACTGCTTTATAGCCATCCTATGAACATTTCAGCCCACCTCCATAGTAATGCAAAGGTAAAAATTGCAATAAATTAAAATTTTTTATGTGGAGTAAGCAAGTGAAAGATGAGAGAGGATCCTGTAGGAAATAATTTGTATTTCTTTTACTTTTCTATATTTTTTTTATGTAAAATGAAGCAATGTTTAATTTATAATGTAATTTTTTTAATGAGGAATTATTATCACATGCATTATTTACATTGTTCAGACTATTGTCCTCATCTTTGTCATATTCACATCATTTCGGCCATTGTACACTCCAGCATTCTTCAGGTGATTAGAATTTTGAACATCTGAAATATCATGAACATGACAATAAAGATGAGGACATCAGTCCAAACAATGTAAATAATTACAATACCTCATGTCAGAAATATAACAGATTATCATATGCCTCTAACTTCAGACTAGCATACCCATCTTGCTTGTTATACCTGATGGTAGAGTAATGGATAGCAGCTTGGATTGAGAAATCAGAGAGCCAAGTTCAAATTCCAGTTGAATCCATTACATTCACTTATGTGCTAATACCCTTGGGAAAAGTATGAATCCTCTTCTTCTCCCTCCTGCTATGGGTAAATAGCAGGATAGACCAGGTTCTATAGCCTTGGATGGCAACTGGTCTACCACAGAAAGAAATGGCATCCTACTGTGGGGGGAAAAAAATCTGCCTTGTCAGTCATGTATCAAAAGATACATGATCACTTGTGTGTGTGTGTGTATCATGCATGGTACATAACTGACTGACCCTACATTTGAAATTCCAAGCTTTCCAAGTATGACAAACACTTGAAGAAGGCTAAAGAATACAATGGTTAAAATGTGAGTATAACAACCAAGTTGAGGATATTAGTTTGAAGATAAAGGCATATAATAACAATAATAATCTGTAGCTGTTGAACATTTTGACAAATGTATGGACAGAGGACATGAGGAGAGATATGAGAATGTAAAGATACAGGTAAATGGTGAGAGTGGAGCAGAAACCTGACATAATCTTATTTGTCAACACTTGTGTAATTTCCATGAGCCTAACATGTTATATATTTCTCTTCAGGCTAATATCTTCTTTGTGGTTATCATTATGTTTCGGCCATTATACTCACTAATCTTCTTCAGCTATATGTCATATTCTGTAACCACTAGAAATTTAAAATAAACCCTTTATTGAATCCATGGAGATTTTTTAATTATTTCATCCCAAGCAAGGCAATAATGCCACTAAGATGTAAGGAGTTACTGGCAGTGAAAGAGCATAAGAAAACTTTAGTGAGGAGAAAGGACAATAAAAGGACAGAATTCAGGAAGACAGAAGATTACAACTGATGTTGTATTTAAATTGTTGAAGATTGTAGGTAGCAAAGAAACGAGTTCCACAGGTGAGAAGTGCAAGAAAAGAAACTGTTAGAATAGAACTGATGGTTATACCTAGTTCAATAGTAAAATGGTGAGACCTAGCAGCCAATCTAGTAGCATGCATAAAATCATGCAGTTAAAGCACCAGACCAGATATAGCAGCAATATTCAATGTATGGATAAATAGTAGATTATAAATGTGCAAGATGGATTCTGATAAAAAAAACAAATTTTGACATGACAGCGAACCAACTTTTCTAGCAGTAGACCTAGCCAATGATTCAATATAATCACTCTACTTTATATGTCAGTGAAATACGTGAGGTACAAGGAGTTGCTCTCCAGGAGGTTAGCATCAGCCATGCTGATAGAAGGCAGAAAAAATTCTCTATGGTGATTAAATGAATGCAGTTTTGTTTTCAAGGTATTAAAATTTACAAGCCATTCCTTGCACCAGTTAATCATTGATTGGAAGTCATTTCCAAGAGCAGCTTCTAGTTTTACTTTGTTGAACCTATTGGTAGATATTTCTTCTTCTATGCTCTTTTAATTTAATTTTTGTTATATAGCTTTTTTTATCATCGTCATCATTTCTACCTGACCCAGAAATTTAATTCTAAAAACAAAAATGGTAAGATATACTTAACTACTTATCCAATCAGCATGTAGAATTTTAAAGCTATCTTCATTCTTTGGGACTTGTTGAAATTGTTTTCATTTTGGTTTAAGTCTAGAAAACAACATTATTCTTTTATGCTTAATACTGGTGGTAGGGTGCATTTGATATATAGCAGGGGTTATAAATTTCTTGGCTTGGAAGTTGGAGGGTATCATAAGAAGTTGGTACCACTAGCCTCATCTGGGTTAGCATAAAGTATCAAAAAACTTTAAGCTACAAGTTTCATAAGTGGATATAGGTTATAAAAAAATAAAAAGGAAATTTATCTGTGCCTCTGACTTAGACATTGGGGAGTAATTTAAGGATAAATTTCTGTCATTCACAGTTGAGCTCTATAACTGCAATGATTGGAATTATATTAACCCTTTAGCATTCAACCCACCTTGTAAATATCGGCTCTCAATCTTCAACCCACCATGACCCATCTCGTATATTCTGCCATAATATATGATGATATTATTGCAAAGAACACAGAAAGTCATGCAAACAGTGAGACTTTGAGAGCCAATATTTACAGGGCAGGTTTGAGTGTGTTGAATCCTATAGTGTTAATCTACATGTAATAGCTCAATTAGGGTGCCCAGTAAAATAATGGTAAATTTATTCTTCAAGAAAATACATCAGCTGTATCTGGTCCATTTCAGTGGCACCTGTAAAAGCCCAGATCTGAATATTATGGACTACTGTATCTGTAGTATACTCCTAAATCACTTACAAAACCATTGTCGTTGATATTGATTCATTGATGTGGAACTTAACAGAAGCTTGAAATGAAATTCCTCTTGACACTATCTGCAAAGCTACTGCCTCCTGGTTACCACAGTTTCATCTTTGTGTTGTACATTAAGGCTAACATTTCTAACATTTACGATGATTGTTCAGTTTGTGCATGAATCATGATAGCTAAATAAATCTGTTTCTGAATTTACCGCTTTTTTTTTTTTTTTGTAATAGACGTGACAGTGACTTAACAGGAGCAAAACAAATTTGCTGCCTCGCGTGTCGAACCATTCTCTGAGAGTTGATCGTGTGTGCGTACGCCTGCTGCCATTTTTATGCAGCAGGCTTATTTGCATAAGAGAACAACACTACCTGTTAAAAACCAGGCGAGTGGACATGGGGGACCACTGCTCTCCTAGGCTTCGGTATTGCTGAAAGAAAGCGGCTTCAATTTCTGGACCACTGACAGGGCACCCTGTAGGAACTTATTGAGTCTCTTTAATGCAGCACAAAGCATCAAATGTAAGAGCATTTTGTGTACATCTGACTTACTATAGCAGTAATGATCAATGAAATGATTTTGATACTATGACATTGCTAAGTTTTCCCACCCTTTTCAAATAGTGTTGGAATCATGCCAAAGGTCTTAATGTGATACTTTTCTCATGGAGAAAAGAATCTTGCAGGCACTGTTGTAGAAATCATAAATGAGAATAAAATTCTGCTGTCAGACTGCTGTGGTCAGTTTACAATAAACTACATCTGGCAGCAAGACAGGTGATTGAAGGTTTTGATGAATGGGGAACCACTTCTTAATTGCTGTTGTTCTCAGGTCCACCATGACCCAGTGTGGTAGCACCTGTTAGGGTCCCAACTATGGGAAATTGGTGAACTTCCAAACAAAAATTAAATACTATGAAAGTATAAAAAAAAACATTTTTATAGTAAAAATATCAGCAATACATATAAAAAAATTACCAAGAATATCTATTTATAGCTGTATTACCAACAATACATTTTATCTGTAGTTGAAAGCATAGTTGCATTCAAAATATTTGTATTTCAGCATTAAATAACCTATAAAGATATTGATATGCTGCTAAACAAAATCAAGCATAAAAAAAAGCTGTAGTCAGTTTTAGAACAATGCCTCAAATATGTCTGAACACTTAAAGATTTCAAGCACATATCAGTCCTGTGGGAGTAATGTAATGGCTCGTGGCTTGGAAATAGAAATTAGCATATTGAGATCATTAAGTTCTCTTTTGTGCCAATACTCTTGTAAATCCATCTCTTCTCCCCCAGCTATGTGTTAAATAGAAAGAATGATTGGATTCAAAGATGTATGTAACCCTGCTGAAGTACATACTATCTGTACTGAAGTACATACTCAGATTGAGAAATTGGAGAGCCGAGTTCAAATTCCAGTCAAATCTATTACATTCACTTACATGCTAATACCCTTGGGAAAGATATAAATCCTCTTCTTGTCAACCCCCAGCTATGGGTAAATAGCAAGACAGACCAGGTTCTATAGCCTTGGATGGCAACTGGTCTAACGCAGAAAGAAATGGCAACCTACTGCAGGAAAAAAATCTGCCTCATCGATCATGTATCTTTCGATACATGATCGCCTAAGTATGTATCATGCATGGCACATAACTGACTGATAGAGTAGAGGTACCCAAACTTTTTGGGTTGCTGCCCACCTTGCATACCAAAATACAACTCTAACGCCACCCCCAATGTATAGTCGGTGTTTGTTTGGATTTTCTTGGTGCTAGTATTGCATCTCAAATGAATGTCTTAGGATTTCCTATGATAATTGTTATATAAACAGGTTACACTATAAAGTGAAAGCAAGATATACTTCAGCTACAATCTGTGTGTGTGTGGTGTATGTTCTGGTTAAGATGTGCCACTGCCACCCTTTGGCTACCCACTTTTTTCTCACCCAGGGCAGTACAATACTGCCCACTTTGGGAATCATAGATATGAACTTTGTGTACACATAATAATATATAGTGATATAAATGAAGATATAAGTTTTATGTTACTCCCTTTATTTTTTTTTTTTTCTCTCTCTCTCTCTCTCTAAAAATATATATAGGCAAATGCAAAAATGTCTTATCTTTGTTTTGGAACCTGACGTTAAGCATTACATTTTTTGAATTTTTGAAATCTGCTCTTTCTTGAATAACCACGTATATCTTTATTTAGGTTTTGTCCTGTATTATGTTAAAAAAAAATGCTTACATTCAAAATTTCAAAGAATTTCAAAGCAGCCACAGAATATGAATGTAAAGTAGTAATTCCCCATCTTTTTTGGTTTTCTGCCCCCTTATGTTCCAAAACACAACCCTAAGCACCCCCACACCCACCAACAATGTATAGTCAACCTTTCATTGGATTTTCTTGGTGCTAGTATTGCATCTCAAATGAGTGTCTTAGTATTTCCTATGATAATTGTTATACAAACGGGATACACAGTAAAGTGAAAGCAAGACACATTTCAGGTGTTTAGTGTATGTTCTTTATTATATTTTTTTCTTTTACAATGATGTTCAGTCTATACAAGGCCCAAGAGCCACACGAGGTAGAGTGTTACAAAATAAGAGACACAGCTTATGTGGGGAAAGATAATAATTAACCTTAGAACTGGTTAAGATTGTTGTGATCAGGAAAGCAGCCTTTTGGGAACTGGTTCCATTAGGCAGTATTTTAAGTGAAGAAACTGCTTGGGTGGAACTTACATCACATCAAGGGAATACAAAGGAAATAAGGGTGGTTCATTACAACATGTGTGGCATAGTGGGTCTTAGTCATGAAGGTTAGGACTGGTGGAACTAAGAAGTATAGTTCATCCAAACACTCTTTAGAGCAGTGTGGTTCAGATGGATCACTGCCACCCTCTGTTTTTTTCTTTTGGGTGGTTGTTTGTGGGTTTTTTTTCATCCCAATAAAGGCAGTAAAGCCACTAAGACACAGGAGTGTGGAGGAATTAAAAATAGAAATATTAATAGTGAGCAGGAAGTGAAAGAGTAATCAGGATGACAATAGATAGAAATTGACATTGCATTTAAATTTTTGGACATTAAAGTTGGCTGGAAAACATGAAGCCGGAAGGGAGTTCCACAAGCGAGAAATACAAGAGAAGAAACTGTTCACATAGAAATTAAAGTAAATTGATGAAATCTTGACACCAGTCTTGTAGGTCACTTAAATTCAAAAGGTTGAGATATCATAGCCAAGAGTTCATCTGAACAATTAACATGAAAGTATTTATAGAAAAGACACAGGGAGGTAACTTTATAATGGTGGGAAAGTGACTGTAGCCAAGCCACCAGATCAGGACAGATAATATTGCTGATTCTCCTTTGGTTTTTATCAAGGAGCTTAAGGTAAATAGGCGGGGCACTGGACCATATGTGGCAGCAATATTCTAAACATGGATGAGTGAGAGACTTATATACATGTATGATAGATTCTGGAGAGAAAAATTGTCTTTCACAACACAGTGAACCAACTTTCTTTGTAGCTGACCTAGCAATACATTCAATTTTGTCTTTCCACTTCATGTCAGCTGAGAACATTAGCCCGAGAAATTGCAATGAGTCACTTTCCTGGAGGTTAGCATCAGCCATACTGAAGGAAGAGAGAGAGAGAGGGATCTCCTAGATAATTAATGGAGAGATGCTTAGTTTTGGAGGTGTTAAAATTAACAAGCCATCAGTTTGCCCCAGTTAACAACCGACTGAAAGTCATTTTGGACATCAGCTGCCATTTTGACCTTATCAAATTGATCAGCCTTACTATTGATTCTGGAGTAAATGGTCGTGCCATCAACATAGATATCAAGTTGAGAGCTGATGTCATTAATGAAAATTAAAAACAAAGTAGGACGAAGGATGGATTGCTAGAGGACATCTGCATTAGTATGAAAGGATCTAGATGAGTGACCATTTAGGATAACTTTCATTTCATGATTTGAAAAAGACTGAATCACTTCAAAAATTTGTCTGGTGACACTATAACTTTTCAGTTTATGGAGAAGACCTGTATGCCAAACCCTGTCAAAAACTTACAAGATATTCAAAGCTACAGCCCAGACTTCACCATTTTTATCTAAATCATGATAGACTCTTTCCAAATTATTGTCACTACATCAGCAGTTGACCTGGAGAAATAAAAGCTGTATTGTTTTTCTGAAAAAAAACCCTGTAACGAGAGATGCTTAACCAATTTGGCATTGATTTGGGCCTCTAGGAGTTTCCAAAAATGAAGTAGAAGGCTAATAGGCTGATAGTTGAACGGGTTGGATGGTTCACTCAAGTTCTTAAAAACTGGAACAACAGATAATGACTTCCAGCAAGCAGAAAAGCAGGAGGTAGCAAAGCATTTATTATACAGTTTAGAGAGAACAGGGGCCAGTTCAGGAGCACACTTCTTAATGACTATTCCAGGGATACCATTGCATCCACATGCTTCGTGGGGATCTAGGTTAGAGATGATAGTAGAAACCACAGAAGGGGTGATATGCATATCACTTAACAGAGACTCAGTTCTAAGTGGTAAGTTAGTCAGGAATACTCCAGATGAGTGAAGAATAGAGTTTAAGGAGAATTTATGAGCAAAGCATTTAGCTTTATCAGCAGAGGATGTTAACACCTCAAGTTGATTGAAGAGAGGAGGAATAGATACCTTACACTTATTTAATACGTTATTACATAGTTGCCAGTAAGCATAAGTGTTGTTAGATGCAATATGGTGCCTCAATCTCTCAGCAAAAAGAGACTTAGCTCCTTCAATCACTCATTTACATTTATTACAAGCAGCAACGAATAGGTGTCTATTGTGACAGTTGTCATGCTGTTGTGAACCATGGAGAGGATTGAGGTTTCACCTGGTATTTCCAAGAAGGAATGAAAGCATCCATGCTGGCTTTGACCCAAGAAAAAAGCTCAGTGGTGCAATTCTTAATTAGGAGATTAAAGATGTTGGTCCAAGAGGCATAACCCCCCCCCAAAAAAAAAAACCATGGAGTGAGTCCCAATCAGCATGTTGCTCTTTCCATTGCCAAGCTTTGTAACACTTCCTTCTTGGTAACTTGGATCAATCTGCAGTACTAAAGTATTATTGATATTTTGTTCCAATCATCTATTAAACAGGAACCATGTTCCATGTCTTTAGGACTGTATATTCAAGCATTTTGTCTTTTCTTGTAGATGATTTTATTTTTACTTTTAACTGAATGTAAGCACTCAGATATACAAAACATTAAGACAATTTCTACATACTTTTATGTCCAGAAAAAATTATAACACAAGAAAAATTAAATAAAAATCTCTTAACTGCAATACCTTATCAGTCATTTTTTAACAAAACTTGAATAAAATACCCAAATACACTATATATATATATATATATATATATATATATATATATATATATATATATTTATATAATATATATATATATTGATTTTAAAACTATTAAAAGTTTTAATGATTAAAATATATACTTGTTTCAGGGAAACATCATCAGGAGTTCGTTGGAACAGTGTGTTGAATAATTGCTCTTCAATATCGCTATTATTCATTTCGCTGTTCCAACAATTGTCTCCTGATGAGATGTTGGCTGAAAGGGCTTGTAGAGACTTTTAATATTAAAATCAATGGTTTCTAGTTTTAAAACTATTTATAAATTTTGTACCTCCAAACATTTGTATATATATATATATATATATATATATATATATATATATAACTGATTTAAATATTTAAAATAAGCATTAGTTCTGTTTCATCTTCAAGCGAATTTTGGAATTTGCTTGAAGATGAAACAGAACTAATGCTTTTAATTTAATTATATAATTAAACTTGAAGTTTTTAGCTTCGGTTTTTGAAACATGGTAATTCTTGTGTAGTGAAGAAACCATATTTTAAATCAGTTAATTTATATTTATGCTATGTAAATTTACATTGAGCACTGCTTTGCAAAAATAAAAATATCAATTAAGAACACCGGATTATATATCTTACTGTTCTTTCTTTTTATTATAATATATGCACTCTTGACTCTCCCGTCGAATTTGACCTATGAGGGTCAAGCAGATCACTTCCCAGGAAACCGACAGCCTGACAACAGTACGTGAGATTTGATTATAGTGGTGAAGGTTTTGTGCAGGACCATCCACACTTTTTGAAGGGACGAATACAGAGACCTGGTGCACTAAGTGTCACTAGGTTCCCGAACGACCCTCCGCAGGTTTTGAATTCAGAGTTGTCCTTCTCATAGACCAGTTGCCATCCAAGGCTATAGAACTCGGTCTTTCCTGCTATTTACCCATAGAGGGAGAAGAAGAGGATTCATACCTTTCCCAAGGGTATTAGCACGTAAGTGAATGTAATGGATTTGACTGGAGTTCGAACTTGGCTCTCCGATTCCTCAATCCAAGCTGCTATCCATTACTACACCGTGAAGGGCCAAATTATATATATATATATATATATATATATATATATATGAGAGAGAGAGAACTATTCCTTATAATGGAAGAAAGCTAAAGTTTCAAGTTTTTTTTTATGTAGCTATATTTATGTTTTATTTAATGTAGCTCATAGATAATTAATGAAATTCAATTAACAGGGAAAAATTAAATAATCCACACACATATCCAGGAGTGGACCCTTCTCTCAGATAATATACAAATGTTCATACTGACTTATGACTCCACCCAATCATCATTTTAAATTTTTACTTCTTACTTTTATTTTACCTTATTTTATTTTTTTCTTCAAGATAATAAAGCCACTAATATATGGTCGGGGGTGGTACTGAGTGTGAAAGAATATAAGAAAAAGAAAAATATTATTAAGGAGTGAGAACAATAAAAACAAGAATTAATAAGACAGAAAATAACAAGTGATAAAGTAAAGAAAATCATATAAAGAGGGTAGCCAAGCAAGTTATATACATTGATCAATTGTGTCAGTGTGTAAGAGAAAGGTACTAAATAGGAGTAAGTATATTATATATAATTAATTTTTTTTTTTAATTTTTAATGACATTATTTCTTATTATTTAGACATTATTTTAGTCTGTACATGTGTTTGAGTAGACATACCTGCTTACTTATAAACAGAGAAATTAGTGTCTACCAGCCTAGATCATCAAAATCTTTCTAAATAAAATCTAACTCTTGGCTGAATCAAACCTGTGCTCCCCTTTTTTCTCTGGGAAAATACCTTTTAACCAAGCATGTCTTACCATTAAACTAATAAAATTTACAGTTAGATCTAGCCATTTCAACTGTAAAATGATGAGACCTTGCCACCAATTTAGTACTGTGCTTAAATTTATAAAGTTTAGTTACCATAGAGGAAAGTTCATCTGAACAATTACCAATGAAAATATTTATGGAAATGGAATGGGAAAGCTACATAGTGGTGGGAAAGTGACTGAAACCAAGATGCCAGGTCAGGAACAATAACATTGCAGATTCTGCTTTGGATTTTATCAAGGATCTCTAAATATATAGCAGAAGCATCAGACCAGATGTGATAGCAATATTCAAGGCATAGAGGAATGGTAGACTTATAAATATCTTAGATTGATTTGAGCAAGAAAAATTATCTAGCACGACAGTGAACCAACTTAATGGCATCCCATATTTCCAGGAACCAGTTCTATAAAGGCAGGTAATCTTTAGGAATCTATTCTGTTTGTTTTCTTTTCAATCTGAAGATGGAAACAAATCACTTTATCAAAAAGAATTAAACGAATTTGATAATTTACTAGCAGCATGGCCCGGCGTTGCCTGTGCTTGATTCAAAAATCATACGACTCATACAGCAATCGCTATCACTTGACTTAAAATATTTTTTTTTTCCCTTTCTTGCCTTTAAAGGAGTTCCCTTCCACTGCAAATTTTTTCTAAGCTCTATACTAAACATTAAATCTGTTACGAAAAAAGAACTAAACAAAATGAACACAAAACGATCAGCTTTAAAAAAGGACTCGTTAATGGAAAAACCGAATGAAAAAAAGAATGTTAACAATAAATACTTTTTCACACCCAACCCAGTTCTGCAGAATCAGAATCAATATTGAGTTTAAGCAAGCGAATGAACCAATTGGAGTAAAGTGCCATGCAGATTTAAATTTTTTCAACTTGTGACGAATGCAGCTATTAATTTTTTTTTTGCATGCGAGCATGCTAGTTAACATTCGTGTCAGTCAGCTGTTGGCTCTCACTCTGGCCAATACAAAATGGCCACAAACTACATGAAAACTACCGTAGAAGCATGAAAAAATCGATTATTTCTGCTATTGATGGGAGTTGGGAAATGCAAAGTCGGTCTTGGATTTTCCACTAACTTGGAGCATGTGCATGTAAATTTTGGTGCAAATTCGTTGAAAATTGTGGCTGTGCATTCGTTACACACACACACACACACACACACACACATCCTGCCTTTTATAGATAGAGATTAATCTTAATCTCATATTTCATAATCATACTGATGAGATGAAACCATAGTATCAGTCTTGTGAAATATTACCATGAGTTTCTAAAGTCTCCACTTTCTTAATTTCATATATATATATAATTATTTTTATTCAATGAATGTTTCTTTATTGCTCTCCCTTGTAACACCTTCTTTATAGTTCCTATTCTGCTTTGTTAGCACTCCTTAATCTTCTTTTCAGAGATAATTCTTCTCTAGTACTGTTATATTAGGCTCCACAAACTTTCTTTCTTAATTCGTCTAGAGGAATTTGGTTCTCTTTATTACACACTGCTGAAAATTCTCTTGCGTTCTATCTTGTTAGCATTTCATCAAAAAAGTTTTGTGATCCCTGAGGACCAAGCTCAATCTCTATCTCAAAACTTTCCCCTTTTGAATCAACCTGTGGTTCCAACAAGTTTGCTTGGCACAACAGTCTCCTTTCTTTCACAACTGGAATGACCCATTCTTCTATCTATCTATATCTATAATTCTCAAAATGTATGTATGTATGTGTGTGTGTATGCGATCAGATGTTTATGCATTTCCAGAATTTTCATCTGATTTTGATGAAATCTTTTTTGTTTGATAGATAATTCTTCAGTGCCGGTTTTGAGTCTAAATTGTTGGCGACAATGGCTCTCCACTACTTCCTGTCCATTATAACTCTCAGCAACATTTTACTATTTACTATCTGTTCTTGGATATATGTCTTTCATAAAAACTTTAATAAAAGTAAATAGTTTAAATTATTACAATAATATTATTTATTATTATACAATTCCCTTTTCAGTGCCCCCCCCTTCAAATTTAAACTGCTCCAACTGAACAGCAAAAATTCCCAGTAATGAAAGACCCAGGCAAAGATGGGTTATACTGCTAATCTGTGCTAATTTCAAGTCAATAGCATGTGCTCTCTTTATTGTACCTGTCATCTGGTCCCAAATAATAAAAGTATCTGATCCTGATTACTCTATGCTATAATAGTGACTCTATTTTTTTTTTATTTTTTTTTTTTATTGAATTTTCCTTGTCTGATATGAGTTTTATGAAATACAAGGTCTCCTAGTCTTTTATTAAATTCCTCTGAGCTCTCTGAATCCTAATCCTAGCTTGCAAGAATGATTTATGTTGCTTCTCAATTATGATTTGGTGAAACTCCTTGCCTATATACTTCATTCTAGGTCTTAGGAAGTTGTCCACAGGCAGCACTACAACCTTACCAAATAACAGGTAATATGGTGAGAATCTACTGGTTTTGTTAATTGGGAATATTACTACAGCCAAGATCTGATTCAATAATAAGTGGCAATTATCAGCTTCCAAAAATCTATGAAAAAATTCTACCTTAGCATTACTCTGTAGGTGATATGGAGAGGTAGAGATATGTTTAAAATTTAAACTTTTAATGGTCTCTTTCATCACTTTATTTACATTCTCTGTGCCATTGTCCTTCACTAGCTGCAAAGGGGCTCCAAATCTGGGGAATATCTCATTCAATAATACATGTGCAACTCAGTTAACAGTGTTATCTTTGATAATAAATGCTTCAATTCAATTTACTAACAATGTAGATTTTCCCTCCAGGTGTCTCCAGGTAAGGTTGGTTGGTTAGATTTTGTTTAACAGCATGTAAGGCCTGATGGGTTATTTTATGCTAACCAGGAATATATATATATATATATATATATATATATATATATATATATATATATATATATATATATATATATATATATATATATACTTTTTTTCTTTCCAATATTTGGAGGGGTTCAGTTAGGTAGTTATAATTTATTTTAAATAGATTGTTTAATCTGTCAGTTTAATCCATTTATACCCATACATAAACAATTTTTAAAGAAATTTAAAAATTTCTACTTTTTTTAGAAACCCTATTATCTGTCCAGGGGCAACATCTTCAAATGTTTATTTATATATGTGACATTGTAGTATTTACTATGTTTAAGCTGATAGCTTTTACATTCAATCAAAATGTGTTTAAACATCAATCAGTGATTGCAATAGTGGCATCTTCAACTCTCAGCAAATGTACATGATTTACTCTCATATATCAGATACAAATTCTAGTCATGCTATTTACATTATTCAGACTATTGTCCCCATCTTTGTTGCCATATTTATTACAACGTTTCGGCCATTGTACGCTCCAGCCTTCTTCAGGTGGTTGGAAAGTCGAACTGAACCCTTTATTTCACTCACTGGGGTAGACTTTTCTAGTTCCATGTGCCATGTTTAATGGATGTCAGTTATCAGTTATCTCCTGTTAATTCCCCTCTCCAAGTTCTCCACTGCCTTAACCGAGTATTGAACTCACACTGTTTGAGTCCTGTCACTGGATCTAACTAATGTCTTTATCCACTGTGCCATGTGTAAACATGGCACGTGGAACAAGAACAGTGAGCGAAATAAAGGGTTCTGTTCGACATTCCAACCATCTGAAGAAGGCTGGAGCATAGAACAGCCGAAAAGTTGTAATAAATATGGCAACAAAGATGGGAACAATAGTCTGAATAATGTAAATAGTGTACATAATACCTCATCTCAGAAATATAGACAGATACTGAAAGGCCAAAACGTTGTAATAAATATGGCAACAAAGATGGGAACAATAATCTGAATAATGTAAATAGTGTACATAATACATCATCTCAGAAATATAGACAGATACTGAAATTCTAGTTAGCACAGTGTTCTCTCTTTGCCCATTTTAATAGTTTTGTCTTCCTGCCTGATGTTTGATTGGTATTTATAAAGTTTGTCCCATACTGTTTGCTATTTGCTTTTTATAAACTTGTTAATTTTCAAGTCTGTCTATATTTCTGAGATTATGTACAGTATTTACATTAGTCAGACTATTGTCCTCATCTTTGTCGCCATATTTGTCACAACGTTTCGGCCGTTGTATGCTCCGGCCTTCTTCAGGTGGTTGGAATTTCGAACTGAACCCTTTATTTCGATCACTGGGGCAGACTGTTCTAGTTCCACATGCCATGTTAATTTTCTTTTTAAAATTTGTGTATAGAATTTTTATATTAGTTATTTCCATGTTACAGTTTTTTTTTTTGTTTTTTTGTTTTGCTAATTCATCTACTTACTCATTACCCTTTATTCCAACATGGCCTGGTATCCATGTTAAAAAAAAACAGATTTTTGTAATTTCACCAGGTTCACTATTTACATTATTCGCACTATTGTCCTCATCTTTATAAAGATGAGGACAATAGTCCGAATAATGTAAATAGTATACCTTATTTCACCAGATTCTTATACATTTTCAGTATGTCTGCAAATGGTGGTTACTTTTAGGACAATCAGAAAGGATAAGGATTCCATAGATATCACAAACTGCTGCTCTAATGACCTTTTGATAAGATCAAAGGCCATCCTCACGGCTTGCAGTTCCGCTGTAAAAATGGAAGTATCATCATCTGTGTCCTTTTGATTTTTATTTCAATCAACCATTTTATTTGAAACTTTGGATCCATCTGTATATATTGCTCTATAGCAATAGTATTTGTCTTTTAATTATCCAAATTTATTTTGGTTTTCACTTTCATGTATTGTTTTTAAATTCTCTCAATGTGAAATCTTTTTCAGGTTTAGTGCTCATCCAGTGTGGAACAGTTGAGTATTTGAATCGTGTGATATTGTCAGGGTTTTGATTTATTTGTGCTATGATTTCTTTATTATTGTTGAAACTTGACTAATGCATGGAATAATAATGCAACACAAAATGTACTTAGAACAAAATGTATTGCAACAAGAAAGTGTACACAATATTTACATATAGTCTTTTGTATATTTCTGGTAAGACCGTTCCTGGAGAATGTGTTGACTGAGTTGCAGTCGGGCAGTCTCTGTTTGAATCTCTTGATTCCTCCCTCTCTTCCCGGTACCCACCATATTTATATGGTCGGTACTCCACTATGCAAATTAGGTGGATCCTACCACAACAATTATGGAGGCCAAAAGGAGGAATTGTAGATGGCTTGCTTGTATAAAAGTAAGAATTTTGATTATTAAATACTTTTCTATGTGTTGGGTTATTGAGAGCTTAATAGCATATTGAAGAAAGAGATTTTCCCATCAAAGAAAGAGCCTCATTAGCCTCTACAAACAATGTATAGGGAAGGTACAATAAGCATTCAGGGATTGTCTTAGTCCTTGATTTTGGATACATAGTAGCCTCTTTAGATGGATACCCAAGTAGAACTATAAATTAGACATCCATAGTCCAGTTTTGACTTAATAAGAGCTCTATATAACTGAAGCTTTACCTTTTGGTCTGCTCCCCAATCCATCTTTGATATGACCTTTAATAAATTAAAGGCTTTTAGGCTCTAAAATTTATAAAAAACAAAAGTGTTTGCTTTTTAAGCACTGTACTAAGTATCTAATAAAAATTTGCCAAATAGTTATATTTAGATGTAAATTTACATGCTTAATTCAAAAATAACAAAGAAATTTTGATAAAAATCTACCATTTTGAAGTTACTGACAATAAAAGTTCAAACTCATTTGCATTGTGGCAGCCATTACTGGTATTGTTTGCATATATTTGGTGCAGAATAGTCTTGATTATTGTGCACGCATTGAGTCCTCAGTTGCGCAGTAATTGAGTCAAGTAAGAACCATAAAAAGGTTGTTAACAAGGTAATCTTCTGCGCAAATCTAATTAGCAGCTATTATATAGAAACAATTCCAGTAATAGCTGCTGTGCCAATACGTAAATGAGTCTGAACTTTTATTGTCAATAACTTCTAAACAGTAGATTTTATCAAAATTTCTTTGATATTTTTTAATTAAGCATTTATGTTTACACCTAAATATAACTATTTGGGAAAATTTTATTAGATACTTAACACGGGGCTTAAAAAAGCAATTTACCCCAAAATAATCTCTCGGTATTTGACTTGCTGAACAATTCTAATTTCAGTTTCATTCATTTTTATTTGAGAATCTTGATGTAGGTATCGCTTATTACATAAATCCATGTCTACAGTTTTTACGTTTTTTTTTTTTTTTCAGCCAATTTTATACTTCTGTTCAGACAGTTTTTTGAGTTTGTCTCGCTGCACTTGGCATCATCCACAAACAAAGCTTTCTCAAATCCATCATTTACCATTTTAATAATGCCATTTACTTTTAATATAAATAAAGTAACAGAATGCTTCCCCTTTCTTGTTTGTGGAATTCAGATAATGTATTCCTTTTTGCAGACCCTAAAGTCATGTGACAGAAAATTTTTTAATGAACATTAATGCTTTGTTGTATCGTAGGCTTTTTCAAGGTAAAAATATACCGACATTACATGATGTCCTCATGCAAAGCTGTCTCGAATTAAGTTTGATATTCATCGATAACGAGTCCTGGGTATGATGATAAACTACATCTGGCAGCAAGATCTTTGATCTGGAAATTGGAGGTTTTGAGGAGCATGGAACCACCTCTTAATTGCTGTTGTTTCCAGATCCACCCTGACCTGGGGTGGTCACACCTGTTTGGGTCTCAACTATGGTTAACTACCAAACTGGGGTCAAAACACTATGAAAATATATTTTCATCATACAAAATTTACCAGCAATATATATTTTTAAAAAAATTACCATCAATACATTTTTGTAAATGAAATTACTAATACTCACAAGAAAATTAAATTTCGGCATTAAATAACGATAAGGAGTTGATATACCGCTAAACTAACAAACAAACATATACAATGTTATCTTTTTCCAGAAGCCATCTTAATCATGCATTTACCATTCTTTCCATGGTTTTGCAAAGGTAGCTGGTAAGAGAGATGGGACGATTAGAGATATTCTTGCCCTGTTTGGAAATTGGAATAATTACAGCTTTCTGTCATTCTTTAGGAAAGTTTACTGTGCACCATATGTTATTAAATATGTCCAACAATACTAAAAGGGATGTCTCTGGTAATTGATAATGTACATCGTCTGTTTCAGTAGCAGTATCATGGCACTTACTAAGGGACTCTTTCAATTCATTAATGCTAAATGATATATTGTAATTTTCTTTATTCTCAGAAGTATTATTTAGCTTTTATTTTTCATCCTTTGTATATAAACCTTTGGAATATAAGGGAGTAATGTTCTGTTGATGAATTATTTTCAAACTAGTGTATCCATGCCATCAAAATTGACAGCAAGAAGGAATGTATTATAAGTAATATGTATTCTATTGTAAGTAATTTTCATTTAATCCAAGTACAATTTTATAATTTAAAATATTTCATTGTTAACGTTAATAATTGATTATTGAACAATTTATAAACACCAAAGGAAAGGTATTTGCATTTTATCCTCATTGTGTTCATGCATATGCACACACACATAGCTTTTGTACATGCACTTCTAACTAAACAGCTACACTTGTTCAAAAGACTAGAAAGGTGTGTGAACCCGGTGATAGGAGAACCTATTTATTTATTTATAGCAAAACCAAAGTTTCAGGTTTCATAAATGGGTACTTCTTCAGCTTCAGACCCTGTTTTAGTTGATCAAACACTATCAGTAAATACTGAAAGTGCTCCATCCAAGATCCTTTAAGAAGATCAGAATGTCATCTAGGTAAGCTGTAGCAAAATTCTCTAATCTACTCAATACTATTGGCTTACAGTCATCAAATTGAAACACTAGTTCTCATAAGATCACTGAAGTTAAGCAACGTTTAGTCTTGTCAGAACATAAATGGGTGATTGTTTGGAATGTTGGGTACTGTAGGCTTGGATATGCGGGTGGTGTAATGGATTGTTGAAACTTGACTAATGCATGGAATAATAATGCAACACAAAATGTACTTAGAACAAAATGCAAAATGTATTGAAACAAGAAAGTGTACACAATATTTACATATAGTCTTTTGTATATTCTTGGGAAGACCGTTCCTGGAGAATGTGTTGACTTAGTCGCAGTCGGGCAGAGTCTCTGGATTGAATCTCTTGTTTCCTTCCCTCGTCTTCCCGGTACCAACCATATTTATATGGTCGGTACTCCACTATGCAAATTAGGTGGATCCTACCACAACATGGATAATGGCTCATAATTGGTAATTGGAAGTAGTTTCAATTTCAGTTGGGTTCATTATATTTACTTACATGCAAATACCCTTGGGAATCCATCTCTTCTCCCCAGCTATGGGTTAATTAGTAGGACTTGTATCAGTAAATTCTTATTATCTTCCAAAAAATTCTTACAATCAAAAAAATATTTTCCAGCTTTAAATAACCTGGAAAGGGTTGATAGGCCACAAAAATCAAAACAATCAATTCTATGGACATCAATTGTTGAAATACTCGTGGTGTTCTACTCATTCAAATGGCATGACTCTGAATTGGTACAAGCTTAAATGCCATGCAAAGGCAGTTTTCTCTCTGTCTGCTTCATCCACTATTACCTGGCAGTATCCTGTTCTAAGATCAAGTGTGATGAAGCAAATAGCCTTACCTGATAAATCCAATATATCATCTGTCAGTGGTAGGAGGTAATCAAGAGGTTTGATCTTATTTAATGCTCTAAAGTCAACACAAAATCTATGTCCACCATCCTTATTTCCTAATACCACTATAAGGAAGCTCAGTTGTGATTGAGATCTTTCTAAAAGTTCTGCTTCACAACATCTTGTGAATTACCTGTTTTACTAACTCCCATTTAAGCATTTTAGGAGTGGTTTGATTCCCAGAACCTAATTCCTTATCAGAGTTTTCTCTTATTGTTTCTCATTATCCAGCATCCTGGTTAGTCTGATGTTGTATTTTTGCAGAGCCTTTATATCTTCTTCCTTTTGTATTTTGCTTGACTTCTAATATTTAAAGCCACTCCTTTTCCTAACTCCATTCCTGGAAGTATTTGCCTCGTTTTATTTGCAGTTTGCCATCATAACAGACATTGTTCTTAATTTGTTTTCCTGCATTCCCAAGGCTACTACTGCTTCACCTGTATGAAAGCCCAGTGAAGAAATAATTTAATAGTGTTCTATTCTATCTACTTGTGATCTCAAATCATTCTGCTGGTGTTGCCCTGCTTAATTCTTACAACCAAAAAGGATATATTTCAATAATATAGAAAAAAGGGATATAACCAATGACCCAAGGGCATGGCATGTTGATGACATTAATGTCATAATTTTTGGCAGTTTCTCTGTGGCTGTCAAATGCTTCTGTTAGTGCCGTCCTGTTCAATTTTCACCACCATGTCTCTTAGGGGTTATAGTAGCAAGCTAGTTGGATGAAATTCATTTACTGCATGTCATCTCTTTATTGTGTACTTGCCAGAGAATTTCTGACTTAACAAGCCATGGCATTTTTTTTATCCTTTTCAAATAACAGACCGAAGAACTATTGTTAACAAGTAACAATTGTTACTGAAGTAAAAGTAAATTTGGAATACAATTCTTTTCACAATTTCAAGGTTCAAGTAGTGGAATTATGAAACTATAAGAACAAAATTGCTTCCTTGGTATGCAGAAGAAGAGACCAGGAAGGCAATGAGACCAAAGGCCAGTCTAATCACTATCTGCTTTGTCTCTCAAATTGCAATTGCTAAGAACCTCCCAAATCACACAAACTTAACATGATCTCATTTTGGGTGTTTCCCAGCACCTATGCTCCTTGGCCAAATTCCATTTGATTGTTTTCATTGGCTTCTGCTTTTATATTGTTTGACTAATCCTTTAGTGAAACAGTATATGACTTGCTTTGGCAATTAGTTGGAGATATGTCTCCAGCTGTGTTAGTAGAAGTCTCTGCCCTAAGGCAGAGAGGAACCCAGATGAGGCTATGCTGAAGGGTAGAGTCTTGTCTGGGGTGCTAGACAGCTACTCAACCTCGTGTATATGGGGACCTACAGGGAATTTTTGCCTGAGCCTATGAGCTCAGTTTTGCCCCACATTAAATATGGCATTGTGCCACATCCTGCCTCATGGGGAGGTAAGGTAAATATCCTTGACTAATCCTTTAGAAAAATTTCCAAAGTTTTTCCATTTAACCTTGACTGCAAAAAGTATCTCCTGACCAGGTAATGAATTTCTATTATTTCAATATCACATTTGGATTTGTCAGTAGGAGTCACTTCTACCATCCTCAAATGTGTTAACTGGGATCAGTACTCCCCACCCTATATTTTACTATTTTTCTCGAAACAATAATTCTAGGGGGCCCATTTAAAAAAAAAAAAAAAAATAAATAAATAATATGTTGACTTACTTGTTTTAGATTCTTATCTCACCAAACCCCTTCCAGCTCAAGCAGACGACAGCCTGACCTCTTGATCTGTAAGTGCCAACAAGTTCAGATATGAATAAAACATACTAACATTTGAAACCATGGGAAAGTCTGATTACTGTTCTTGATCTAAAATTCTATGGATTCAAGTTCAAACCATCCAGGCTCCCTCTTCAGATTCCTTTTATTGTTTTTTTTTTCTCCACAGCATTACAGAGAACAACTTCACTCTGAAGAATTTGGGCCCAATTCCAACAAGAACTAGAAGCTTAAAGGTTATAGGATATCTTTTTGACAGCAAATCTGAGACTATAGTACCCTTCTTACTCAGAAAGTAACCACTGTATAGTAATCCGTATAGTGAATAGAGTAGAGAATAGTGGTCTATAGAGGATAGATTAGGAATGGTGAACAATTAGACACCAAGCTAATTTGCATATATAAATTTCCTCTATGGTCACGTGATCTACTTCACTCAATAATGGGATCACCTGTGTTTGTTCACTGGCGATCTATGTTCAAAATCCAATGTCAGCAGCGAAACTTTATTCCTATCTAACATTATTGTTGCTTTTTTTTTTATCTTGGACTGAGTCAATACACTCTTTAATTTTTAAAAGCAGTGTGAAATCAAAAATAAAGTATTTACATTATTTACAACAAAGTTGAAGATCTTAATCCAAATGAAAATAATTTAAATAATGGCTTTATTTCTGATTTTGGTGATATGACAATGAAAAAAAAAAAAATTACTTACCTAATTGCTAGTTTCCACCATTTCCACATTTATACAAAATACTGTACACAAATTTTTATTTAGCACCTCATCAATTTTATGTCTGTGATGGTGCACTGATAATTGACGAGTAGTACCTTCAGAGTAAGGAAGTTGAAGGAGACAGCATATACAAGGACTGATCAAGTAGTACTGGGTCTGGTGCTATAAAAAAGAAACTACAACACACAAATTCAGCATTTAATCTCCTTCAAAGTAGTCCCATTCTAAAGCCACACACTTTATCTAGATTTGTTTCTATTGATGGACGCATTCCTGGGACTCCTTTTTTGAGATAGTAAGCAGATGCCTCATTGCATTCACCTGGATTTCCTCCACATCTTGAAACCTTGTTCCATTTAAGTGAGATTGAATTTTTGAAGAGGAAAATGTCGCAATGGGTGAGTTCTGGAGAATAGGTTGTTGGACTTGGGGAATGTTTTTCTCAGCACAAGCCACAGTGATGTATTGAGATACCTTCCTTCCAAGCATTGAACAACATTATAACTTAGTTTATTAACTGTGGAAAAGTATTGTGGAATTCCAAATGTTTATACATTGGTGGCAGTATTTATATTGTTCGGACAGTAGTCATATTCACAATGTGTAGATAGACATGGACAGCAGAACAAAAACTAATTCTTTTGATTTTTGTGGCCTAGCATATGTGCTGATTCATTAAGTTTTCGTATTTACCAGCAATGCTCTCTATTACTTCACCCTCATCCCACAGGGATGGTAATCTTTTGCTTCCAGATATGATTTTTCTATTTCCCCCACGTGTTATAGCTTTACGATGTTCTTGTAGTTTTACCTTAAGGGGTGGCCTTCATGGTATGCTTCAGGTGATTGGAATTTTGAATTGAACCCTTTATTTCTTAGATTGTTCTAGTTTCATATCTCTTAGTTATCTCTCTTTAAATTAACTCATTGTTCACCACTGGAGGTATTGAACTCACAACTCTTTGGGTCAAGTCACTGAATCCAACCAACGCTTTTATCCACTGGGCCATGTGTCCTGAGGACATGAGTGCATGAATTTTTGGGACTTATAAACTTAATGTCTAAGTAGCCATTTTTTTTTTTTTTTTTTACCAGTGCTCATATTGCAATTTTGTTATTGCTTTTTTCTAGCACTCTATATTATTGGTTCCCATATTATATTCAGTTCTATGCTTGGCTGGTTTAGGAGATTTTTGTGGCCTAGCATATGTGCTGATTCATTAAGTTTTCGTATTTACCAGTGATTCTCTCTTATTATTTCACCCTCATCCCACAGGGGATGTTGATCTCCCTTTTGCTTCCAGATATAGTCAGCTACACTTGATTTTTCTATTTCCCCACATGTTACAGCTTTACGATCTTCTTGCAGTCTTACCTTAAGGGGGTGGCCTGCTTCTCTTTCTCCCAGACCAGTTGCTATCTGAGGCTGTAGAACTCTGTCCTACTATTTACCCATAGGTGGGGGAAGAAGAGTCAGATTCATACTTTTCCCAAGGATATTAGTACATAAGTGAACGTAATTCAAACTTGGATCTGATTTCTCAATCTGAGCCGCAATCCATTACTCTACTGGTTCTCCTTGAATTGAGTGTTACTAAAAAATAAAATGTCCTTAGTTTTTGTTCTGCTGTCCATGTCTATCTACACCTGTTGATTAAATAAGGGTTTAGTCTGAAATTCCCTGAAAGTTTCCCAGATTGACAAACACCTGAAGAAGGGCAAAGGTTACAGTGGCTGAAACTTTGTTGTCTTCATTCTTATTGTTATTATCACAATCCTGAATGTAAATAAAATAAATAACTTATCATTCCAGAAATCAAGTCACATCTTCTAGCAAGAATTGAACTTCCCACATCAGAAGCTTATCTTCCACAAATGTTGGTATAACTTCTCTAAGATAATGATTAAGCAAAGCCAAATTGGTTGTGCAAGTAGTCTAACAGTTATTGGCATGGAAAGTGGATTTGGTTTTAACTAGATTCAAATTCCAGCTGTGACTGTTACATTCACTTTCACACTAATGCCCTTGGGGAAGGCAAGAATCTGTCTCTTCACTGGGCTTACAGCCACATCATGTTGAAACACTGCTTCACATTCAATTACTGAAGTTAAGCAATATCGAGCCCGGTCAGTATCTAGATGACTAACTACTTGGGAATATGAGGTCCTCTAAGCTTGCATGTTCGGATGGTGCAATGGATAATGGCTCAGAATTGTTAACCAGAGATCCAAGTTCTAATTCCAGTTGAATTCATTATATTCACTTACGCACAAATACCCTTTGGGAAATGTACGAATCCACCTCTTCTCACCTCAGCTATGGGTTAATTAGTAAGACTTGTTTCAGTAAACCATTATCTCCCAAATATTTTCTGGCTTTAAATAACCTGCAATGGGTTGACAAAAATCAATCAAATACCATTTAGCTACACATGCATGTTTTTTATTTATATTCCCTGGAATATAAACATATAGAATCTACCGTGGCCATAAAGTGAGGGCTCGGTTTATATATTGATTGACCACCCCACAACTTTATATCCATGTTATAATTTTTTGGTTTATCAAATTCTAATTCGGTATGAATTCACCTCTTCTCATTTCATAAAATATTGTAATAACAACCATAAACATGAAGACTGGTTGTTATTTCAAGTAGTAAGGGGGTACAAATAAGGAGATTTGAAATCTACAACTGTTTCCATTTCACTGAAACTGATGTTAAACACTTCTATCTTCCCTTTCGTTTTCTCACTGAAATCAAGTAGCATCTTTGATATGTTTTCCGTTTTTGCATGTGATAAAAACGGAATAGTTCATTACTTATGAGGTATTTTTTTTTCTTTTTATAAGTCAAGACCAATCACATTGCATATTCATCTTTTGGATCTTGTCGAGAACCTTGAGATGAACAGTAGAGGCACCAGACCATATATGAAAACAGTATTCTATGCAGGGATGAATGGCAGATGTAAAGGATGGACTCAGATGAGAAAAACCTTCTGGTGTGACACAGAGAACTAACTTTCCTTGCAGTAGATGCAGCTATTGGTTCAATGTAGTTGTTCCATCTCAGGTCAGTGGAAAATGTGAGACCAAGAAGGTGCAGTGAGGCACTCACATGAAGTTGAGCATCAGCCATGCTGATAGGAGGCAGGTAAGTTCAGGGTTAACAGTTGTGATAAGAGAGGGACAAGTAGAATTTTATTTTATGTAAATGAAGATTTTTCATCTAAAAAGTAACTATAAGATGGAGTAAAACTTCTATCATGTCCCTTCAGGACGTTGGCGATCATGGTTCTCCACAACTTCTTGTCTCTTCTAACTCTTATTAACTTTTGTCTTTTTACCATCTCTCCCATAGCCTGATCCTCCATTTATTCACTCAAACTTACCAGGTAGGTTGTGTGTTGCTTTCCTCTCTCTTACTTTCAATCTGTCCTGTGAGTATCATACTTTCCAAGCCCTCCTTCTTTATGTGCCTCAGAAATCTCAACTGTTTCTTTCTGATGTTATGTATTTTATTTTTTTTGCCATGTGTAATACACGATTAGGCGATCATGTATCTTTCAATACATGGCTGATAAGGCAGATTTTTTCCTGCAGTAGGTTGCCATTTCTTTCTGTGGTAGACCAGTTGCCATCCAAGGATTCAATGTAGTTGTTCCACCTCAGGTCAGTGGTCTATCCTGCTATTTACCCATAGCTGGCGGGGGTGAAGAAGAGGATTCATATCTTTCCCAAGGGTCTTAGCAAGTAAGTGAATGTAATGGAAAGTGAATGTAATGGATTCCAATGTTGTGTATAAGTGTCTTTTTTGTTGCCATTTTCTCTAGAACTGTGTCACTGCTCACATGTCCAGTCTTTGGTATTCTAAGAATCTTTCTGTAGAAGCACATTTCTGTTGCTTCAAGGAGGAGATTGTCCAGGTGTTTTTTTTTCTACTCTGAACATTATTATTGTGGATACAAGTGTTTGACTAGATGCCCCTTTTTTGTTATCTCTTATTTTCTAAAGCCGACTTCAACTCTATATTTTTAATATCTCCTAAACTCTCAAATTTTATTTACTAGTTATTTATTCACCCACCATCCCAATAGTCTTCCTATTGTCCAGGTCTTTTGAACAGGAGTAGAGGTTTATCTCTCATTTCCTGTTTAGGATTGGGTTTCCGGTTCCTTCTATAGTTTTCTCATACTCTTTCACTTCCAGTATTGCCTTGTCTCTTAGTGGCATTATTGTCTTTTTTCAGGCAAATTGATTAAAAAAAACTAAAAACTAAAAAAAAACTGCAAAGGTATGCAACTATATGAATAATTCCAATCCTCCCAGAAGGCATTTAGTTAATATTTAACCTCTTTTCACATTAACAGAATCAGATATGTCAATATAAACAATCAGCATCATACGATCATAAGTACATCAAATAAGCTATAAAAGGGGCACAGTGGAGTAATGGATAGCGGCTTGGATTGAAGAATCGGAGAGCCGAGTTCGAATTCCAGTCGAATCCATTACATTCACTTACATGCTAATACCCTTGGGAAAGGTGTGAATCCTCTTCTTCTCCCTCCAGCTATGGGTAAATAGCAGGACAGACTGAGTTCTATAGTCTTGGATGGCAACTGGTCTAGGAGAAGGAAAAACTCTGAATTCAAAACCTGTGGAGGGTCGTTTGTGGACATTGTGGCATGTAGTGCACCAGGTCTCTGTATTTGTCCCTTCAAAAAGTGTGGATGGTCCTGCACAAAACCTTCACCACTATAATCAAATCTCATGTGCTATACATGCGGGTTGGGGACTGCTTGTGAATTCCAAATTCCCATGAAACTCCAATATTGGAGCCAGCTCAACCCACCTCGGGTGAATGCCGTTACAGGTAGGTAGTGCCGACAGTTCGTTTCATGTTTGAATGTAATCTTCAGACCATGTGTGTTGGCTCAACTATTTATATATGCTAATCAATGGGGCATTATGGGTAGCAAGGTCTATTGTATTATTCTAATGGTTATTGGGTAGGTGGTAACAGTTATGTTTCAAATTATTCTACAGGCTGTTGAGTAGGAATATTTATGGATCCAAATGATTTGGGTGCCATGCATGTCATCCATAGTAAAGTCTTGATCTGACAAGGAGATTTAAGAATATGATTCCAGTTTTTACATTAATGTTTTAGTTTTGTGGCAATAAACAACAAATTTTGGTGTCCCTTGTAACTTCCTCAGATTTTGCATGACAATTAAATAGTACTTCACCACTTCAACTGTTAAAAAAAAAGCAATTACAAATTTTGGATCTCTTTTATATCAAGAGAAGGCTAAAATCTATTCCACATACATAGCCTGTGAACTCATGCTTATTTCAAACTTTGGACAGTTAACAACTAGTTATCTCTTTTTCTTCTTTCATTTTCTTGAAAATGGCCAACAATGGTCTGGTTGAAATCACTCAAAACAATTTTGGCAAGTTTCTTTACAAGTTCCCAGCCAATATCAAAAGTCTTATTAAAAATGAAAAGCTTGCCAAAAGATTATATATGTGGACACTGAAGTCAACAGTGGTGACAGTCTGCTTCATGCTTAAATGCAATCTTCAGGCCATGTGTGTTGGCTTGACTATCTATATATGTTTTTCAATTGGACATCATGGGTAGCAGGTTTATTATTTGGTTTATTGTATTATCCTGTTATTGGGTAGGTGGCAACAATTATATTTCAAATTGAGTAGAGATAATTGTACATCAGAATGCAGTTATTTGTAGGTATTGTACAGTATCATTTGTTTACTTTTAACTCATTATTTATTATTGATTACTTAAGGCAGGGGTTGGTAACCTTTTGGAGAAAGCAGACAAGACAGCTATGCAGTGTCTCAGAGGAGGGCCATAATATCAAATGTACTTTAATAAAATGCTACATCCTCAGACTGCTCTGTCCAGAAGGTTGCCCTGGTTAGGAGAAACTTTCTTTACAGCAATGGTTTTTTGACAAATTAAGCACATTTGCTGAAGTGCTCAATGAAAAAATAGCTATCATCTTTCATTAAAAACTGTCACTCAAAATTCACTTTTCATTGTTTCCATGGACTTGTTTTTGTTCAGACAAAAAAGATTTCTGGAAAAGAAAGAAAATAAAGTGCAGTAATTGAGTTATGTTGAGTCACGATTAAGTTGGTGGGCCATACAAAAATCCGTCACAGGCTGGATGTGGGCTGGGGGTTGCCGACCACTGACTTAAGGTATTTTGTATTTATTCATTAATTATTTGTTGTTGTCAATTACTATTGAATTTCTTTGTGATTATACATGCATTTGTACTTTAATTATTTATTTCATTTAAAGTATTGGCTTTGTCTAAAGTATGTTAAATTATCTGTCTATATTTCTGAGATGAGGTTTGTAATTATTTACACTATTCAGATTTTTGTCCTCATCTTTGTTGCCATATTCAATTGAATATGGCAACAATGTAAATAGTTACATTATGTGTTGCAAACAAGACATAAATTTGAAAATATATGTAATACATACAATATAAATACAACACAAATATAAATGCATGCATAACCACAGGAAAATTTAATAAATTATATACCATAAATAACATAAAATATATATATAATACATATATACCTATGTTTTAGTGTGCGACTAAAATTTTGTTGGTTACCCAACTTGTTGGGCACAATGAGTTGGGTAACCAACAAAATTTTAGTCGCACAACAAACATAGGTATATATGTATTTATTAAAATATATTTCTTTGCTCTGTTTAATCACACTAAGCACTATTATGTCTACACTTATTGGCTAAATTTGGTGATTATTTATTTGCTTACCAACATATGTGTGTATACAGTCACTAATATCTAGTTATTTCATTTACCTAACCCTATATATATATATATATATATATATATATATATATATATATATATATATTTATTCAATCATGTTTCACTGAATAACATAGACGTTTACTTATTTTTATACAGATCCTTTCCAGTTGTCTAGGTGCCATAGTTTTTCTTTTTCTTTTTTTAACTCAAGTACTTTCAACCTTTTCTAAGATCATCTTCAGGATCAAAAGTACTTGGGTTAAAAAAAAGGAAAAAAAAAAAAAGAAAAAAAGGCACCTTCCTTGATGAATTTCATCTTAACATCAGGAAACTAATTAGATAACTGGAAAGGATCAGTATAAAAATAAGTAGACAGAATATGTCTATATTATTTAATAAAATATAATGGCCAGCTACTAATTTTCTGAGCATACCAATTAGCCAAGGCAGGTAACTAATACCTGTTGCAATCACCTGCACAGTAACATTTATGTCTGTTCAGCACTTCCAGAGCCCACCTCTGGTTTCTACTGCAATTATGCTGTGTGGACCTTAGTTACAGTTTATGAGAGAAAGCACATCTTGCATGATCGATAGTTTGAATAAGGCCAGTATGCTCAAACCCTCGGTTGTGATGACTTGTGACTTCATGCAAGTACAACCATTGATGGCCTCTGTTTACCAAATTTTAAGCACAAGGCTTCACATAACCCATGTTATGATTTCAGGGACTTTCCAAATGTTATGCACACTGGAATTGCCTCTCCAGACTGATAGCATCAAGAAGTCATTTTCTTTTCCTGACAAATCGATTATACTGTGATTCAGTATATATATATATATATATATATATATATAATCCCAAATTCTTCCTTATTCTTTTTCTCCAAAATATATTTTTGTTAGACAAAAACATAAAGAGTTAAAATAACTCTAGGATATGTACAAGGCTACATTACTGAATCAGTCAGTAAAGAAGACTCTTAGAAACTATACCTTCTGAGATGAGTACGCTCAAAATTGGTCTGTGGCGCATATTCTAAATTATCCCTGTGCATTTAACAAGAATATTTATGCAGAGCAACTGCTATCTATAAACAAAAGGATTTAGAAAGATGACAAGACTGGTGTTGATTCTTGACTTGCACACATTACAATTCAATTAAAATAACAGAGCTCCAGAAGATTATAGATAATGTTATGTTGCGACACTATTGCTGTAGGTGTATCTGGAGTCTTTCTAAGAAGTTAAAAAGAAAAATAATGCTTCTGCATCAAAATAAAAACAGAAAACCAAGTAAATATTTTTCTTCTTTTCTTTAAGAATAAATTCAGTTATAAAATATTTACATAGAATAAAATGAAATGAAAGACGGGGGATGAGAAAGAGAGAGCCACAAATAGAGAGAGATTACTACAAGAAGAGAGAGAGAGAGATTAAAAAGAGAATTAAGCAAATGAAATGAGAGAGAGAGAGAGAGAACTAAACAGAGGAAAAAAAACAAGAATGCGAAAAATGAAAAAGATGACAGCTGACGAACATTAAAAAAAAAAAAAAAAAAAAATCTTTGCTTGCAAATGGACAAATATGAGGCGATCTGAGTTTCAACAAATGATAAAGGCAGTTACGTCCACACAAACACATTTGGCAAACAGCACAAATCAGGGAGGTGAGCAAAAGACCAACCACATGCCACGCGATGTGAGCAAATGCTGCAGCATCTCACCGGAGTTGGGGGTGGGAATAGGGAAAAAAAAAACAGAATGTACAGGTATAAGAATGAAGAGGACATGCTGCACACTAACAAGATATCAGCTTGGATCACACCTGAAATAGAGGTATCATATATATATATATATATATATATATATATATATATATATATATATATATATGATAAGTTTAATTCAGAGTGTATAATGATGTCAATAAAATGTCGAGGTAGGTATAATTGCCTCTTCATTTATGTTTCATTTCCTGGTATAGTTGGGGAGGGTAGGGGTCAAATGCCGCCTAATTTAGAATATGGCAATGAGGGGCAATACAAAGTGATATGAAATTTATAAATGGACCTCCAGATGTTCTTTTTTCTGTAGAAGTGTGTGTGTGTGTGTGGGAGGAAGATTAGACTGGGGGTGGGGGTTGTTTTTGTCACAGAACTTCCTTTCATTTGCAAAGTTTGATATTTCTTTTTTTTTTTTTTTCTTCAGAATTAATTTTTTCTCTATTCTGACATGTTTTGATTAGAAGAAGAAAAAAAAAAAAAAAAAAAAAAAATTTTCTTTTTTTTTTTTTAAAATCTCTGTTTTTATTTTCATATATATATATTTTTTTCTATAATGTCTCATAGATTTTTTTTTTTTTTTTTAATGTGTGTATGCAGGTTGGTTTTGAAGTGTTTTCTTTTTACTACATTTCATATAGCAAATACACCTTATTCTAAGGTCATTAAAATGTCTTGCTGATGTAGAAAATAACATGGGGAGGAGGGGAATGGAAAAAAAAAAAAAAAAAATTTTTTTTAACCAGTACAGACAGCATCTGAAAATTCATCGAAGGAACTAACCTTTCTGTTGTCCTAAAGTTATTTTATTTTAATTTTTTTTTTATTTTTATCGAATGGCTAGACCAATCGGTGTAATCAATCAGACCACAAGGGCTGGGTTTCTCAACTACAATTTCTAACAGAAATCTGACTGCCACAAAGAAGTTTCTCACTTTTACTGTACAAACTGATTGTGGAATTTTTTTGAAGTTGTTTTTATGATTATCAATGCCATCAAGTGTTATAAGGTATATTTGTGATATGAAGCAATAGTAAAAATAAAATCATTTTGGGGTTTTGTTTTTGTTCATGTCAGTTTTATCTTTTTGTAACTTAAAAAAAAAATAAAAATATTAACAAAAAAAAAAATTGAAAAAACATTGTCCAATTTTAAAAGTAATCCTAGGATGATTTCAGTTCATTTTTTATATTTGATGAATTTTCTCGTTTGACAAAATGTGATGAATCAATAGTTGCATGATCAACAATACTGAACACAAACTGGAGGCAGCCAGTTTTAATGTAACTCCCATGATGCAACAGGGCTGTCCCTTCCCAGCCTGCACCATTGCCTCCAATTAGACTTGAACTACTTCCTTTACAGCTACATTGCTTTTTTATCTGAAAATATAAAATAGCATTAAATGTTAGAATTGAAGCGCATTTTTTTATAAACAAAACATAAAATCCTTATAGAAAAATTATCCTACAAAAATCTTTTCATTAACAAAATGCTTGGCATTGCTTTACTATGTAATCAAAATCCAAACAAATAAAGTGCAATTAGACTTGAACCAATGTCAAAAATCTAATATTTTCAGTTAACTGATAAAGCTTCCAAAAAGACACTTATAAATGCTCCTTTCACATTGATTTTAAGAGGTTGATTTATATTTTGGGTTGTCTTGGGTATAATGATAAACTACGTCCAGCAACAAGGCCTCTGATCGGGAGGTCTTGAGGAGCGTGGAACCACCTCTTAATTGCTGTTGTTATCAGGTTCAACTTGACCCAGGGTGGTAGCACCTGTTAGGGTCCCAGCTATGAGCAAATAGTGAATCCTCAAACTGGAGTCAAAGCAATATAAAAAGTATAAAAATAGATTTTTATAGTAAAAATACCAGCAATATATTCTTAAAAAGAAAATTACCAGCAGTACATCTGACACTCAACAAAAACCCTCTTTACATCAATAAACCAAATGTATATTTTAGGGTATGGAGTAACAGAGATGAAAATAGTCTTATTCTCGAACAATAATGTTAGTGGTCTTGGGATTATTAGCAATGTCAAGTCCAGTCAGTACTTAGACGAGGACCATTTGTGAAAATCAGATACACAACCAGTTGGGTATGAAGTTAACTCCACCCTGTAAAACTTTGTTTGCTATGGAAACTAGCAAAGACTCCTGCCTAGTTCAGAATGATCAACTTAAAAAATCTTAGATCCCTAATTTCAGAAAAAGCCAGGAAATATTACCAAAAAAAAAAAAAAAAAAAAAAAAAATGCATAAAATGTTAACAGCTGTAAATTCAAAGAATTAGGTTTTAAAGTTATTTCCAATAGAGTCTTAATTTTGGACTAACGTTAATCAATTTTGAGCCAATGTTACACTTGTAAACAAATGTAACATTACAATTTATTACCCATCTTTAGGAGATTAGATAAATTTCTTTTCTCTTAAATCCACTTAGTTATTTGAATTTCATAGGAATTTTGTCTCCAGTCCATATTTGAGTAAATTTAAATGTCAGTATTTTGAGAGATTTATGTCTACAGCTACCTTTGAATTGGCAAACATAAAATGTTGTTAATGATTTTAAATAATCATAGAAGTAGTCCTTTGAAGAATCTGATCACCCATCCAGCTTTTTGGGTGGTCTCCAACTTCCAGAACACAAGTAAATGGATAGGGGTATGGGACCCCAGCTATTATCCACAGGCAGTGATTGTAAGGGTCCTTTTTCCATGGCTGGAAGTTAGTAAGATAGCAGTCCACTTCTCAAAGCTGAAGGAAAAAGAATCCCATGGTCAAGTAAGAAATCATATTGTTGCTAATTTCTAACCAGTGTCTTTAAAAGCTATTGTTATTTTTTTTTTTTTTTTTTTTTTTTGTTGAATACAAACATGGGTAAGGAGACAAATCTGTGAACATAATAGTGAGTTGGGTGTATATGCAGATACAAACAACTTTGGATATCACCACAGGTTATATAGTGAATGAAGAATATATGTTACAAATTTTGTCACACAAACCTAATTTGGTAAATCTGTTATCAAAAAATTTTATCTCTGCAATAATTTAACCAAATCACAGGTGAAATTGTTTTCAAAATGTATGCAGGCTGAAGAGGAGGAAATTTCATTTGGCAACTCAAAAAATTATTCAGGTGGGAGAACCTTTAAAAACTGGCAGACTTGGCAAAAGACTAACCAGTTAAATACTAGTTACAGAATGAAAAACACAGATGAAGAGCTCGTAGCCAAAAGTCTCCTGGCACCACAGGGAGAGTTAACAGGTCTCATGATTTGTTGCTATTGACAGTCATCCAAAATAAATGTCATGTATTCTAGTCAGCTATGAACTAAAAACAAAAACTTACCCCTCGACACCGAGCACTCATTGTAGGTCTGTTGTTAACTGTTGTCTTTTCTTTGTCAGGTTCTTCTGTTACATCTTTTTTGTGGTTGGGGTTTGTGGAATTGCAACTGCTTGAAGTCCCTGGGCTGCTTGAATTGATTTTTTTCTTATTAATGATGCTTCGAACAGAAGCAACAAATGGTGTTGGCTGTGGAGTGGTGGCTGTTTTATCAGAGAAATCACATGAATACAAAACATTGTCCACTGTTGTGCCGTGTTCACTATAATTGAGCAGTTCATAATGACGAGTTGTCTATATAAAAAAAAAAAAATATATATATATATATAGAGTCAAAGAAATATTTATTTGAACAAAAAAAAAAAATTAATATTTTCCCAAATTCTGAAATAAATTTTCAGTTTGCATGAAATATTTCCATTATATGATATTTACTTTTATCCAGACTGTTGTCTTTATTTTTAATTATAAGAATTTATTCAGTAATAACAAAAGATGTCTGAAAAATTAAAATCCAAATATATTTTATAAAGAATAAAGACTCACAATTTATATATAAAAAAAAAAAAAAAAAGATTAAGTGTTTGAAAAATTTTGGCAAATTTGGGCCTTTGTGCCCACAACAAAAAAAAAAAAACAAAACACACGAAATGTCTTCTTGACACCACTACTATTTTAACTAACTTCCCTCTTTGAAAATGTTTATTGTCTTAAAAAGCAATGATTAGAATTATAAGATACTAGCAGCATGGCCCGTGCTTAATTCAAAAATTGTACGACTCATACAGCAATTGCTATCGCTTGACTTAAAATATTTTTGCCCTTCCTTGCCTTTAAAGGAATGCCCTTTGCCGTGCTGATGTTGCTACATGCCTTGCAGATTTAAATTTTTCCCCACTTGTGACGAATGCAGCTATCGATTTTTTTTTTGCATGCTAGTTAACATTCGTGTCAGTCAGCTGTTGGCTCTCACACTGGCCAATAGAATCTTCCTGCCTATTTGTGGCAGCCAGCTATGAAAATTTTCTACTGGCCAGGCTTTCACTCTGGCCAGTAGAAAATGGCCACAAACTACATGAAAACTGCCGTAGAAGCATGAAAAAAAAAAAAAAAATTATTTACACTATCGATGGGAGTTGGGAAATGCAAAATCAGTCTTGGCCTTTCCGCTAACTTGGAGTATGTGCATGTAAATTTTGGTGCAAATCTGTCGAAAATTGCGGCCGTGCATTCGTTACACACACACACACCCTTTTATAGATAGAGATGCAATATGATACGTTCTGATCTGGCATCTTCATATTTTTTCATTTGGCTTCCATATTTATTTCCTTATAAATTGGTAAATGATATATATTGCAGTATGTTAGTTCTAATTGTATTAATTTTTAGAATGTTGTAAATATATTTTAAGATGATTACAATTGATTAATGATTTAATTTTTAAATGATTTAATTTAATCATAACTTTAATTTTTTTTAATGATTTTAGGATGATTAAAATTGTAATAAAAACCTAAACACATGATGAAACTTATACATTTTTTTTGTTGAGAATTTACAAGAAAAATATGAAGCACTTTATTTATAACATTGTTTATTTACAAGAATAATTTTATATTTACATCATTATAAAAACTAATATAATTGTATTAAAACTAATACAATGCAACATTTATCAATATATAAAGAAATAAACATCAAAATTTTTTATTCATAAATTTGTAAACATTTACTAAATTATTAAAATATGTGAACTATAAGAAAATCCTTATTATTTACCATTTTATAAAGTTCAATTTGAATAGCTTATATTTTGACAAGCATTGCAATAAACAATTTAAAAGTGTAAATAAAGAATCTAATAAATAAATAGGGTTTATTATTTTTGTCATCAATTCTCAAGAAAAAAAAAAAACTGAACCAATTCACTTACAAATGCTTGTTTTATTACAATTCTAATTATTGCTTTTTAAAACAAACATTGCCAAGGAGTGAAGGCAGTTAAAAATAATAGTAATGTCATTGGAAAAACTGTCCGTTTGATAGTTTGAATTTTTTTTTTTTTTTTTAGGGTACAAAGGTACAAAGTTGGCCAAATCTTTTAAATAGGAGATTTTAAAAGCTCTCTTTGCTCTATATTCTGATAAGAATGAATGCCAAATGATCCAGATTTAAGTCCATGAACTGTTATAGCTCTTTTTAGTACTAATGGGAGTTTCCTTCTGATCTTAATGTGGAAAGTTGATTATATCATTATTTTTGGTGCTACTTTGGATTTTTATCTACATATCACGAATCTACTTTGGTATGTGATCTACTTCTATTTAGTGTATATATATATATATATATATATATATATATATATATATATATATATATATATATATATAAATAAATGTGTGTATTCATATTCAAACAAAGAAAAGGTAATGAAAACATTTTCTATTAATCATATTCTAGCAATAAACAGTACCTTTTCTTTGAATATAAACACACACATATATATATATTAGTTTTCTAACAGGTTTGGTTAAGTAATTTAGACATATGTAAATTTATTTTAGTTGTGATCCTTTAAAGTTCATGGATTAATTTCAAAACGCCAACATTATATATCAAATTAGATGTCCATCAGGAGATGTATCTCTGATAAAAATGTCAATATGTTGGTTTTACTATGATGATGCTAACAAAAAAACTTACATTCCATTTGGATGAGCATAGTTCAATATCACAGCATTTATAAAAACACTTATGCCCACTCACAGCTTAGACAGATATGAGTTGAAAATACATCTATATTACATAAAAACAAACAAAAACTAAAAATCCTTGAAGCCCTTTATATTAGAGAATTAAAGCCCAAAATAAACAATATTCTTAAATGTTTGCATCATATATAAAAGGAATAAATAATGGAGAGTTACCTCCCTTGTACCATAGAAAAAAAACAAAAAACATTTGAATTTTGAAATCTAGAATACTGCATCACACAGCAAGATGAATAGTTGAAATGTTTTGAATTTACAGAAATACATCTACACATTCAGACAATTTAACATCCTGAAGATGGTCTCAGATAAGATTGAAAGTACTTGGGGAAAATAAAAACTATTTGAAAGAAAATTTTTGGTATTTTTCTTAATCAATTTCCTAAGGTTACCAAGAAATTGATTAGTGAACTTGAAAGGATCACAACTAAAATAAATCAACTAAATGTCCAAATTATTTAACAAAGCCTGTTTAAATGAAAATATGCTGACTAAATACAAACACACACACACATATTTTACGGTGTAAATATTTTTTTTCCCTTGTGGATAACAAGCCAAAGTAGCTCCTTATTTTCTCTTGTTACATATGCTACTCATTTAACTTGTTCAAAATTGGAAAAATTAAATTTTGTCAAAAACCAATCTGATCAGTTTGTTTGTGTTTTATGGCATATCAACCTCTGTGGGTTATTTAATGCCAAATCCAGTTTATATGAATTTTAAATGCCTATTTTGTATGGAATATTTTTAGCAACCTAGAGCTTATTTGCTTGCACACTGCAAAGTAATCCTAAGTATTTTTGTTTAAGTCAAGAATTTCCATTTGATAAGGACAATTTATTTGCAAAATGATAAAAGGTAAGATATGTTGTTTACAATCTGATCAGTTGATAAATCTTTCTGTACCTAAAAAATAACTTCCAGAGAAATTTGTGCACAAGCATCTAGAGCAAGAGTTCTCAACATGGGTGAAATGTGACCACATTAAGTTTAGTGGATGAGAAAAGCAATTATAGAATTTAGCCTATCTGTTGTTCATGTCAATTCTAATGATTTATTTCCGGAGTTAATAAACAAACATATTAAACCTAATTAGAAAACAAAAAAAAAATTTTTTTTTTCTTCTAAAGTATGAAAGAATTCTTACCTCATCAAAGAAAATAAATGCATGTTTAGGAGATACATAATTGCAATGTCCAAAGAGGGTCAAGCACACGTCCATGTCAGCACCTGTAAATATACAAAAAGAAGCCTTGGAATTTAAATTTCAAATATTTAGAATGCAATTTTAAGGAAAAAGTTTTGATAACAAATACAGTGAGTTTTGACTGGTTCCAGGATAAATTTACACACTGGACAACTACTGGCAGTATACTCAGGGCAGTGATGATACAGTCTAATATGTCATACACTGGGCAATGCAGAGTGTTCCCTGGTAGAATAAACAGCCATATGTTGATGACCAAGTCAAGCCTTCAAGTTGGAGATTATCAGCTGTGGTCTGACCTGGAGAGGTATCACTATTTCTACTTTGACCAAGACACACTATGTATGGATGAATACCTACAGGGATATATGGAAGGAGCTGGTCAGGTGTTTAGCTGTGCAGCAACCCTAAAAACACACCTGGTTATGGTTTTAGGGTTGCTGTGCTATGATGATAACAATCAACACAAAAAGAACCAGAGGTCTAATTATTTTATGTTCAATAAAAAAAAGATACAAGAAACTGGGAATCAAATTCTGGAGTGCATCAACTAATAAGGGAAAGAAAATTGTTAGTCAGTTAAAATCCTGACTTCTGAGATACTTTTAAAAGGCAATTATACTTACAATAGCACTATTTTTCCAGAGTTGTATTAATTTCTAACCAATGACAATATTTCTCTACAAAATCATTAAAATTTAAATATACCGTATATTCTTGCATATCATGTGACCTTTGAAAGCGTAATTTTGAAGCTAATTTGACTACAGTAAATGCATATATAGTTGAGTCAATGGCATAGCCAGGGCCAGCAGTACAAACACTAATTTTATATCTTGTACATGATGCATGCAAATCCCTTAAAATTAGCTCCAAAATTAGGTCTTTAAAGTTACATGATACGTATGTGTGTAATATATATATATATATATATATATATATATATATATATATATACGTATGTGTGTGTATATATATATATATATATATATATATATATATATATATATGTGTGTGTGTATATATATATATATATATATATACGTATGTGTGTGTATATATATATATATATATATATAATTACATGAATCATTCATACTAAAAACAAATATAGAGGTTAATGATTTAAATGGCGAGAATACATCTTCGCAAACAATTTCAATAAGGCACACTAACCCCGAACCTGTATATGAATGATATGATCCCTGTTTATAAATTCCAGTTTCATAATGTCTTTTTTAGTTTTTACAAGCTTTCGTCTGTTCTTACAGACATCCTCAGGTATGGAAATAGATTTGTTCTTGTTTTTTTACTTCTCAGTAATAAGAGGACAACGAAAATATAGATGTGAGCTGAGTTTGAATTTTAAGGTTGTGCGTTTTTGTACAAATATAGTAATAAGAGAATTCTTTTGTACTGGTAGGTGTATACACACACACACACACAGGGTGTATGCATATATCAAAATACTTTTATAAACTTTAGTGGCGGGTTCCTCAGACCAAAACAAGAACACAAGTCCATATAAACACATGTCCTTCGTTTTTGAGTTGAGTGTAAAGTTTACATTAGATGTTGTTAAATGTACAATTCAAGATACAATCCAAAAAATACTTTCAAAAACTTTTGTCCTGACACCAAAACAAGTTAAAATGTCCATATATACATGTCCAAAAAGCGATCGTTGTACCTCAACACCGCAACTCATAACAAATATTCAAAATGTCCTCTGATTGCTTCTACACATGCATGCACTCATCAGATCATTGACTGATGGACCCCTTTAAATACTCCCACACAGTGTTGAATGATTTCGCAGGCCCCCATGAAACATTGATGAAGCGTCTCTGCATTATTAATGTCTGCTGAATAAACCAATTGTATTAGGTGGCCCCACAGATAAAAATCCAAAGTATTGAGGTCAGGGGAACATGCAGGCCATGGAATCAGTCCTCCCTCTACCTATCCATCTTTCATGGATGGGTAAGGGAGTCAGTAAGTGCATCATGAACAATGTGACTAAAATGTGCTTGAGTACCATCATGCATGAAACACACGTGTGTTCATATAAGCAGGTCATCTAGCAAGTCTAGAAGAGGGTTTGAAATAAAGTCCCTGTAGACAGCTCCTGTAAGACATGCTGGGAAAACATATGGACCTACGAGATAGTCACCTATAATTCCAGCCTACACATTAATTGTAAACTGATACTGGTGTCTAGCCTGTATTGTACCATAGGGATTCTGATTCACCTACAAATGTTGGGTTTGTAAATTTGTTATTCCATCTCTTTCAAATGTTGCCTCATCTGTAAACAAGACTGAAGAGACAAATAATGGGTTGGCAGTTTGTGCAATAAACCATCGGCAACATTCTCCTGTAGTGAATGATCAGAGGGTGAAAAACCTTGCACATGATATGGATACATGAGCTGCTCCTGAAGTACCTTCCATTTAGTACTATGAGATTTACAACATGCTAGGGCCACTTGACATATGTAGTTACCCGGTACCTGGATAGTCTCTGACAGCCTGCAGAATGTGCTCTTCGTAGTCAGGCATATGAGTGGATCTCGGTCTACCTCGATCCATCGTTTGTGGTGTTATGGATCCTGTCTCAACAACACAATGCTCAAAAGCAGGATAGTGGAAACACAATCTGATACAGCCATGCAGGCTCATGTCCATTACCATTCAATGCTGCTGTATATAAAAATCATATCTGCCTGCTCACAATGATTATCCTGCCATTGTTAAACAGAACACTTCTCAGTTCACTCACTACTACACATGTTAAATGTTGAAGACAGACTTATGACAAATGTAATAAAATCTACATGGTAATACAGTGGCATCTACCATAAACTTTAAGCAATAACTCAAAAACAAAGGATTTGTGGACATATGTTTATATGGGCATTTGTCCTTGTTTTGGTAATAGGAACTTGCCTCCAAAGTTTGTAAAAGTATTTTTGATACAATATATATATATATATATATATATATATATATATATATATATATATATATATATCCAAATGAGAGAAATAACAGATGGAGTAAAATTCTACTGTTGGTAGCATTTACTTTTAAAAAAATGCTCCATATATTATATATAAAAGCAATATATTATTTTTATTATAAGAGATTATAATAAAAATATGTTGAAATCGCTACACAGAAGATTTCATGTTTCGATACTTTGATTGTACTTCTTCAGGCAATGGTAAGTAACTGGTGATTAAATGATTTCTAAGAAAATTTAAAAACAAAGTGTTACCTCGTTTCCAAAAGTTAAAGTGTGGGGGAAATATAAGGTTAGAATTAAAAATAGGTAAAAATCCCCTCCAACTTAACATCCTATGTCTGGCAATAGGACTGCACCATGCCACACACGTAAGAGAATCCAGTCACTACAGTCAGACAATTTCTGTGACCACATCACCCTTTACATCTGGCCACTTAACTCCCCAGATTGCAACCTCCTTTATTCTTATGTGTGGGGGCACAATTGAGTGAAAGACCAACAAAACTCCTTGTAATACGAAAGATGAACTGAAGGCAAGGATTATGGCAGCATTCACCAACTTAAACAAGGAGACCATACATAAAAGTTACAGGAGATTTTAAAGTCATCTAGAGGCTATGGTTGAAGTCAATGGCGATTTTATTGGATAAATTTACTCTTTAGTATTTAAAGATATATTTAACAAAATTACACAAAAATATCTGTTAAAATGAGATGTCAGTGCTATTTTCATTTTTATCCACCACCCCTATATATATATATATATATATATATATATATATATATATATATATATATATATATATATGATGATGGACTCTCTCATCGGTTTTTACGTATGAGGTTCCGACAACTTTGTTTATTTAACCTTGTGTGTGAGTCATAAGTGACACTTCAGTCCTGCTAGTGATTTGCAAAGAAGTCAACAGTTTGTGCAAGAGTGTGGATTCTTGGAGTATATGGCTGGAACAGCAGCAGATATTTTATTCCTTTCCCTAGTTTGACGAAGCTTGACAATGTTTGATGCTGCCTTGTTCTTGATGCCATTGTAGCATGTAGTCTTCCATTCATTATATATATATATATATATAAAGAATAATTTCTTCTTGATTTGCTATATATATATATATATATATGCAAATGTCAGTGTGTCAAAGTTTTCAACTTTATTCCTTGAAGCTGTAGTGCAGTATATATCATTTTGTAATCAGGCCGACTGTGAGCAAATTAAAAACATTCCGGGATGGATACAGGCCTGAAATTTTGGATTCCCAAGTTCTCATTACTGCAATTGTTTTCGGTGATTGTTTTTTACATTATCTCCTAACATATGGGAACTAGTTAGGACTAAATCAAGACTGAGGTATTATGGTGGCTGTAGTAAGAATTGTGAGAATGTGTTGTTTTGTTGTAAGGAATACATTGGTATGTTTGGGTTAGTAATTGTGGTTAACTAAGTTTAAGATAAGACAGATTGAAAACCAGCCTTCCCCTTATCCCCACTTTTGGTCTTGTGACATATTTTTGTAATTTTCAAAATAAATATCGCTTTCCTCTTGGGTACCTCAACTTTACAAATTTAGGCAGACAGGTCTCATCCTTTTACAATTGAAATTGTTATATGTAACCAGAGATTCTACGGTAACAGTTTGCATGTCTCACTTGTAGAACTATTCTCCAGTTTTTTTTTTGTTTCTGAGTCAACTTTGATCTTCAAAAAAATTAAATGCAATCTCAATCATTGTCTTTTGTTTCTTTAATTCCTGTTCTCGCATTACCCTCATTTTAATAATGTTCTTTTTCTCATATTCTTTATCTAACTTTTTATTGTCTTGCTTGGGGTGGAATAAAAAAAAATAAATAATAAAAAGATGTTGCTGGGATTTCTTCATTGGCTATGAACTGACCCATATTGTGGATGAGTCGATCCTTGTCCCTGATTCTGTAAAGCATCTAGACCAGTGGTCCCCAGTATTCTTGCATCATGGTCTAGTGTCATGCAAGATGATTTTTCCACAGGCTGGAGCTGGGGACATGGTTGGTGTTAGTTGCATGCATGACAAAATATAATAAACAAGACCATGATAATCAATAAAATGGAAAAGAAGAAAGTTTTTATTCTTTCTGTCCAGCATGGTACCAGTCCCCAACCACTAGGCTAGGGATGGCTGATCTAGACCTCTTTCTAACTACTTGCCCTGATAAATATCTGTCTGTAGTCTCATCTCCCTTGGTCTTTTCAGACGGCTCATTGGTCTGTGTCAAGATTAATGCCAAATGAAAGATATCCTTTGATGTCCCATTTCATAGGACAATTTTTCAATACTCCAATGCCGACTGGAATAGCTTCAGGTCTTTTATTGCTGATGGTCATCTTCTACCACTCTTCAAAAATAGAGCATCTAGAATAACCTGCTTCATTTCCGAGAAAATTCTTACCAGTATTGAGAGTTTTACTCCTCACAAGATGTATCAACCGAGGTCAAATAGCCTTGTTACACACCTGAATGCACTACTGCCAGATCTCACTTTTGTATTTAAATTTTGGAAGATCATAGGAGGCAGAAATTGGAAGTGAGTTCCACAGGCGAGGTATGCGAAAAAAGAAACTATCAGAATAGAAATGGCAATTTCATCTAGTTAGTTCAACAGTAAAACAATGAGACCTAGTTGCCAATCTAGTAGCACACTTATATTCATGCAGTCAAGACATGAAAGAGAGAAGCTCATCAGAACAATTGCCATGAAAATATTTGTAAAAAGGACAGAGGGAAGCCACATTATGACAGTCAAGATGCCAGGTCATGATCGATTACATCACAGACCCTTCTTTGAATTTTGTCAAGAATCTTGAGATATATAATAGGAGCACCAGACTAAATATGGCAGCAGTAGTCAATGAACAGACAAATGGTAGATTTATAAATGTGCAAGATAAATTCTGTATCTGTCTATATTTCTGAGATGAGGTATTATGTACACTATTTACATTATTTGGACTATTGTCCTCATCTTTGTTGCCTTCTTCAGGTGGTTGGAACATCAAACTGAACCCTTTATTTTGCTCACTGAGATAGACTGTTCTCATTCCACGTGCCATGTTTAATGGATGTCAGTTATCAGTTATCTCCTATTAATTCCCCTCTGGAAGTTCTCCACTACCTTAACCGGGTACTGAACTCACACTCTTTGGGTCCTGTCACTCGATCTAACTAACGTCTTTATCCACTGTGCCAGGTGTCCTTGAGGAACTAGAACAGTCTACCCCAGTGAGCGAAACAAAGGGTTCTGTTCGACATTCCAACCACCTGAAGAAGGCAGGAGCATACAATGGTCAAAACGTTGTAATAAATATGGCGAGAAAGATGAAGACAATAGTCTGAATAATGTAAATAGTGTAAGATGAATTCTGACGATAAGAAGTATTCTGGCATGATACATTGAGCCAACTTTACTGGCAGTAGACCTGGCAATTGATTTAATATAATTACTCCACTTCATGTCAGTGGAAAACATGAGCCTAAGAAAGTGCAAAGAGTTGCTCTCCAGGAGGTTAGCATCAAACATGCTGATGGCAGACAAAGGTTTTTTGTGATGATTAAAAAATGCAGTTTTGTTTTGGAGGCATTAAAATTTTTTTAGTAACCATTTTCTATCCTTACATGACTACTGAAATAAAAGAAGAAACAGAGCTTACCTGTGCCAATGCTGAGGGCTCTGTATGGCATCGAGACAGGTTCTCCTTTTCCTGTCAGGGGACATAACAAAGCTCGAGCTTGAATCTCGGCAGAACCTGTTTCAGGAAAAGGGAAGTCAAAACTTCAGAATTCACCCAACAACAATGGGGGAAAAAAAAAGAAAAAAAAGAAAAAAAAAAAAAGAAAAGAATTTCTATCAGCATTTCTAGAAGGAGAAAGAGTTATCATTACTGACATCCAGACTAACGTCCTCTTCTTTGTAATTATCACAATGTTTCGGCTGTTATACCATCTGACCTTCTTCAGGTGTCTGTCAATCGTAGTAACATTCATGGAATTTCAAGCTTAACCCTTTATTTAATGTATAGAGGCAGTGTGTTCTCATTCCACAGCCCATGTCTAGAGATGTCATTTTTTAATTTTTTTTAAGCACTGCTCAGTTATTGTTCATCCTGTTTCCTTTGAGTCCGAGTCTGTACTACCCATCACAAGGATTGAACTCATAATTACTATGCATCCAAATTCACTAACCCATGTTTTAATCCACTTAGTTATTGTCCCGCAGGGCTTGCAATAACAGGGTAGTATTAAAAAGAATGAGATATTTCTAAACATGGACAGTAGAATGAGAACAATTTATGCATATAAAAGGGTTCTGTTTGAGATTCCATGAAGATTATCAGGAACCTGATAAAGGCACGAAAGCACTAGATAACATTGATAATGACCTATAATATATAGGTACTTATCTGTCTGTATTGCAACAGTAATAACAAAGATGAGGACATTAATCTAGCTATTGATTAATTTCTTGCAGGTTATTTAAAGCCAGAAAATATTTTTAGATTGTAAAATTTTTTTGGGGGAGATAATAATGGTTTAGTGATACAAGTCTTACTAAGTAACTCATAGCTGGGGGAGAAGAAGTGGATTCCTACCTTCCCCCAAGGATACTTGTGCATAAGTGAAAATAAACCCAGTGAGAATTGAAAAATATTTCTCCAATTAACAATTCTGAGCCATTATCCATTAACAGCACCAGCACATCCAGGCTTACAGCACCTGGTATTCCCAAGCGGTCACCCACCTAGGTCTCTAACCAGACTCAACTTTGTTTAAGTTTGGTTATCATATGGGAACCAATGTTTTAACATGATATGGCCGCAAGCTAATCCAGCTATAAATCATTGGTTGGACTCTTAAAGAGTGTCAGTTGACATATGTCCATTTTGTGTGTTTTTATATTTTTGGTATGTAAAAACTGATCTCTTCAAGAATGACGTAGACAATATTTTGATGCCTAGACTTTTGTGATGTTATGCCTCCAATTTTTAAATACACTCAAATTATGTAGTTTTATTCTGATTTTTAACTTTTGCTGGGGGGGGTCCTCTCATTATGACCTTTCATCATGACACTGACAAAATAATGTAAATAATTTAGATTCTTTCTTGTAGCTTGCTAACTTGGTTCCAGATACTGTCGTTCAGGCCAAAGTTGAAAAACATCAGATTTCAAATGCTACTTTTCTAGGTAAACAGCCAGTTGTACAGCAATTGTGTTCCCTCCTCCTTGCTCTTGTAACGCAATATGCTCAAACAAACATTGATACGGATTCTCCATTGTCACGATTTGAAAAGATATTTCCTCATACAACACAGGTTCATGTTTCATGTACCATTTTTTGGACCCTTGGAAACAAAATGTTCCTGGTGGTGGCATACATAAAACATAGAACCTCACCCCTCCCATTAATTAAATACTAAAAACCCAAAGAAAAAAAAAAGTGAAGCTATTACCTGATTGAGACAAAAGTCCATTTAAGATGCTCTTCTTTTCTGTTGCTGTTGTTGATGTTTGTTGTTGCGGAAGCAATTGCTGCAGTCGTTGCCAGGCAAGAATTTGCACTAATTTCTGATCAAGCTTGCTCAATTCCACTTCTGTGCTCACACATGATGGTAAGATTAAAAGTAAATAAATAATTAAAACATACTGAGATTAAGATGGTCAAAAAAAAAAAGGAAAAAAGAGAAAGAAAGGAAAAAAGAGAAAGAAAGGAAAAAAGAGAAAGAAAGGAAAAAAGAGAAAGAAAGGAAAAAAGAGAAAGAAAGGAAAAAAGAGAAAGAAAGGAAAAAAGAGAAAGAAAGGAAAAAAGAGAAAGAAAGGAAAAAAGAGAAAGAAAGGAAAAAAGAGAAAGAAAGGAAAAAAGAGAAAGAAAGGAAAAAAGAGAAAGAAAGGAAAAAAAGAAGAAAAAGATGATGGAAGAAAAAAGAAACAAAGAGAAAAAAAGAAACCACAATTATAAAATGGCTTTAAACAATTGAAACCACTAATTTAAAACAGCATATTTTTAGCTTACCTTTCTACATACATACATATACATATTTTTTTTTGTGGAGGCAGGATTGGGATTAATCTTCCACAAAGCAAAGAGTGTCTTGCCTGACAGAGGACTTGTCACAATGATTTAAGGCAAGATTTTACAAGGCTGGATGTTCTTCCTGATGCCCAACTCAGATACTCATGATAGTCAAAGTATTGTGAGTGTTTTTATCAAGACATCACCTCTAGGAAGATTGCCATTCAAGACTTGAAACACCACCCTAGTCTAACACACACACACACACACACACACACACACATTAAAAATGACTGACAAGGTATTGCAGTTAAGTTTTTTATTTAATTTTTCTTGTGTTCTTATTTTTTTTTTCTGGACATAAATTATGTAGAAATTGACTGTTCTGTATGTCAGAGTTTTCAGCTATACTTTTAGCCATTATCAGAGCTGATTTTTTTTTATTTTTAACTGAATGTATAGATTTTTTTATGTATGTATCTAGAGTTATAGGAATGTTTTATTTTACAAATACGCTCAGCACATTGTGGCCATGTTCATAGTCAATATTATCGAGTGTTGGCTTTTTCTTTTTTATTAATAATGCTTCCATTATTTTTAGGCCCCTTTTATTTATATTTTTAAAACATGCAGATGAGTCTATTATCTTTGTATTATCAACAAGTATAGAGTTTGGTAGGCCTCCATGTGTATTTAAATGTGACATAGCTGAGCTGTGATCAGAGAGATATAATGTGAGTCTTCCTGTTAAGCATGTTGTAGTATATCCAATATAATTATTTATGAATTTGGATCATCTGCCAGAATATCACAAACTAGCTCAAGGAGTCTAAGTATAGAATTTCTGATTGTAGCAGATGAAGACTTGGGACAAAATTATGTCTGTGAATGGCTTACCTCCTTGTCCCTCAATACAATGCTGCAATGTTGTGTTCAAATTGACGATGGCAGGTGATGAGCTGAGGGTGTTGGCAACCACAGATTTTGAATGTGACACTGGGAGGGAAGATGATGTAGGCACAGCCTTTGTACCTGGATTAAAAAAAAAAAGAAAAAAAAGTTCATGACAAGAGCAAAAAATAAATAAATAAAGATGTTCAGTTAGTGTAGAATTGTTTGCATGCAGACTATTGTCCTCATTGTTGTTGTTACCACAATGTTTCGGCCATTGTATCATTCATCAGGTGTACATCAACCCATGTAACCTAGAGGGAATTTCTAAAAATAAACCCATTATTTCATCCCTGGGATAGATTGTCCTCATTCCACTGCCCATGTCTAAGGATATGTTGTCTAGTTCTGCACAGTTATTGCCCACCCTGTTTGAACTGAATCAAAATACACACTGCCCAGCTTGGGGATTGTACTCACAATTACTATATCACCAAATTCACGAACCAATGCTTTAATCCATCGTCCTGTGGGACAATTCTGTGTGGAGAATGTGGAATCTTAAACTTAACCTGCCTGCTCATGAATCACATTTGTTACAGCTGCTGATGTTGAAGAAGTAATTTATTAAGGAACATTTTTTAATACATGACTTTATTTTTAATTTAAAAATTCATTGAAAATTGTATACAATTTCCCTAATATTCAGTTGGAGATCGTTGTGAAAAAGAATAAACAATCTGCAAAATACTTTCATCTGTCTTCATAGACCTTTTCCATTTTGAGAGAGAGGGGGATAACCTCCAATTAATTTCTTGAAAAATTCATCTTAGTTTCTTTGCACTTTTTGCAGCCTCATAATGAATCTCCATATTGTGGGGTGCTCCATTCCAAACTCTTTGCGCAGTCTTCTATTTGCTTCAGCATAGTTATTTGTCTGATCTTGAAAATTAAACACCAGTGAGCCAAATAGGCTGTTGTAGCTAATAAATCACTAAAACAAACAGTCAAACTTTCTAAATCTCTATGACTCAAAGCTGATCTAAAAGATTAGCACACTAGGACAGACAACATCAGTTTGAAGCTATGAATTCGACACCAGTGTTGAGTTGTCTTCGTGCTGACTATGCTGGTGGCGAGTTGTCCTGAAGATGAATGTGGTGGTGTTGAGTCGGCGGTAGTGAAATGTACCATCCCAATCCATACCTGCTAATGGCACTGTCCTTGCCAGTGTCATAACATTTAACAACATTACCTGGTCATATCCTTGGCATATCTAAGAAATATAAAAATAATTTATGAAGATTGTTTTCTTTTTTGTCTATCATCATCAACATCCCCAGAGTTTTGCTCCTAACTCCATAGGCATACAGTATGATGGGGCTGCAGCTCTATACACTACATGGGAGCCTACAGGATTAACATATATACATAATATATAGGTACTTATTTGTCTAGATTTCTGAGATGAGGTAACTATTTAGATCGTTGGACTGTTGTCCTCATCTTTATTGCTATATTCATCATGTGTCAGCCATTGTACACTCCGATCTTCTTCAGGTGATATATGTTGGAGTTTCAAACTGAACCCTTTATTTAGTCAACAACTGAACTCACAACTCTGGGTCAAGTCACTGTTTGAATTACTCAATGCTTTTATCCACTGGTCCATGTGTCCTTGAATACCTGGCTACAGCAGAGGGAACAAAAACTTGTTACTAAAGGGAATTAACTGATACTAAGTTATCCAAAAAAGGCATGGCATGTGGAATTAGAACAATCTACTCCTGTGGACGAAATAAAGGGTTTGGTTCAAAATTCCAATGCATATCACCTGAAGAAGGTTAAGCATACAGTGGCCAAAACGTTGTGAATAAGGCAATAAAGATGAGGGCAAGAGTCTGAAGGATGTAAATAATGTAAATATATAGTTACTTGTTACTCGTTTGCTTGAGTAGCTAGTTAATCCCTGTTGTAGATACCTGCTCAGGCACATATGAATTTCTTCATCACCTCCAGAGCCAACATGTTTTATATTGAAATTATGCTGAGCAGAACTTAATTATAGTTGCTGAGAAAGAGTTCACAATCTGTCATGATTGGTAATTACTTGAGGCTCAAATCCTTTGACGTGAAGACACTGCGGCTTCACATTAACACAATCATTGCCAGCTTCCAAACTGTTTTTTGCCTACTCAATTTCACGCACAATCCTTGGGTCAAACTGTGGTATGGTTTTCAAGTATTTCCCAATGGTGATACATGCCGAGATCCTACTTCCACTTCTGGCTGATATTATCAAGAAGTCATCTCCTTGACAATTGACCATGGAAAGATTTGGACCCACGTCTCATGGTTGGAATAACGCTCTAAACCATTTAAATAAATGTCCATTAACATACATACATACTACATAAAGATATGCTTTACACTTAGTTGCATTCTAATATAATAATCTTACTTATAAAACGCAGATTATGTGTGTGTGTGTGTGTGTGTGTGTGTGTGTCTGTCTGTATGTTTATATATTGGATCAGATTTCCTACATTTTTCAATCGATTTCAACAAAACTTCACAGGACTATGTAAAATTACCTTGCGGTGGTTCTGACAGCACCAAAAATTGGAAAAACACAATTGTTTTTGCATGAAATCAATTTGAAAACATGATTAAGAGGCATCACTCGCCAAGATGAAAGGGGGACAACTCATATCAAGTTATACTTATTATAAAACCCAAGTTGTGTGTGTTTATATATGGGATCGGATTTCCTATATTTTTCAACCGATTTCAACAAAGCTTCACTTTTTTTTTTTTTGGTAGTGTTTTCTTATTGTCTTGCACACTTTTTTTTCTTTATTTTTACATTCAGAATGCTTTAAAAATTCCATTTACAAGACAATTGTTTATAATAAAATTCTATTCAATCGGTAGACTCATAACGATTGAAAACAATGTTTTTGTTTGAGTTTGGGTTTGACCAATTCGTACAAAAAAACAAACAAAAATAAAACAAATTAAGACATGCATGTCCGTCAACCTTAAACAATAATCTTTGTCAATTTTATTTTTCAGTTTTTATTTTTCCCCACTATTAGTGGGTTATTTACTACACACTGCTGGCAACTCTTAAATGTTGTTAATGTTATAAAGATTACTGTTCCATTTCCATCCCTCATTTCTTGTACAGTAACCTTTTCTAGGTTACAGTATTTTGGTAACGAGGATTTGGCCAAACTCTAGTAAATGTTCACCAATACAACATTTGGTGAACAAAGATTTTGGCAGAACAGAACTCACATAAACGTTCATGAATTCAATATTCTACAAACATCTAAGCTACACTTGGAAAATCTCTACCTACATGGGAATGAAATCTTCCTCTTTCATAAATACCAACCTGTGAGACTTCCTGGGTGGGCAGTCAGGACGCAGTGTAACCTGACAGTTTGGACGGACATAGGTATTCGGACAGGTTCAAGTCCTCTTCTGGAGAGGTGAGTTCATCTCCACAACAGATAATAATATCAGCAAAACTCACGTAATAATTACCAAAGCTACAAAGCATTTATGGCTACAGGGATTGTCTAAGAATTACGTACATTTTTACCAAGTTTTTCAAAATACAACATTCAGAAAAATATGTGATTTCATTCCAAATACAAAGAACCACAAAAATGTAATGAAAGGTTTACAAAAATCATGTATTGTTCAGAGGTTTTCTTGGTGTAAAGGTGTTGCGCTGGAAGTTAATGTGTAGGAATACTTAAAGTGCTTTGTAAAACAGTTGTGTAAAAAAAAAAAAAAAAAAAAATAATATATATATATATATATATATATATATATAATAAAAAGGCTTAAACACTAATACTCCATGGTCATAATTTATTCCATTGGAATCGTAAATACAATCCAATTCATCAGACCTACAAATTCAAAATGAAAACAGGAAAAACCCACTCCGGAAGTGAAAACAGAATTTAGAGAAAAGTAAATATGAGGAGGAGGGAGATTGAACCTTTAACAGAGAGAATTTTTAGGAGATGTGGGGGAAGGTTTTAAATAAGAGAAGAGAATAAATGTCGACGGATGTCTAATGCATAAAGATACATTTCGTGGTGACATACATACACCATAGACAATTTAATGCTAGAATAAGAGGGATGGGAAGGGAAAGAGAAGGTGGGGGAGAGCGATGGGACAAAGGAAAGTAAAATTGCGTTTACTTAAAGGGCCGCTTTGTACTTGAGAAAATTTGACAAACTTAATATCGACTACAGGTTACAAATCGAATATAAATATATGAAGATAAATATAACGATTGTCTAATCCAGCAAGGACCTATATTTCTATTTTCAAAGACACATGTGAATACACACAATAACATATACATGTATACACATAGGCGTGTACCCACACACACACACATATATATACCCATATATATATATATATATATATATATATATATATATATATACACACACACATACATACATACATACATACATGCATGCATACACACACACGCCACATAAACGTGCACAATGATACATTTAGAGATAAACATAATAAACATAATAGTCATTCCGTTAAAATGTCATGTCCGAAGAGGACTTTTTTTAAGAGGACTCTAAAAAATCCAACGGTGGATCTACAGATGCAGCATTGCAACAATTTTTACAGGTGTATCGGCTTACACCAAATAAAAATGTGCTTTCTGTCATGACTCCAGCAGAAATTACATTTGTGCAGAAAATAAGATCAGTTTTTTGACATGGAAAAAGATTTTGGTGGAGTTTGTGTATATTCATAGCACAACATGGAAATCAATAAACTTCAAGGCTGTATGATATACGGCTATTAGGAAAAAACAAAAACTTTTTCTTCCTAGTTAAGGACTACTGGTACGAACAAAATGCACTATGGAAGAATTTAAGATATTTATTCGGCAACTATTACAACAAATGCAACAGGAGTAGATTGAATATCAAGAACAGATAAAAGCAATCCTGGAAAAGCAAAGAACAGATAATATGTCAATGTCGTTTTCACCAGACTCAATTAGAGAATTTCATTACATTCCAGAAGAAAACATTACATTCCTATCGTACTTCAGAAGGTACAAGGCCATTTTCAGAGAAGAATGTTGGAAAAAAATTGTGATGTTCAAATAATAGAAAATTTGTGACAGTTCAAATTAATAACGCTATGGTGAGATTTCAATTGGACACTGGTAGAGCTATTATAATTATTGATGAACAGAACTGGCAACCCCAACTAGAGAAAAGCTGACAAAATTTCAAGAGGAATATCTAGTAAGGAAATAATTTTTCTTGGGAAAATTTTGTGTAACACCACTCTTGTGGGTTAAAAATGTATACATATTAAAAATTCCAACTTGAATTTACTAGGCGCCGATTGGTTAGAATTATTTGAGCTATGTGATTAACCAATTAATTCATTCTGTGGAAAAATAGTGTTCATCAGACAAAAAGATTACAGTTAAATAAAAGTTAAGGAAACTGAAAAATAAATTCATGAATATTTTCTCAGAGGAGTTGGTAAAATGTACAAAGTCAAAGGCATTTTTTTAAATTGAAAGAAAATGTGATAGTGCCTAAGCCTAAAACAGGGATCGGCAACTCATTCGACCCCGCGGGCCCGATTGTGTTATAATGACGGGTCGTGGGCCGGACGAAGGCCATTAATGAAAAATTAAGGAAAATTACATATGCAGACTCCTGCCAACCTAAATATTTAAAACCATAATGAAAATAAACATTGAGAAATCAGAAAAACAAAAGAAAATCTAAAATTAAAAAACACCTAACAAAAATTACTTTTCCTCAAGGAATGTCAAACTCAAAATACTTCAAAGTGAAAAAAATCAACCGAAGTGAAATGGATGAAATTATGACATGTAGATTTGAAACAGTTATTGAAAATTGTTCCACAAACGAACCACACACACATCAAACAAAAACAAAGCACATATACCTATACATACATGTACAAATAGTTGCAAACATATACACTTACGTACGTACACATGCGGTATCATCCACACATTCATGAGGCATGTATGTATAATGCGCGTATGTTTAACTGTCTTTAGATTTCTGCTACCTCGCATGTCAGTCCCTCCCTGGCCTCTTTCACTTTATCGTTCCTTTCGCTTCTGTTATCTTTTAATGTAGCCAAAGGTCATAACAAATATGTATCCATTATTAAACGTAGGCAACGCAACTTGGTAAAATAAGTCTCATGAAAGATAACTGGCAGATAGTCTAATTCAAAAGCCTTGTCTCTCATGTTAAAAATAGTCATTGGTAATCAGGCTTGCGGGCCGGTCAAAATGCCTTCACGGGCCGGATCTGGCCTACGGGCTGTAGGTTGCTGACCCTTGGCCTAAAAGAAAGATGCCTTTTGCTGCATTGGAATCTATTAACATCGAAGTGGATAGGTTAGAAAATTGTATGGAGTTATTGAAAAAAATAGATTATTCTGAATGGGCCATGTCAGTGGTTTACATTAGAAAGAAAAATAATAAGATTTGTTTATATACAAATTTTTCAACTGGACTGAATGACTGCCTCCTACCACATGCATAATACCTGCCAACTCCAAAGGATATATTTGCCAAATTAAATGATGGTAATTTTTTTTTTCAAAAATTGACTTGTCTGAGGCATATCTTCAAATTGAAATGGATGAGGAATGCCAGAAGTATTTGACTATTAATACACATTAAGGAATCTACAAGTTTTAAAAAAATTACCCTTTTGTTGGTTGTTTTGTTTTATGGCATATCAAAACCTCAGTGGGTCATTTAATGCCAACAAAATTTTGAAATAGATTCATAGTGACAGTTTGGTAAAAAAGGTGTGTATGTATACATATATATCTGAACCATTTTTCAATTACTCATATTTTTGAGTACAATCCAACTTCTTTTAGAAAATTTACAATCTTGGATGGTTTTATTACTCATTTGGTTTGATTTTGGTTTGTTTTATGGCATATCAACCTCAATGGGTTTTTTAATTCTGACAAAATTTTTTATTGCTGGTAATTTTTTTTTTTTTCCAAAAAGATATTGCTGCTAATAATTTTTTTTTACAAAGTATTTCTGGTATTAAAACCTATTTTCACACTTTCATAGTATTTTGACCCAAGTCTGGATGTTAACTATTTGCCCATAGCTGGGACCCTAACAGATGCTACCACCCCAGGTCAGGGTGAACCTCGGAACAACAGCAATTAAGAGGTGGTTCCATGCTCATCAAAACCTTCTGAACAGAGGCCTTGCTATTAGACAGTTTATCATAATACCCAGGACGGAAATTACCCTTGGTGTAAAAGTAGCCCCAGGTACTTTCCAGCAAATACTGGATACAATGTTGACTGGACTAGACCGTGTTGTCGCTTACATATACGATATACTAAGATTAAGAGTGCTATGAAAATACAGCACGTAAAATTGATTCAGGAAGTATTTCAGAGACTACATGATTACGGTTTCAAAATCAGCGAACAGAAAGGTCAATTCTTTCTAGCCAATATTAAATTTTCAGGTCAGCTAATTGATGAAAAAAAGGAAGACCAGATCATGCTCGAGGAAATGTCATTAAAGACATGCCTCACCCAACAAATTTGGTAACCCTACAATCATTTCTCAGATTTGTGAATTATTTTAATATTTATGAACTAGGGATATACAAACTGTGAGCATCTCTGAATAATTTACTTAAAAATGGTACGAAATGGAATTGGTTGGCGAAATGTTAAAAATCTTTTGAAGAAATTAAAAAATTACTAACTTCAGAGTTATCACACTATGACCCACACTGATAGATTAATAATAGCGTTGGATGTGAGTGAATATGGCAAAGGAGTGGTAATAGGTCATAAATTTGAAGATAGTATAGTGAAAGCAGTTGCTTATGTTTCAAGAAGTTTGACAAATACAGAAAAATGCTACAGTCAATATAATTTTTGCTGTAAAGAAATTTCACAGGATGATATTAGTAAGAAAATTCATACTGCAAATTGATCATCATGCATTATTAAATATATTTGGTTCTAAGAAAGGGGTTCCCACACATGCTGCAAATAGACAACAGTGTTGGGCTAGGATTTTGTTGAACTATGATTTCAAGATGGAATTTCTATCATCAAAGATAATGGGACACACAGATGGCTTATCCAGATGTAGAGAAGATTTTGAATATACTGTGATTGCTTCAAATGAATCTGAAAGCGAAATTAAAATCCTAGTGTGTAATACTATTAAAGAATTACTGGTCACAATAGACAATATCAAAATTCATTCTAAAAAGGATATGCTTATTCAAAAAAAACTATGAATGTCATTAAATCAAAATAGAGTGAAACTAAAATTAAACCTGCTTACAATAAGACAGCATTTTCTATTTGTGATGGAGTACTTTTGTACATGGATTGTGTTGTAATTCCATTATTGCTACAAAAAAGGATTTTAAAACAATTCCACGTAGAACATCTGAAAATAGTGAGAATGAAGTCCTTGATGAGAATCAATGTGTATTGGTCAAAGTTGGATAAAGATATCCAAAATATAATTAGAAAATATAATGTTCTCTCTCTTGTTCTTGTAACGGCATTCACCCAAGGTGGGTTGAGCCGGCTCCAATATTGGAGTTTCATGGGAATTTGGAATTCACAAGTGGTCCCCAACCCGCATGTATAGCACATGAGATTTGATTATAGTGGTGAAGGTTTCGTGCAGGACCATCCACACTTTATGAAGAGCCGATTACAGAGACTTGGTGCACTACGTGCCACAGGGTTCCCAAACGACCCTCTGCAGGTTTTGAATTCAGTTTTCCTTCTCATAGACCAGTTGCCATCCAAGGCTATAGAACCCAGTCTGTCCTGCTATTTACCCATAGCTGGAGGGAGAAGAAGAGGATTCATACCTTTCCCAAGGGTATTAGCACGTAAGTGAATGTAATGGATTCGAGTGGAATTCAAACTCGGCTCTCTGATTCCTCAATCCAAGATGATATCCATTACTCCACCATGCCTCCTCAGAAAATGTAATGGTTGTAATTCAGTAGCAAAGTCACCACTTGATTGCAATGCAATGAAGACATAATAGTGTCAATGAGAATTTGAATTCACACACAAAAAAAAATTTTGTTTCCTCTCACTTAGCTGGTAAAATTCAAAATTCATGGAAACAATTTTGGTGGAGTTGGTGTATATTGATTGAGATTTATGACATATCAACCTCAATTGGTTATTTAATGCCAACAAAATTTTTATTGCTGGTAATATTTTTGCCAAAAATGTATTGCTGATAATACTATATTTCCTTCAAAATTGAAAAAGAAATTATATTATTATCTCCAATTATTTTTCCTTCAAAACTATATTGCTGGTAATGGGAGTTGGTGTATATTCATAGCACAACACAAAGTTGATGAACTTTAAGGTTGTATGATATATATAGCTATTAGGAAGAAATAAAAACCTTTTCTTTCTAGTTAAGGACTACTGGTACAAACAAAATGCACTATGGAAGAATTGAAGATATTTATTCAGCAACTATTACAACAAATGCAACGGGAGTGGGTTTGAGCATAGTAACTTTGTTCAAAGTGTTGATTATGCTAGTTAATGCACTCTCTCCTAGAAACTGCATAGATATTTTTTATTTTAATCATTTCACCCATAGCAAGGCAATAAACCCACTAGGTCGCAAGAAGTTAATGATTGTTAGTAATTTTTCTCATATTCTCTATTAAGTAGAGAGGACAATAAAAGACCAAAAATTAAGAAGTAAGATAACGATTGATATGGCATTTAAATTTAGTTGCAATATAGACTATAGGTGGGCTCTGTGGGTGTTTTCTTTTAAATCATTTCTCCCCATGCAAAGCAGTAAAGTCTCTAAGACACAAGACATTAATGAGTCTGAAAGAATAAGAAAAAAAAAGAGAAACACTAAGGAGCAAGAACAATAAGACAGTAGATAATGATTGATATTGCATTTAAATTTTTGAAGACCAAAGCTGGCTGGAAAGCATGGCTCCAGAAGAGAGCTTTGAGAAGTGCAAGAAAAGAAACTGTTAGCATAGAACTTAGTTACATCTAGCCAATTCAAATGATGAGACTTTGCTGCCAATCTACTAATGCATTTAAATTCATAAAGACTAGGTACCTTAGTGCAATGTTTATCTGAACAGTTACCATGAAAGTATTTATACAAAAGGCACAGGGGAGGGTGTTGAAAAGTACAGATGTACCAGAACAGGTATCTGCAACAGGGATCGGCTAGTCACACCAGCAGACAGAAATGAGTAGCCTGGGATTATAATGTCATTTAGTCATAGCTAGTCTTTAGTACATGAAATAACCTACCTTGTAATGGTGCAGAGACAGTAATTACTTTGGTACCACCTCCATTAGCATTCGAGATGGTTGTAGACAGCTTTCCAACCACATTCCCAGCCAATTTCATAGAAGGCTGCATAGCCAGCCGTTGTATAACCATTGAAGAATTGGTGCCAAGCTTACCAGTGCTATTACAGATGATTTTGCCACCTTGACCAGCACTAATTACTAGATTCTTGCCCGATGCAGGAGTCGACACCAGCGAGGAAGATGATGCACTTGCTGCGGTCGTGCTGCCACAGGGCCATGTGACCTTCATGATGCTTGGAGCAACTGCTGATTCATTACCGTTCGATTTGGTTTTTATTACAAGAGCATCTGGTTTTACAGAAGTGAGGGACGTTCGGCCACTCATCTCCTGCATGTTAACGTCTCCATTTAGCGTAGCGGATGTGTTGTTTAAAAGTGAAATGGTTGCCCCCGAGGGCTTGATTTCTATAGTGGGAGTGTCACTACCACAGCTGCTTGTCGTCCCAGTGACAAGATCATGTGAAGATGAAGTCAAGCCTGAAGTCAGGCCTCGATTGTGACCAAATGTTTTATCAGTTTCCAATGTGATTTGAGAATTTGCAGATTGTATCAGTGATCCCGTTGTTGTTGCGGTCAGTGCCGTTGTTGTAGCTACAGCAATGGTGGACGTTGAAGTCATTGAACTTTTCTCAACATCGGAGATGCAGTTAACAGTTCCAGCAGTTTGGGAAACACCACCACTGTCTGTGGAGGCCGCAACGTTGCTGCTATTGCCACTCATCTGGTTATCAGTCACAACCTGGATTGGGACTACAGGCCGGCTGACCTCCGATTTTGCTGGCTCAAGCGATTGTTTTTTGAAGTTGTTTTTGAGCAAGATGTTTTGCAATGCTCGTCTGCAGAGAAACCACACCTGCCAGCCACTGAAATTACAAGCAAAAATAATTATACAAAATTTGTTTTGTCAAATTTAGCCATAAAGGTTCAGCTCACTCTCCAAGCAAATGTTAAGGCAGCGGATCACCCCCTAAGCAAGCGCCTAAGGCAGCGGATCACCCCCTAAGCAAGCGCCTAAGGCAGCGGATCACCCCCTAAGCAAGCGCCTAAGGCAGCGGATCACCCCCTAAGCAAGCGCCTAAGGCAGCGGATCACCCCCCTAAGCAAGCGCCTAAGGCAGCGGATCACCCCTAAGCAAGCGCCTAAGGCAGCGGATCACCCCTAAGCAAAAGCGCCTAAGGCAGCGGATCACCCCTAAGCAAGCGCCTAGGCAGCGGATCACCCCCTAAGCAAGCGCCTAAGGCAGCGGATCACCCCCTAAGTACCTTGGGCACCGGCTCACTATTGAAGAAAATATCAAGTACCAATTCACTCAGTAAGTATCAAACTAATATAGTGTAACTATGGTAAGTTTGGCCAAAAGTAATTTTAATCTTCTGTAATTAATACAAGCAATAGTAAATTCAACAATGAATGTTTGCAATTGAAGGATAGAATTTTTCTTTTCTTAAAGGTGATATCCTTTCAGGATGTAAGCAGTCATGGCTCCCCAGAGTCATTTGTGAATATCCATGACTTCTTAAGAAATATAGGAGTGATTTCCTGTTGCCTTCTCCATGGTTTGAAATTCAGAGTTGTCCTCTCTTAGACTGGCTGCCACTCAAGGCTATAAACTTCAATCTACTCTGTCACATACCCATGGCTGAAATAGATTTACACTTTTCCTAGAAGGTGTAAATCTATTAAGAATCTTTTCTTTATACAAAGTGAATGCAACAAATTTGTTCAGAATTTATATTTAGCTAACTAATTCCACTTCTCATACCAATCAGCTTACGCTATCCACATATCCAAAAATTGTATATGGTCACATTTTAGAAAAAAAAAATCATTCATCACAAATCCATTTACAAATGGTGAGTGAACAATTATTTTTAGAAAATAATCGTTCACTTGCCAGTAGTTTATTATCGCCCGAGAAGACATATTTGCAGTGCTGAAGCATAATTGCAGTTGTGTAGCGATGCTTAACATTTTTTTGTTTTGATATCCTAAAATAAATAATATTTAGTTCTTCTCTGTATTGAGCCCGTCCTTAATTAAATGTTGCGGACAGTGGAATTATACTTCATTTGTTCTCATTTAACTGGATGTGTGTACACTATCTTTTAAATGGAATTACTTGATAGAAGAAATGAAAATAAGAAATCTTATTAGCTCAAATTTAATTACATTGCTTTTCTGCTGTATATTTCATACTTGGCAGTTTTACATTAATTTCTATTTCTTCATAGTGTGTTTTTAACTTGAAACACACTGATTCATGCATATAGAGTCAATGAGCATCAGGAACTGTTATCACAGAAAATATATGGAAGGAGAAAAGAGAAAAAATGAAACAGAGTCATATTTATAAAGTTCCACCCAGAATTAATAGTAATTTTAGAACATCACAAACAAGACAGTCGCATTTTTGTAAAATCTCTAATAGCCATAATACTAATGACAATACAACTGAAAAAAAATATGTCACTTGAACTTTTCCTGATTTATTGAATACTGAAACTTTTGTGTCGGCTAATCAGATAAGTCCCTTGAATTTTTGTTGATGCATTGAATGATAGCCATCCTATTAAGCTCACAAATACTGTAATATTTTCAGCTAACATGTACAATTTCATATACAAATCCCAAGTAACATATTTTAATTGTACAGATAGACAATAAAAAGGGATCAATTAAAATGTCCAATCACCTCTTCCTGTTCTTCTGCAGTGGCTGCTTTCTGAACATTTCCTGTTGTCGTAGTCGGTACTGACTGAGGGGAGGTGCCATTGTTGGTGGTGGTGTTGCTGCTGCCTGGAATTGAACTCTGATTGGAGTTGTTTGTCGGCGGTAGTGTGGAAGCCAGAAGGGTTACTTCTGACACACGTGGAAGCAAAGGTGGTGGATTCATGTATAAATCTTTGATTGATGGAGGGATCTGAAACAGACAGACACATAATACTCTTTATAATTTTAAAAAAGAGAGCCACAAGTATAAATGTTGTATTTAAAGTTAGAAGACAGTCATAAAACCGCTAACTTTCCTCTGAAATCTGTTAATAAAACATGTATGTGCCTGTTTAAGCAAGTGTTAATTTACTGTATTTCCTGCTATACAATGCTTACTTTAAAAAAAATAAATATCATCTAGAAATCCCCTGGCATATGGTTTGGTGACTAACAACTATACACCCCAGAATTAAATATATAGAATCATAAATGATTAAATTATTATTACAAAACAATAAAGATACCTAAAGACAAAAAAAAAATTAGATTACATGTGTGTGGTTGACCAAAAAGTAATTTTAATGTTATGTAATATAAGCAAGATTCACATGAGAAGTTTAAAAAGTTAAAAAAAAAAATTTACCGCAACTGTTTTTCTCTTTGGATGTCGTATTTTTAACCGAAATGGTGGAGATTGTCTGTGCACCTTCTTAAGAAAGTTGATTTTCACAGCATCTATGTTGATATGACCTGAAAATTTTGTTCGAAGTTTCACTCTCTCAGAGAGACTCACAGATTTTAGAAGCTTCTCATCCTAAAAAGAAATAATACAAATTTTTATTACAAATTGATTTTTTTTTTTACACACACACTCAACCAGTTCATGATACAAAGTGATGATGTAACAATATTATCAATTTTATTATTAATTACACATTTTAATTTCTACTTAAAAATGGTAAAAGAAGGTTTATTGTTCCCCTGCTCTTCATACTTAACACATTGTGTGAAAATGGGTATAGTTCAAAATATTAGCTAATTTTTTTTTATTATACATACTGGTCTCTTCCTTGCATTCAAAATATGTAACAGCAACAAATCAGTGTGCATCTATTTACTTATTTATTTACCATCAAGTCATGTGTCACATATAGCCTCTTCTACTTTCAATTAGTTTACAAAAAAAGATTCTAATGTAGTGTAGTGAATTGCATAAATGTATGTTGTGTTATGCATATTTCAATTTATTTAATAATGTTGTGTATTATGAATGTTTATTATTTCTCACACACGTAATAGTTGGCATTTAATATGCAAGTGTTTGTTTATGTATGCAGATTGATATAAAAGTGTGTATTGAAAACAAATACCGCATTTCCTATTAAAAAAGCCATAAAAACAGCCCTAGCTAAAGAACACTTAGTGTAATTTTAATGAAAAAAAGGTTTTCTAAGATTATTAAGAGAGCAGTTTTTTTTTCTTGGCACATTGGAGAGATGTCCCGACCTACACAAATGTTGAAATTGTTTGTGAAATACAATTTTTAGTTTTATAACAAATTAAGAAAAATTAGATTTAATTTAATTTATGTGTGTGTCTAATTAGCATCAACTGCTCAGTTATTGCTTGCCCATTTCCACTGAGTTCAAGTACACAGTGCCCTGCCCAGGGATTGAACTCTCAATTACTATGTCACCAAATTCTTGAACCAACACTTTAATCTACTAGGCTATTACACTGTAGGAAACAGGCGAGAAATAACTGGGAAGTACTAAAAATAATGACTAGACAAGATACCCCTAGACACGAGCAGTAGAATGACAACAGTCTACCCCTGTACATTAAGTAAAGGGCTCAGTTTAGAATTCTTTGTAGGTTACCCAGATCAACATACACCTAATCAAGGGAAGTGGGTATGATAGCTGAAATACCGTGATAACAAAGATGGGGCCGATAGTACAAATATAAATATAATATATATAATGGTGAATATACTCCAATGGACAATGTGCCAGTAAAAAATTTTTTTTTAAAAAATATCAATGAACAGGCATTTCATTATTGTGTTGTATAACCCTCTCATGCTAGGAGGGCAACAGTGCCAATTTGATGATAATGTTGCATTCTCTCTCTCATCCGGCGATCACTAGTTGTTTTAGTTAACAATGAATGACATCAAACATGGAGACGTTTACCTTAACTGTTTTATTAATGTCGACATGTACTAACTATCCAGTGGGGAGTCATTCCCTCTCACTGGAGAGCTGTTTCAGACACAAAAAAGAACAATCTATATTGCTTGACCGTTACAACTCGACTCTCTGAAAAACTTTTCTCTATCTATCCTTCCTACGCTAGCTCAGCCAATCAAAATCTACTTCCTTATTTTGTCTTGTATCTGATCCCTAAGGTCAACCTCAGTAGGTCACAGCAGAGATACACTTCCCCCTAAAAATAATAGTCTGCTAAACTATTATTTAACAATTGCTGGCTCACATATCTTTATAATTTTGTAAATATTAAATTATTGTTGCAAATAAGCAATCTAATAAATAAATAGTGTTTAATATTTTTGTTTCCAGTTCTCAAGAATAAAGAAAATGTGTAAATTCACTTTCATGTGCTTGAGTTTTATTAAAATTCCAATCATTACTTTTTAAACAATAAACATTGCCCCCCCCCCCCGGGGGGGGGGGTTCAAAAGTGTATACTGTAATAGCAGTCTCAAAATCATAACCGTCCTTTTGGCATATACCTTTTTTTTTTGCAGGCATGAAGGTTAAACATTACCATTTTTTTTTTATTTGAAATGTCATGTCTCTTCAGGATGTAGGCGATCATGTTTTAAAGCAATAAAGACTTCTGAGAGAGTCAAAAGTGTATACTGTAATAACAGTCTCAAGGCCATGACTGTCCTTTTGACATACACCATTTTTTTTTATTACAGGCATGAATGTTAAACATGAACATTTTTAAAAATTTTAAATGTCATGTCTCTTTAGGAAATAAGCTTAGAACAATAAACACTGTTAAGGGAGTCAAAAGTGTATACAATAATAGTGGTGTCAAGAGAATAACTGTCCTTTCGTCATATGTTTTTTTTGCAGGCACAAAGCTTAAACATTGCCCTTCAATGTTTTTTCCTGACTGATATACTGCATTTCTCAGGTCTACCTATGATATTTCAGAATCATTCTTGACAGAAAACAGTTTGGAATTGCAAATAGTTTACAAAGAGTAAAAGGCTTTCTTTCTTGTCTTTCAACTTATCAACATCCTGAAGAGATTTACCATGATTATTACAAATGCCCCTTCACATTCATGCTGACATGAAAGAATTTAATTTTGTGATCTGACCAACACTCCCTCATTTCAAGTGAATATGTTAATGTTAACTTCCTGTTTGTTGCAACAATGAACAGTCAGAAATTAATCATATGATAATGACCAGAACAAGGTCATCTCCAGTTGGTTTCAAGGTGATTTGCTTGCTGAAATGATTGTATTTGTCACAAAGAGATCAGAATCACTGCAGAGAAACAAAGGCTTAAGCCTATTAGAAATGATTTTGCCATTACCATGTTATTTCTTTAATCATTTCACTCCAGGGAAAGCAATAAAGCCACTAAGACAGAGTGAAAGAATCTGCAAAAAATCATTATGAAGGAGAGAGGACAATAAAAGAACAGGTGGCAGAATATGGCTATTGACATTGCATTTATATTTCTGAAGATCAAAGTTGGCAAGAAAGCAAGAAACTGGAAGAGAGTTTCACAAGTGAGAAGTGTTGAGAAAAAATTGTTGCCATTTTATATTTTTAATTTTGCACATGTGTGTTGTTTTTGATTTTGTTGACTGCACAGTATAGTAAGGTCAGTTGGGCACCATCTTTGAGGAAAAGAGCACCATAATGCAATTCACTCCACCAGAAATTTGGAAATGGCATGATGTACTGCTTTTCGTATTCGCACCATAAGTTCCAATATAAACACTTCAGAGTGTTTGGGTGTCAATCTGAGGAGTCTAATGGTGATTATGAAGATTTTTGGAGTGATGACAGGGCCTCAGACTAAACACAAAAGCCTACATCAAGTGTCTTGAGGAGGTAGTACTGCCTTGGGTCAAGAGGGTAGCTGGCAACAGGTGTCTGCACCATGCCACAACACAAGCAGGAGAACCCAGCCATTGCTGTCAGACAATTTCTGTAACCACATAACCCCTCAGACTGCAACCCCCTTGATCATTATGTGTGGAGTGCAGTTGAAAGAGAGAGACCAACAAAACTCCTTGCAACACCAAAGATGAACTGAAGGCAAGGATTATGGTAGCATTCACCAACTTAAACATGGAGACCATCCAAAAGAGTTGCAGGAGATTCCGAAGTCATCTGGAAGTCGTGGTTGAAGCCACTGGCAATTTTATTGAATAAATGTAATCTTTAGTATTTCAAGATATTTTTGAGCAACTTTGGTAAATTTATCTGTAAAAATGTTATTTTCATTTTTGTGTAATTTAGATGGCAATTTATCCATTGCACCCACTGTGTGTGCGTATATATATATATATATATATATATATATATATATACTTTTTTTTTTATGTATGTATGTAAGCAAATATATGGATAAAAGATCCGACAGTATGAAGAAAAATATACAGAAAAAACAAACAAAAAATCCTTATATGCAATTATGCTGTTCTAATGTTAATATAATGTCAATATTATCGAACGTTTAGGTCTAATAAACCATCTTCAGGACATATTCATAAAATATAATTAACATTATCAATTCAACATGACAAAAGACTGTTTGGATAAGTTTTGAATATGTCCATCGAAGATGGTTTTGATTATGTTAATTAAACGTCCTGAAGATGGTGACATTATATTAACATTAAAACAGCATAATTGCATATAAGATTTTTTGTTTGTTTCTTCCGTATTTTTTTTCATATATATATATATATATATATATATATGAAGTCTGCTATTTGTTCATGCTTAGAATATTGCTGACACAATGTATGATGCTCCTACTATATATTTAGAGAGTCTTGATAAAATCCAAAGTATAATCAGTAATATTATTGGTCTTGACCTGGCATCTTGGATTCAGTTGAAATGGCAAGCCGTAATGTAGGTTCTATGCTAACAGTTTTATGCATTGCAACTTCTCGCTTGTAGAACTTTCTTCCAGCTCCATGCTTTCCAGTTAACTTTGATCTTCAAAAGTCTAAATGCAATGTCAATTGTTATCTATTGTCCTCTTTAATAATGTTTCTGTTTTCTATTCCTTCACACCCATTAATCCCTTGTGTCATAGTGGCTTTACTGACTTGTTTGGGGGTAAATTTGATTATTATATATATATATATATATATATATATATATATATATATACACACACAACAGTGATACTAACAATAAAATTTTCAGGGTGGTTTGGACACATCCATCGACCAGTGGGAAGAGTAGTCAGTGGTGGATCAAGACAGTCCATGTGAAAAAGGAGTGAGCAAAAATCACACTGGATTAGGGGAGCCTTCCGACAGCTTCTGCAATACAAAATGAAAATAAATATATATATATATATATATATATATATATATATATATATATTTAAAAAATAATATATAATTTTATATATCAACAAACATTATTTATAAAAATAGTATGACAAATTGGAAAAAAAGATATTGGGACGCATTTCATCAGTCTGGGCTTTGATGTTTCCATGTCAACACATACACAGGAAACAAGATGCTGGCAGCTTCAAAATTTTGCAATGAAGTTTTATCTGCACCCCCCCCCAATCAAGCCAAATTCATCTCTATTCTTTTTCTCAAAAAATTTTGAAACTACCACTGTCTCTTGTTTCGTGTGTATGTGTAGAGATAGCAAAATCAACAAAGCCCAGTCCGATAAAATCCTAACAGATGAAACATGTCTCAAAACCTTTTCCCAATTTGTCATACTATATCTGTCCTGAAGATGGTCTATTAGACCGAAACGTCTGACGTTGACATTAAACATTAAAACTGCATAATTGCATATTAAGATTTTTGTTTGTTTTTTCAGTATATTTTTCTTTATATATATATATATATATATATATATGAATCTCAATAAGCAGAATAAAAAAAAATAAAGTCACATAATATTTGTATTTTGAATGTTCACAAACAAATCTAAAAAGACAAACTTAAAAAATACAACACACACATCTTCTGGCAAGTCATAATCCGGCACAATTTCATCATTAAAATTCATGAAAGACTACATTGCATCAATTATGATCTCTTATTTGTTTCCGAGTTTTGAGTCGCTCTTGCTGACAACAGTTTCTTGCAAACAGTTTCTGAAATCATTTCCAGTGTGAACAGATCCATTTTAACTAAAATCAGAACAAAAAAGATTCAGACATATGGTGACTAAGGTTTAACAGTGAATTTTATCTGTTTTGGCACCACATGACTTGTAACAAAAACATCTATTTTGCATTAGTGTCACTGGAGAAGGTCTATACAATGGTTATTTCTTTATAAATTGCTAAATGATAAATATTGAATTAGTTTTTAGAATATTGTAAATGTATAAATATTCTTGCAAATAAAGAATCTAATAAACAGATTTTGATGTCAATTCTCAAGAATAAAGAAAATGTATAAATTCACTTTCATATATTTAGGCTTTATTAAAATTCTAATCATTACTTTTTAACCTTTATCACTCTGTATGTGACTTTATTTGCTGTACAAAAAGTTATTCCTGCCACTGAAGGCTACTGATGCCTGAACAATAGTGTTTGAATTTCATAGTTGTGTTGTCATATCCTGCTATGGCAACAGAAAACAACTTTCAGTGAAATTAACAGTAAGGATACAGAAAAATTGATAGAACTTGAAAAATAATGCAGTAGAAAGGAAAATATTAATAATGCAGAGTGCTAAAGGTTAAAAATAACATTGCCGAAGAGTCACGGTTATCCATGTTTGCTGAGACATCATTGGAAAAGGCCATGGTAAGCATTTGGTAAAATAGTAGTTAGTAGCAGTGTAATACATCAAAGCCCCTCCCCACTCCCACCTTCAAGTACAAACTTTCAGAAACCAATTTAGGAAAAACACAAAGATAAAAAGTTACTAACTTATTACAGGCAAAACAAAGCTTTGCTGGCAAAGGGACAAGTCCATTATCCAATTCGTGTGGCAGTTTTTTAGGAGGATTTCGACTGTCCTTTGACCATTTCCGCTTACTTGTACCTGGACAGAAAGAGTTAAAAAAATGTGTCAAATATACAATATGAACATCAAGAGACAGGAGTATATGAAATGAAATTTACATCCAGGTTCTTAGATTTCACAATTTTTGACAGTTCTATTATCACAATATGGGATATTATCACAATATGGGATATTATCACAATATGGATATCACAATATGGGATGTTTAATAACAAAAGTGATAAAAACATAAGGAAACTTAATGAAATCAACTAGATACCATGTCAACAAAAAAAAAAAAAAAAAAAATTTTAATTTAAAAATTTTACAAAAATGTATAGAAAGTGCTTTAATTGCTGTGGATGACACAGTAAATTTATGTCCAGGTTTTTAGATTTCACTTTCATTGGCAGATCTCCTATTATCACAATGTGAGGTATTTAATGACAAAAATGATTAAAACAAAACCATAAGGAAACTGAATGGTTCAGATGGGTTATTTTACCATCATGCCAACCACACAGGTCATTTCATGCTGAATCGGGTAGTTTTAAGATATGATTTTTTTGTCTATTTTGAAAATTCTTTCATAAGTCATTATCATAAGGGTAAGGATGTAATTAGTTTTAGTTGTGTTTTGTGAAACTGAATGAAAATAACTAGACTCCATGCCCAGACATGTCTATTTAAAAAAAAAAAAAAAATTATTTAAAAATCTTACATTTCTGCATTCCAGCATCATCAAGGTTCCCTATTGGTGCATAATTATAACCCTTCCTACATATATAATTCCATCAACAAAAACATTACCTTAATCTGATGAAGTCCTTCAAGAGGATGTCACACTTTGTCATTCACTTCCCTACCATCATTCTGATATATAGAAATTTATATATCACATTCTCCCAGAATGTGATATATAAATTTCTATGTATCAGAACAAAAAGTTGTTATGCAAATCATGTAAACCTTTCAATAACACCAATTTACTTTGAAAAATCTTTGTCAAATTTTAAATGATTGATTTAAATGGCAAGACAAAGCTTAAGTTGAATTTTCAGGAAATTTCAACATGCAGTATTTATTTTTATCATTTATGTAATTTCAGATGGACAGCATGTCGTAAACATACAACTCAACCTTTGTCCAAGCTGTCTACCGACCAGCCAATAATCACCCTCTGTTTGCACTAGAATCAAAAGGGCATGCGCGGCTCCGCTTTGCACCAGAGTCAAAAGGGCAGGCGCGGCTCCGCTTTGCACCAGAGTCAAAAGGGCAGGCGCGGCTCTGCTTTGCACCAGAGTCAAAAGGGCAGGCGCGGCTCCGCTTTGCACCAGAGTCAAAAGGGCAGGCGCGGCTCTGCCACATGTACAACAAAAGAAATAAGATAAAGAGTACTAAAGGGAATGATAGAAGACCAAAAAATTTATAGTAAACAAAACAAAAGTTTTATTATAATTTTAGTAGTTATGGTCAATAGCTAAAAAGGTAAAAACATAAAGGCTTACTGGCAAGAAGATAAAAATACTAAAAATTAACTTCAGTCAGGCGTTGCTGGGTTTTTGTAGTATAATTTACTTGTCAGTCACTTAATTTTGGTGCGAAAATGAAAAACCTCCACTTTGTAAGGTCATCTGACCACATCAAAGAGTTCTTTGAAGTCTTTTGTTGCAAAAATTGGTTGGAAGCACACACAAGAAAAGAAAGGTAGTACAAATCCAATAGGTTCACTAGGCAAAACAAATCCACATTTCTTGCCTCGATCTCCAATACGCCACTCACGGTCACAAACAAAAAACTAAACGCCTCTTAAATGGGCATACCATGTTTTATACACCTAGTCAACACAACAGCCAATGAGTGCCCAGAACCAGACAATAAAAATGGCTACAAGTGACACCACCACCTCTATCAGCACAAAGTGCTGTCCGATTCACCATCCGTTTGAAGTTTGTCGATTCGCTGTCTCCACACTCCCTTGCAAAACATACATGCGACTCTGGCCCTTTTGGGTCGCCAAGGTAAGTCACTGCTGCATCTTTTACCTAAATGACTCCTAACTTAGAAGTTTTTATAAAAATAAATTCTCTTAACAGGCACCACTTTGCACAACAGCCAAAAAAGATAAATGTGGCACCTCCTATGATACAAACATTATGGTGGAAACTAATTAATCAAAGATAATTTTAAGCCAATCAAAAGAATCTGCTGATACCAAAGAACAATGCACTCATAGAAGTAACCAGCTCCTTTACATTAGAATAGAAAATTTACCTGGAAGTGGTTCTGTACAAGTTATTTCCTTTGGAAGCTCAAACTGAGTGGGGTTTGAATAGCGTGCTGCCTTGGCCAGCACCAACAGAGGATGGCAGTCTTCAAGGATCTCATCAGATTCTTCATCCACATCCATTCTCTCATTTTCTTTTTTTGCGTCTTCCTAAAAAAAAAAAAAAAAAAAAAAAAAAAAAAAAAAAAAATAATAATAATCACAATATGAAATATGTTTGACAAAAATGCTGGAGATCACAATTTCTCTACAAAGACTTACTGAGTGAACAGACTGATAAAAATAATACACAGTTTAAGATTAACAAAAAACAAAAAAAACAAAACAGGGTATCTATTTCAAACATGAGTATCCACTAAAAATAATTTTGAAGTAATGAAAATGTCAGATTAAAATATTGGTGGACGTCATGTTTGATATATGAGAGTCAAGCAGCTCAGTTCCTAGGAACCAACAGCCAGACACCAGCACAAAAAAATTTGATTATAGTGGTGAAGGCTTTATGCAGAACCATCCACACATTTTGAAGAGCTGAATACAGAGACCTGGTGCACTCCGTGCCACAAGGTCTCCAAACAAGCCTCTGCAGGTTTTGAATTCAGAGGTGTCCTTCTCCTAGACCAGTTGTCATCCAAGGTTATAGAATCCAGTCTGTCCTACTATTTAACCATAGCTGGAAGGAGAAGAGGATTAATACTTTTCCCAAGGGTATTAGTGCGTAAGTGAATGTAATGGATTCGACTGGAATTCGAGCTTGGTTCTTCGATTCTTCAATCCGAGTCGCTATCTACTACTTCACCATTATATATAATCTTTGTAGATAATGTATTTCTCTAAACAGATCCAATGATCATTGTGTAAGCCTAAGCAAAACTCAGCATTTCAAATGCTGATTTTTCAAAACAGGCCAACCATATTTAGTTATATATATATATATATATATATATATTAATGCCCAATAAGTTCATTACTATCAATTCACTGCAGGAAAGTTCACAGCAAAAGGATAGAAACAAAAGAAGTTTTTAATGAGTTATATAATTTTATTGATCAATATTTGGAATTTTTTTGCATTAAGAATAAACAAGGACTAACTGAAATTCAAATTGAACAGGACATGGCTGGAGATGTGCTTTAAAAAAAAAAGAAAAAAGAAAAAAAAAGAGAACGGAATGTCTATGCTACTTCTGCTGGGCGAATTCAAAGACTAGTTCTGATTTACAACAAAGATAATTGTACCCTGACAACTTGTGAGGGATAGTGTGCATAATATCAGTTATTAAAAAAACCCAAAAAAACCCGGGTTTAATTATTAAATTAAAATGCATAATCAGTTATTTACTTTTACCCTATTTTAGAAATGTTTTAGATACATTGAACAATAACATTAGAAACCATTAAAAAATTGTTAATTTTTATCCTTTTATGGTGAGCTTTCCCAGGTTTTCTCAGGTTAAAGAACAAATAGAAAATGTTTATAAATCTAACAGTTCGATTTTATTTTAGCTTCATTGTAAAATTAAATATGGAGGAAAGAAAATTCTGGTATTTTTTATTTTTGTGTTGCTTGTTTTTCATTGGTCAAGTTGACCTCACATTTATTTGTCTCATCTAGTAGTATTTGTGTGTATCATAATTCTAGTTGATTTATGTGGGAGTTGGTTGATAGTGAGTGAGTGTGTGTGTGTGCACGCGCCTCTGCATCTAGTGGGCATTTTTTTAATTTTATTTATGTCTGGTAGTGTCCATATGTTGATTGGGGGATATTTTGCATGAGAGGGAAAGAATTTAGGTTACACCGGTTGTGGTTGTAGGAAGACAAATCTTTCATTCTGTAAGTATGTATATTATAATAGTTGGTGATGTAATAAAAGTGTGTTTGACATGTGTTTATTGGTGGGAAAACATTAATCAGGATTCCTTTTACATATTTTCTACATAATAAATTATGTTCTTTTCTAATTACAGTACATTCAGGGACAATATATTCATATATCTTAACTTACCTCAGCAGCCAGTAATGAACAGCGATGACACACCCATTCACCAGATGGAACATCATCTTCAGTAAGTGGTGGATCACTTTGGGACAAAAGGAAAAAATATTAGATAAAAGTCTTACAAATATATCCTCACAAAGGAAAGCAATTGTTTTTAAAGATGTAAAAACCCACCTGTTTTTGTTTCTTTCATAATTTAAAAGAAATTATCTTCAAATTATCCTTATAGTATACATCTGTTCGTCATTCTTTTTAACCATTATTTGAAATTTTGATATCATTACAGGTTTGTAAATGTAAGAAACTTTTTCAAAAATTTATAAACACATTTTAATACCAGTGTGTTTGGCTGGTTTCTGCTTAACAATTTTCAATCACTATAAAATTATTAAGGGTTTGAATTGTTTTAGAGATAACTTGATGCGAAATGTGGATCAGTGATAGTTTTAGGTACAGGTTAGTTGATAAAAGTCTTGTTTTTTTTTTCTTTTTAGTTATTTTGTATTCAGTTTCTGAAACAAATTGGTTATAAGAGCTTGCATTGTTATTTTTAGTGTGGATCTTTATGAAGGTTTCTTTTTTCATTTGTTTTTTTTCAGTTTTCAAAATATATTAATGGTTTTATGTCGTTCTGTTAGGCGTTTTACAATTTTATATTTTGATATAAAATTTGATTTCTTTTAAGAAGTTAAGGATTTTGTTTGGCTTAGTGTTTTAAAAGAGTTCTTTTTCATTGTTTTCTTGATAACATTTTGTTTGGGTTTGACTGAGATGATGGCAACTTATGAGTATATATTTGACTGTGAGAGATACTTGACATCTGTCACATGATGGAGGATTTTTTTTTTTTTTGAGATGTGTTAGATGTGCATGTTCAACTCGGAATCTAGATAAAACTATTCCCATCTTATTTTTATGAAATCTCAAAGCCATTCTCCTATAGTTGGTTTATTAGATTTTAAGTCCCATGTCACTTGCCATTTTCTTTTTTTGTTTCCGAGTTTGTTTCAGGCCTCTTTTTGTTGGTTATTATCATGTTGAGTGTATATATTTTTCTGATGGCTATTTCATTGCCCGGTATGCAAACATGACTTGGAATCCAGACTAAGATAACTGATTTTTGGGATTTAACTATTTCAATATAGGTTTCTATATGTCCAAGATGTATGGATGTTTGGACTCTCCTTCTTTCAGAGCTACAAAACTTGCTGGAGAGTCTATGGATAGGAGGAATTTCTGGATGTAAGAGTTTTTAATGAGTTCAAGTGCCATCTTAATGGCCTGTAGCTCGGCTGTAAATATGGAAGACTGATTTGGTTGTATATTATAAAACACCAGAAGACCAATAAAAAAGACAGAGCCCCCAAAAAGCCAAACCTCTCTATACCCATGAACCCTCCTACCCTACCATTCTGTGGCTGCAGACATCTCTTTAGACCCAACATAGGACTCATTTCGAACAGATGGAAATGTTGATGAGCATACAATACTTGGCAACAAGTTCCACCAAAACGAATTAGAATCCAGGCTAAGATTAATGGTTTTTGTGATTTAACAATTTCAGTATAGGTTTCTAGTATGTCTAAAATGTATGGATGTTTGGACTCTACTTATTTCTACAAGACTTGCTGGAGAGTCTATGGATAAGAGGAATTTCTGCGTGTATGAGTTTTTAATGAGTTCAAGTGCCATCTTAATGGCCTGCAGCTCGGCCGGAAATATGGAATCTTTATTTAGCCATCTAATCTGTTTGTCAGACTGTCTGTGGCTGCTGCTCCCATTTTATTTGAGATTTTAGAGTTATCACTATGTACAGCTTGATTTTTGTGATGTCTGTAGTAAATATCTTATGAAAAGTCAAGAGGAATAGCATAAATATTTATTTACTGTTTTCAACATCAACAAGAAAATTTAAATTAAAAAAAAAAATAATAACTATAAAAGTTTCCTTGTTTTCGAATTTAAATTTTCTGATAAATCATAATTCTCAGGCCAATGATTGAATAAGCTCCTTGCAAGTTTCTCAACCATAAAATACCCATGATCAGAAGATTGGAGGTTTTGAGGAGTGTGAAACCACCTCTTAATTGCTATTGTTCCAAGGTACACCCTAAACCAGAGTGGTAGCACCTGTTAGGATCCCAACTATGGGAAAATAGTTAATCCCCAAACTGGAGTCAAGACACTATAAAAGTATAAAAATACCAGCAATATATATTTTTATAGTAAAAAAAACTACCAGCAATACATTTTTGTAAAATGTTCCCAAGAAAATTAAATTTCACCATTAAATGACACATAAGGAGTTGATATGCTGCTAAACAAACAATATTGATTTTTGTGATTTAAGAAGAAAAAAAATAAAGAGTTTAAGTGTTAATAATGCATGTGATGTAATCAATTTAAAAGCCCAATCTTAACCAACTGTTTTTTGTAGCCAAGTATACAAACTTAGCTGGTAGAACAAGTAGAAAAAAAAAACCCCAAAAACAAAAAGGTTGTGAACTTTGGTTACTATTTAAAGCTTTTTGTTACAAGAAAATAAAAAAAAATAGATTGTGTACAAGCATATACTAAAAACACAGTTATGTAAAAATAGCCAACATGAACAAGAAACAATTTTCCCACATAAATTAAGAAAAGATTATGTGAAGATTTTTTTTCATACCAGAGACACAAAAATCTACCAGATCAATTTTATATAGATTTTAAATGTAGACTTGAAACAAACTTGAGATTTCAAGATGAGATATTTTTCTTTTAGCTACATACAGGCACTTTAAAGGAGTAAAAATAAAAAAAAAATAGCCAGTAGATTTCAATATCTAATAACAACAATCACAGAGGAAGAAAAATTTATTGTTTGTCAATATTTCTGAAATGAGGTATTGTAATTATTTACACTATCTCCATTGTTCGAACGGTTGTCCTCATCCTTGTTGCCATATTCCCAATATTTCGGCCATTATATGCTCCAGTTTTCTTCAGGTGATTGGAATTTTGAACTGAACCCTTTATTTCATCCAAGGACACATGGCCCAGTGGATAAAAGTGTTGGCTGGATCTAGTGATTTGACCCAATGAGTTTAGAGTTTAATACCTGGCTACTGCAGAAATAAACAAAAACTTGGAGAGTTTTGTTACAGGATGATAACCGAGACATCCAGAAGAGGCATGGCACATGGAACTAGAAAAAATCTACCCTAATGGACGAAATAAAGGGTTCAGTTCGAAATTCCAATAATCTGAAGAACGCTGGAGCATACAATAGCTGAAACATTGTGAATATAGCAACAAAGATGGGGACAACAGTCCAAACAATGTAAATAGTGTAAATAAATTTATTGTCTGTCTTTTTGAAAACAGATTCTAATTTTCAAATTTACTGAATTGTTAAAAATAAAATAAATATCAAATGATATCAGTCAGAGTCTATTTTAACTAAACAATAGAATAAGTTAGTGTGTATTGTAAATAAATAACAGGACTGCAGACTATTTTTCACTATCAACCCAGAACTGTCCCAAAAAACAATCTTAATTACCCAAAAAAATCTTTAGACCATTCTGAAATTAAAATACATTTTTTTAAAAAAAATTATCCTTTATAGTTGTTAGTAGTATAATAAAAATCAACTTTAAATAAATATTTATTTCAATTTGATTGTTTTTAGCAGCATACCAGCCCATATGGGTTATTTAATGCTGAAATCTAAAGATAAAAATTTAAGGTTTATAATTAATTCAAGAGAATGAAGTAGACAAGATATCCTAAATATGGGCAGTGGAACGAGAACTGTCTACCTCTGTAGATTAAATAATGGGTTTAGTTCAGAATTCACCGTAGGTTACTTGGATTGATATACACCTAATGAAGTCCGTGGGCGGGGCACAACAGCTGTAATGTTGTGATAATAACAAAGATGAGGACAATAGTCCAAATTTAAACAAGTCAAGGGTTGTTCATCATATTGTTAATAAGTATATGTAATAGGATAGTTATTGATGTTTTTTTTATTTTAATTTCAGATCAATAAAGATTGCCATGATTTATAAGAAACATGACCTCAAAAAGAGAAAATTTTGTAAAACTGAGTGATGAGAACACAACATTGGAAATTGCAATAAAAAGTTAGAGCTTAACAATTAAAAAAGAAATTGAAAACATTTGTCAGATAAAAACAAGAAAAACTGACATCACAAAAGAAACCTGTACGTTGGGTGAAGAAGTACTTGAAAACTGATTTCTCAACATTCATTTTTTAATGATGAATTTAGAGCTAGATTGGGGGAACCTGACAGCTGACGTAGAAATTGCATTCTCCATAGAAAGTCAATCAACATAATTTCGAAGACAACTAAGAGACAGAGTAATATTTTGGGTTAGTAATGTTGGCACTAATATTATAGACCCCCTTCAAAGGCTATCGTCCTCATCTTTGTTGCCATATTTGCCAATGTTTTGGCCGTTGTACGCTCCGGCCTTCTTCAGGTGGTTGGAATGTCAAACAACCCTTTATTTCACTCGCTGGGGTAGACTGTTCTAGTTCCACGTGCCATTCCTAATGGATGTCAGTTATCTCCTGTTAATTCACCTCTCCAAGTTCTCCACTGCCTTAACCAGGTATTGAACTCACCCTGTCTTTGGATCTAACCAATTAATGGCCAAAACATTGTGATAAATGTGGCAACAAAAATGAGGAAAATAGTCCGAATAATGTAAATAGTGTACATTGTTATGGGGTCCTCCCCTTTTTCATATAAGTGGACTCGACCAAAGTGTTACTTGGACTGCTGCCGTTAAATACCCAAAGTTAGACAGTCAGTCATTGAGAGCGAGTTGAGATAGTAGAAGACTGAGATTGTGATTGAGTTGGAGGTAGAGTAATAGTGTGAGGTAACCGCTTGTAGAAGTCAGTTACAAGCACGTAGACTCTAAGAAAGTCCTACTTCGAGACTGTATATATCTATATGTTATTGCTACTAACCGCGTTCCTGGATTTACTAACAGTATTACCCTTTGTATTATTGTGTAAATACATTTAATTTCTTATCTTTAATTCTTGCGTTTGTCATTTATTGGAGACCGAATTCATCTCGGAATCCACAACATACATAATAGCTCATCTCAGAAATATAGACAGATACCATTTAAGAAGGTGAAAAAATGCCAATTGTTGGACAAGACGTTTTTGATTGGTACAAGTCTGTAGAATAAAAGTTCAAATCTCCATGTATATGCATACAGCCTCCTCAGTTGCTTTTATAGCAGTTTTGTGGACCCTTATCTAATTTTTTGTTTGTGGAGCACAGAAATAGATTAGCATATTTTTCTATGCAATCCATCCACCGACACTTGAACTATGCTTGGTCAGCAGAAGCTCATTTACATGAACTCACTGACCTCATTCAGTGGTGAAGCATTTTTCTTTCTTTTCCTCTTCTCCCCAAAAGCATCATGCAACATGAAAGTGTTTCCGCCTTTGGGGTATGTCACCATTTTCTTCTGCACAAGTCACAACCAAGTAAATTTTAAGTTATTCATGCAAGATCATGTTTTTTCAGTCTGCAAAACTGATTATTGCCCACCTTGCCAAAAAAAAAAAAAAAAAAAAAAAGGCTTCAAAGACACCAAATTAATGAAATGACCTTCAGTCACTCCAGATATTAATCCAACAGAAAACATGATTCATCGTGAAAAGAAATGTAGAAGAGAACGAAAAACAATATTCAAGCAAAGATTTTTAGGAATCAATAAAAACTGCTGCAAGTGATTTTAAAGTCGAGACAGTAGTAACATCAAAAATCAATGGTTGAAAGCTTAATGAAAGGTCATAGAATATCTGGAAGGCTATGTTGAATAATAAAAATAATTTATTTGGGCATATGAGATATTGTATTAATCAAGTATATTTCTATCACCTGTATCTTTTGGAATTAGTCATAGACTCTGACTTTGAATAATAAAATCTGACACCCCCAAAACAACTTATTATTGATATTTCTAAAACAGATAGAAAATCATGAAAGCAAAGTAGATGTCATTCTTCCAATAATCAACTTCAGGAAAATCTCCAGATTGTAATATCGCTGCAGTATTAATTCTTTTTCCATTCATGCAAGCATAAAACATTTTTTTCCTCAATGTCACTCATGCAAGCAGAGAGCACTTGTCATCTTCATGTGCCATGTCCCCTCAGGGCATAGGTGATCATGGCTCTCCACAACTTCCTGTCCCTTGTAGCTCTTAATAAACTTTGTCTGTTATTTCTTCTGAACGCTGTCTTTCTATATGTCCTCTGTATCAGATTTTCCAAGCCCTCCTTCTTCATTATGTGCCTTGAAACCTCAACTGTCTCTTCCTGATGTTAACTACAGTGTAACCCGGATATAAGAGAGATTTTCTCTCGTCCCAAAGTGTTCCCATACTTACCTAAACAAAATAGACCAAACCCGGATATAAGAGAAACCCGGATATAAGAGACTTCTTCTGACAACTCTCTTATATCCGGGTTACATTTGTTTCCATTTTCTCTGAAACTTTATTGTAGCTCACAGGTTTGGTCAATGGCATCCTGAGCATGCTACTGTTGAACCACATTTCTGTTGCTTCGAGTCTCTTAATTTTTGAGGAGATTGTCTAGCACTCACTGCCATACAGGAGAACAGATATCGCATAACAGTTTAGTACTCTTTTCCTTGTTTCTTAGAAAAGTTTTCTTCTATTTCTTAATATGCTGTTTAGCTTGCTTTATTGTTTTAGCTTGGTTATCCTAATATGTCTTCAAGATTTCACTGTCACATTTTTTTGACCTCTGTTAAAACACTTCCTAGATATTTAAATTTCCACACTTGTTTGATTTTGGTATCTCTGATTTGCAATTCACACTTTGGGCTCACCCCTTTTGCTAACAACCATGCATTCTCTTTTCTTGTAGTTGATGTTTAACACTTTCTTCTCACTTTCCTTCACTACATTCTGTAGAAGTTTTTGTAGGTTTCTTTTCTATCAACACTGTGTCATCCGCACATCTTATGTTGTTATCATTCCTTAGAGATTCTTCTTTATTTATGACACTTCTCAATGCATAAGAATCGATTTGCTTTCTTATTTTATTTTTTTAACTATATATTTGCCCAGTGGAAGGCCCAAGAGTCGCTCAAGATAGAGGTTACTGAGTAAGGTTAATGGAAAAGTGAAGGAGTAAGGCAGTAAAACATCAATCCCCACCCCAAGTGATACGTGTAAGAACCAACTGAAACAGTTGTCAGAGAGCACAGCTAAAAACTACCCTTTGCCATGTCATCGAAAGACCCCACAGAAAACTACTGGGCAGTTCATATCCCATTTCACAAAATGGGATACAGAAGCCCTAATACAGGTCAACTTACAACCATGATTGTTTATGACTGACAGGTTGTAAATTGATCTGGTCATTAGTCGGCCTGAAATTAATTTTGCATTCTTTTTATCTTTAGGTATTATTGTATTTTTTTTTATAATTTTTAGAGTTTCTTTACATTTGATACCATTTATATCATCTCTCTACACATTATTTTGTTTCCTATTTTTACATTTGTCAGTTTTAAGTCAAACACTGAATACAATTACAGTTGATTTAATATTTGCTAAACATAAAAAAAAATAAATACAGGTACAAAAAACAGAAAACATTTTAGTTCTTGGTAGGTCGAGGAGTAGACAAGATAATTTCCTCTTGGTAGACATCTTGGGAGTTTTTTGAAGAAAAATTTCAAGGACACAAACAGACTCGGAGTTGGTGTGTGTGGTGGTGGGGGGGGGCAAGAAAGTGTGTTGTATAAAGCCTGCCTTAACACTGAGCTTGAGGCGTGTAAAGGAATAATAGCATTGTCAGGAGCTGGGATGGAAACTGTCATATGCCAAGCCAGGAAACACTGCCAGACATGGAGCAGTTGGGACCAGATGTACCAATTTGCAGTTGTAAAATTGAACAGTTGTAAATCGCATAGTTTATAAGTCAACATCGACCTGTATTATGCACTTGCTGATGCGATAGCCTCCTTAGAAGTTACTCTAGGCTCGGATCCCTGATGGTCAGGCAGATAATGCCAACCCAGAAAAAGTGGGCATCCTTTTTACTAATGATGAATTCTACTAAATAGATTCAAAGATTCTCTATAGTCTATAATCATCAGAGAGAAATGGAAAAAGCTTTTTCTGCATATTTGTTCTAATCAACCTATTTTAAACCACTGCAAATTATTTACAGAAAACAGGTACTGTTCCCATTATAAGAGCCTAAGCATATATTTATACAATAATTTTTTCTTTTTTTTTTTTAATTATTCTTCACTCATACAACATAGTACTTCCTTGATTATCCACATCTCATTTTTCCAGATTTCAATTATCCAGATGTGACATGAAGAAAAAACTGAAATCATCCAGACGTTCTTCAATTATCCAAGCCAAACCCATTCTAATATTTCATCTCAGATAACCGTTTTGATAAATGATAGAACCCAATCCAACATTTGATACAAGGGTTGGCTGAAATGTTCATAGACTGGTCAAGATAATCTCATGGAATGTGATTAAATAAATTTTATTTTTTCAAAATAAACCCTGTTGTGGTCAACACACTTTTTGCATCAGTGCTGCAATGCTTGGATCCAATTGGTGAAGAAACTTTCATCCTGTTGGTTGTCATCAACAGCAGATATGACATCATCATCACTGCGATACTGGTTCCCAGCCAAGTTTCATTTTCATGCTTGGGAACAGATGATAATCAGATGGGACCAAATCAAGAAAATAGGGATGGTGATCAATCCCGGTCAGGCACAGCAGCCATTGAACTCAAGAACTTGTGTGCTGGAGCATTGTTCTGATGAAAAAAAAAAAAAAAAAACTTTTTCATCAGTTTTCCTGCATGTTTGGTCTTGATAGCCTTTCATATCTGTCTCAGCAAGTTAGCATAGTACTCTCCACTGATGGTGTGACCCTTTTGAAGAATCAATAAACACAATGCCTTTTGCATAAAAAATAGAGGAGGGGCATAACTTTCCCTGAAGATGAAGCTACTTTGAGTTTCTTTGGAGTAGGCAAGGAGAGGTGTTTCCACTGCATGAATTGTCTCTTTCTTTCTGGCTCAAAGTGATGACCCCAACATTCATCCTGGGTTATGAGATTGTTGTAGAGTAGTTTCACAGTGGAGGCTTGTATTTCACTAAGTCGGTCCTAAAAAGGTTCGACGTACAATAACGTTAGGAACTTGAAATAATAGTTAATGACACACCAATCTAGTTGTGGTGGTTGATACTTTAATGTCCGACATCGACTGACTCACCAACTCACTGGCGACTACTACTACTTATTATATGTGGGAGAGTCTATTAACAATAGAATAGGTATGTTCTAGTATAACAGAAACACTCAAGAAAACTAGCTAGAGATGTCTGAAACAATGTCAGACTTTCCCTGTAATGTCATCAGCTGGTGAGCTTTTGATCATTTGTCAAAAGACATGGCACCCACTGAACAGAAACTTTCATCATGCTAAGTTCATTGTGCAAAATATTCTCAACTCACTCACAGGATATTGTTAACAGCATTGGTTATTTGATTTATAGTCAGTTACCTGTCATCCATCATCATGTGGTGAACATGATCAATGTTTTCCTCAGTGGTGGCAGTTGCAGGACATCTAGATCTTGGGTCATCTTCAAGGCACTCCATTCCCCTCCTAAATTCAACTGCCCACTTTTACACTGTTGGTAAAACCGGAATGTTATCCCCTAATGTAGCAACCATGTCAGCATGAATATCCTTATGGGATAAACCCTTTTTCTGCAGGTACTTGCTAATACCACAATTCCAAATTTTGTTCATTTTCAAGAGAAGTCGCTACTAGTTACTTTTGAAGTCTTCTTTGAACAGTCAAATGTCAGTTTACTTGGAAAGAAACGAGGTTGTTATTCATAAGAAGAGTTGAAATTAATGCATGCAAGATTTCACAGCTCTAGCATCACTTCATAGTCAGTTTATGAACTTTTCAGCCCACTTTCATAAAAGACATTGATAAAATCAGTTCGATTAATTCTTGTTAATTTCGTTGTTGTTGTTTTCATACAAAGAACATACATTTGAATCATCACAGCTTGGTCATGATGGAGATTGACTGACGCAAATCTCAGATGTGTGTCATACATGTAAAACTATGCTTCAATAGAAAACTGACACATTTTTCATAAAAAAAAAATTAGAAGGCCTTGAACAAAGTGTTTAAAAATGTTATTTCATGATATAAATGTTAAATTTCTTTCAGAAAATGAGTTTTTCTTCATTTTTTTTTTTATATTGATAATTTAGGTATTTAATTATCCAGTATTTTGAACTATCCAAGTCTATTTTTCAACTATTGTTCCAAGATGTCCTGATAATCAAGGAGATACTGTCTTTTGCACATAGATATGGCCTGAAAATTTTCTCAACATTGGTTCGTTTATACTAATTTTATTGAAAAAAAAAAAAGAAAAAGAAAAAAGAATTGCATAATAAACTCTGACAGTTTGTGTGTCACTCATATGATTTAGACAATTTGTAAAGCCTTATTGAAATAATTGTTTAGTTGAAGTAAGGCTTTAAATCTTAGTAAATCATTTTTAAAATACTTTTCTAGGCACTACTTAAATAGACCAACCCACTCATGAAAAAAAAAATAGAGTAAACTTTTTCAAGAAATATCTTTTGTAAATTAGCATTTATTAGACTTTACTCAAGACACATTGGTTAGAATCCAAAAAATATTAATTCTTTTTTTTTATACTTATTTATTTAGAAGAGGATATAATCTATAATACAGGGTATTTTGAAAGTTGAAGTGTAATTTTCTAATCATATTTTTTATATTTCAGATTTCACCCCAATATGGTTTAACAACTGAAGAATGCGTAGTTCTCGTCAAACACGGATTTCGAGAAGTTGGTACATACACAGATTTGGTGCAACAGCATTTTGCCGATAAATTTTCACATACAACTGTTCCACATTGCAATGCAATTTGTAACCTTGCTGATACATTTTGAGAAACAGGATTAGTGGACAATGCCAAACACTGTGGAAGACCAGCAAAGCTATCAGAGGAGAAACAGATATTTCTGACAGTATGCAGTAAAATTCAAGAAAATCATTATGAAAGTTAGTGGAGCAGCAAGATATTGGTCTTGAAATTGTTCAGAAGGCCTTCAAACAAAATTAAAACTCTTCCCAACTCTTCAAGCAACCAAATGATAGCAGTGTTCAGAAACAAAATACGAAAAACCCAAGCCTTTATTGATGCTAAAGGGCATCACTTTCAACATCGTTTATAATTTTCATTCATATTCTCTTGTATTCTACATTGAAACATGTCTGTTAATAAAAATATGTGAATAGTGACCTTAAGAACACCCTGTATAAATAGCCACAAACCAATCCCAGACTTTTTACAGAGTTATCTGGACTTAGTTTGCTATTTACAAATGTCAAGTTTGAAACTATGCTTACATCATTGATCTATGCCCACACACATCATTATATATATATATATATATATATATATACGCACACAAGTTCTGAAATTTTTTAGCTCTTTCTTTGGGGGGTGGGGGGAAAACACATGCGCAAACATCGAGTGATAATAAATATTTATTTTAAATGAAGAATAAACAGACATATACTTTTATTAAATTATGTAAATGTTCATTCCTTAATTAAAAGATATATATATTCAGTTTTAAAAGAATTCTTGTTATAAAAAATGTTTTTGTACACAGAACAACAAAGTCTAGATAACTCTGTAAAATATAAAAAAAAAAATTAAAAAAAAAGTAAAAATAAAAAATGAAGAATCGATTTTACAGTGTATCGATATTATAAACATATCTCCCTCCTAAGATGATAAAAAAAGAATCTTTCAATTCTGACAGATATAATGACTTGAGGAAGGTCTACAAAAATGATTCCTTTAGTTTTTTTATGACTGGACCAGTAGTGCCTTTTCTTATAAACACATAACTCTTGCATTGACATTAAGACTTATTATTATTTATTAAAAAGGTGATATATATACAATCAGTTGTACACAAATTTCTGTAATTTTATCCCATTGTTCTTTGTAAAAGAAATATGGAGCTTCCTCAAACTGAAAATATCTGATGCATTCACTTCTTAGCCAATACAAATCCTTTGATCATTTCTGAATTCAGTGTCATGTAATGATGGTAACAACTAATAAAAATAAAAGACTACATTTTTCACATGTAAAATATTTGTTAATGGACTTCAAATTAAGATAATTTAAGTACATGGTTTAGTGTCTTTGATCAAATGTTTCAAAGTCATTTTGCAAAGGTGTGAGAAAGTCTCCCTCTTTCCTTCCAAGTTGGACATTTATAAAACTTCCTGCTATCTGGTTGTCTTATGTGTGTATACCCTGAGTCTACTCCTTTGATTATTATATTGGTACACTTAGAAACATCCCTTGAGGTTCCTAGGTCTTTTGACTTTATGGAGGTGACACTGGCTATAAAACTTACTTTTATATATTTTGGGGTGAATCCAGCTCATGTTGGGGGTCACCACAGATTAACTCTTCTTAAATCAAGGTTTCCGAGATGAAATCCCTGGTATTTCCTGGTGCAATTCATGCATTACACTATTTCTCAATACACGTGAAGATATGCTGTATATCATTATTATACTGTAAAGGGAACAGTATTATTATACCATCAACTTTTAGAGAAAGAGGCTGGGCTCTTCAATTATTCTTAACTGCTCAAAAGAAAATTATAGCAAAAAGAAAATTATAGCAAAAAAAAAAAAAAAATGCAGCAGCAGCATTTTGAGCCCAAAATAGCTTTTGCAATGAAGGTAAAATTTGGCCAAACCTTGATAGCCACAAAAAAGGTATGTCAAAAGGATGGTTTTTTCCTCGACACAGCTATTACTTTAACTACCTTCACTCCTTGGGAATGTTTGTTTTAAAAAGGTATCAGACTATGACTGATACAAACCTTTTTTCAAATTTGCTACACTTATAGATCTTTATGATATGAATTGAATGGCACCAGTCTTACACTCAAAGTTGAATGGTTCTGGAAATTATGACCTTTTGACCTATGCCAAAAATATAAATTTTCAATGATGGTGACAAAGTTTAAAATTTAATATCTCCGGTGTTCTTGCACCCAAAAAGCTTGTTTATATACCATTTTAAAGTACTTGGATGGATTTAAAATGTACCATACATATTTTTTATCTTAAAGGTCAAAATAAGGCAAGTTGACTTTGAACTTTGACCTTCATTTTCTTAAAAAGCGGTATTTTATTTTTTTTTTTAATTTTCCAAATAATTTGTCCGTCTTATGTCATATGTACAAAAGATTCATGGTGGAAAATGAAATAGAACTTGCTATAAGTGTTTAACCGAAATGACCCCAATTCAAAATGGCGGATTTGGGCATCTGCCACTATGTCAAAAATCTCACAATATGGTTAAGTTGTATATCTTTAGAAAGTTTTTTTAAATGCTGAATAAGATTTGCATAAGTACTATGGTCATAAAATCAACGGAATGTTTGTTATTTGTGGTTAAAATTTTTGGTTTTTGTTTACATTTTTAATATAACAAACAGATTGTATTATGAAAATCACCTTTTAAATATGTATTTTCATTATATCACTTTTTCCATAATACAATCAGTTATATTAAAAAATGTAAAAAAATCTATTTGATCATCATTTAACCACAAATAAAAAATATATGAATATATGTTGGATGAAAATATTTTTTTATACACTCATTGAGAGTTCATCCATCAAAACTTCTTTGTTCTCTTTTACTTTTAAATAACAACAACCAAAAATGAAGTTGAAGATTATAAGCATTAATTCTTTTAAAATGTTCCTCCTCTTTCAGAAAGTTGGTTACCTATTGCAGTTAATTTAATAAGATAAAAGTTAAACAAAACTAGCTTTAAAAAAGAAAAAAAAAAAAAAACAAAAAAACACCACAGCAACAAACTCATTATCGGGCAGCATTTAAGATAGCCTCCTGCACAGGGCTCTTGATCAATTGGGTCCTCATCACAATAAGTAGGGAGGAGTAGATGCAATAGGCAACAATAGACTACAGAAGAACTCAAAATGGATTGGTGCATTTAAGTATCGCATTAATATTATCTTTTAAAAGTTCAACGATAATTCTTCTGTGACACTTAATTTAAAGACCATTTGATGTACATATGTCCTTACTTTCTGCACAAACAATTATTTTTATTTTTATTTCATGGGTAACTTTTGATGGATTTTGTAATTAATTTCAATTATTCTCAAATTTATTTCCAACTTATAAAAATTGTTATCGTACAAAAAAATTTGTCACAAAAAATCACATAACAAAAAAAAAAAAAAAAAAAAAAATTGCTGAATAGAATTGAAGTAATGAAAACTTGAGAATACAAAATTTCAGGATTGCGGATCTGGATCTGGCCTGGAATGTTTTTAATTTGTTCACAGAGTTGGGCTGATTCCAAAATGATATATGTTGGGCTACAGCCTCTAAGACTAAAGTTGAAAAAAGTGTGACACATTGACAGTGGCATTTATTATATAGATTATTTTAGAAGTGCATTTTTCTAGTAAACTGAAGTGCAAACAGGTAAGGAGGTACAAAATATAGTTAGTTTTACTAAGTGTGTAGCTTAGTACAATAAATTTTCATTTATTTTTTGTAGAGATTAAGTTTTATTATTTAATATACAAAATACTACCACTACTTTTAAAACAATTTAATCCTTAAAATAACAAATACTTATTTAATAAAAATACAATATTCTTTTTGCATATCTTTTAAGTTTTTATATATCTACAAGAATCCAGTTTCCTCTGCATTTGCAAGAACCATAAACAAATCACAAGGGCAAACACTTCAAAAAGTTGGAATTTGGTCCCAAAGAAATATTTGCATGTGGCCAGTTGTATGTCGCATACTCAAGAGTAAGAAATCCTAAAAATTTATTCTTAACTGTTAAGAAAAATAGTAAATTTTCTTAAAAAAAATTCTTTACCATGAAGTCCATTTTTGAATTAAAGAAATTATTAAACTGTGAAGTAGGGTTTCTGTCAAAGTATTTTCTAAATAAATCAGCTTATTCAAATTTCATCAAATGATTTACAAAATTCAACGGAATGTAGTTTGTAAATCTTGACAAAGAACGTTAGCAATAACTTCAACAATACTAAATACTGCAAGGATTTCAACATGCATCAGTGTGTTGCAAAAAAATTCTAGTAGATCATATTTCTTTAGGATTTGCTGTGTGGTTACATGATTAATTAACTTATATAAAATCCAGATCAGGTAGAATTGGTCAATAAAATTAACACTTTCACTGCTACATTTCAAAAGCATTTTTTCCTGGCTGTGCTGGTCCATTTTAGGAAAAGAAGGAAATTGTCATTTACTAAATAACTAAGTGATCTCTCATGGGCACTGACATTTTGGTTTCAACCAGATACTCTACAATACAGACGAAGCTAAATGACCCTCACCACAATGAAAATATGTCAGAAAACATGTTGTACTATATGTCTATGTTATTTTAGAAATAGCACTAGGTGCTAGGTAGTTTATAACACAAATGTTAGGGACTGACATTTCAGGTTTTTTTAAAATATATATATATATATATATATATATATATATATATATATAATTATTTATTTAAAATATGATTCAACACACTACATAAAGTTCTCATGTTTCAAAACAAGAGCCGAAGACTTCAATATAAATTATTTGAATTAAACTTAATTAAAGTAAGCTCTGTTCCATCTTCAAGCGAAATTTTGGAATAACTTATTTCTGAAATTTACGTGTTTTATAAGCATATTCATTATTGAAATCAAAATTTCGCTTGAAGATGGAACAGAGCTTACTTTAATTCAATTTAATTCAAATAATTATATTGAAGTTTTCGGCTCTTGTTTTGAAACATGAGAACTCTTATGTAGTGTGTTGGAATCATATTTTTAAATAAATAATTATATTTATGCTCTACTTTTGTACCGAGCACTATTTTTTAAAAATAATAACAAAAATACTAAAGAACTTTAGATTATTTACCTAACGAGTTCTTTCCTATTTTCTATATATTTTTCACACACACACACACACACACAAACAGTAGATAATACAAGTTTTGTAAAAATGTGTAAATACATCCACAGCACTAAAAGTGTTAATGATGATCTCAAGAACTAATTTAAGACATGATCCTAGCTTTGTTCCATAGCAGTTGTTACACTGAATATATGAAATGTGGACATAATAATATTTTGTCATGCGTAGGAAGAGACACAACTCGAAGCACAACATGTTTGAAAAACACCACTATGAAATTGTCAGCTTTGAAAATATGGAAAAAAGAATGGTAGAACATTGAAGTAGTGACATAATTCAAAGAGATGTAGAATAGAAACTAATCATAATGCACAAGAATGAATTGTATTTTTTATAAAGAGAAAAGGATTAAATTTTGTTTACAGACTAATTTTATCAAAACAGCCTGGAAAATAAACACGATATCAGGAGTTGAAATGGAAGGAAATTTCACTATTTTGGCATGTTTTTACAATGTAAACTAAGTTAGTTAGGGATACTGAATAATACCAGTTTTGTTCTATAACAGTTGTTACATTTAATATATAAAATGTGCCTATAATAACTATTATGAGACAGAATTAGTATTTCATATTATCATAATAAAATATATATATATATATATATATATATATATATATATATATATATATATATATATATCCAGGAAGCAGTGACATAGCAAGAGTATGAGCCTCCTAGAGCAGCCCTGGAGTTTGCCACCCCCGGACTCCCACAAAAAATACAATGCACAGTGACAGTTATAAAACTAGTTTGTGTACCATTAAAATATTGCGTTCACATACTCAAATACAGTATGCTTTAAATACACACCAAACATACTTAAACTTTATCGGTAACAGATAAAAAGCAAAAACAAGATATAGGAAAAAAGTGTAAAAAAATTACAAATTTCTACAAAGTAACTTTTACTTTTTTTGTTGGCAAATTCTACAATGACATCATCAAAAACTAATTCATCTGTCAATTGTTGCTCTATAGACAGTAGATAGGCCAATATATATGCCATAGTTTAAGTTACTCAAAATCAAAAAGATCCTTCAACTGTGAGTATCACCCCAATAATAAAACCACATTTATTTCAATACAGCCTTATAGCCTACAACAGACACAAAAGTGTTGATTGCAGCAGACTGCCCCCTTCAGCTATGCCACTGCCAGGAAGCTTTATTCATCTCATCTCAATCTCTAGGCTACTGACATCACAAGGGAAACCAGAGTCCAGAAGCTAATCCTCCTCCATGCCAGACTGTGGCCTGTACTGAAAATTCTCACATGGTTATGCATGTCTTCTTTTTCACATTGCTGGACCAGCTCTTCTGTTGCCACCCTCCCCCAGAAGTGCACTGCATATGAATAAGTGTAAATTATATTAGTAGTCCCCGGCTTATGGTGTGGAAATAGGTTTCACAACCCCTATTAGATATCAGAAACTGTATATAGTATATAAAAAATTCAGTACTATATTTTTTCTTATACATACCTATGAGTTTATGAATTAGTGTTATAATGGAACACACCTATTCTATAGTTAATAGACTCTCCCACCTATAATAAGTAGGAGTAGTAGTAACAGTCACGCAGAGGGTCACTCAGTGAGTTGGTCAGTGAGTTGATGTCGGACGACTGTTAGTTGGATATTAAAGTATCAGCCACCACAACTAGATTACTGCGTCATTATCTATTATATCAAGTTCCTAACGTTTTGTACGTCGAACCTATTTTAGGACCGACTTAGTACAAATACAAGCCTCCACTGTGAAACCACTACATAACATTAGGCATAGTAAAAGATTAACAATAACTGATATTAAAATAAAACAATTATAATGAAAAGTTATGTGATGGATAGAAGATTCATTTCTACTGCAGTAACCTCAGATTTTCTTTATTAAATCAAATCTGTCCCCATGATTTCAAAATTGGAATATCCCATTCATCACGATCATGTTACATTCAAGTTAATTCACATCACCTTGTTATGACTTTTGGCACATAAGTGTATGTAGTGGAAAAATAAAAATAAGATGAAGTCCTTAGTGAATGCTTAGTATTATTTAACATAAAATAAAGCATAGAAAATGTACTATCCTGATTAATACACATCCGTTTAGCATCATTTTAAACTAACACCTTTTTCTATAGAGCTAAACCAATCCAATCAGTTATGTACCATGCGTGAAACATGCTTAGGTGATCATGTATCTTTTGATACATGACTGACGAGGCAGATTTTTTCACCTGCAGTAGTTTGCCATTTCTTTTTGCAGTAGACCAGTTGCCATTCAAGGCTATAGAACCCAGTCTGTCCTGCTATTTACCCATAGTTGGGGAGGAGAAGAAGAGCATTCATACCTTTCCCAAGGGTATTAGCACGTCCTACTATAATTGTGCTTGTCCAGCCTTTCATTAGTTCATCAATACTTCATAAATAATGGATGATTTCCTTGTGGAAAGAGGAAGGACACTACTTGGTTTCAGTGAGAAAATGAAAAAGAAAAAAAAAAGATAGATAAAAGTGGAGAGAGATGAAGTTGATAAGAACAGATACTACACTTTGATCTTAGCCAAAAAGCTGAGAAGTGATTGTACTTTTTTGCCACCTCATGCTGGCAGGATGCAACATAAGCTGAGGTTAATGTGGAGAGCCCGAGTATGTGCATCCAGGCCAGGTCCAAAAATAGCCTAGCTCTTGCAACTGTTAGTTGTGCTGTCGATATTACTACTGATCCCCGTCTTTAGTGTAATGAAGGAAGTAGTGCTGTGGGCAATTGTTTCCCTGAAACCTGGCACATCTCAATAATATTTTCAGTTGCATTTTGTCTGCAGAACAACACACAACTGAGATGAAATGTAGTTTATAGATACTACACTTTGATTCCACCCAAAAAGCCAAGAAGTTAGAGGGGCCCGCAATAAAAGCACCATTTTTCTCACGCACAATATCGAATGATGGAAACCAAGTATGTTAATCACCAAAAATCCAGTTACCATAAATAAAATAACATCATCCACAAAACTATTTTTAAATTATTATTAAGAGAAATGTCTATAAGATGGAGATTTGGCTTGTAAAAATTTCACTGAAATATGTTGGAAAATTTCCAAATTTTCATTTGAAATCAAGAAAAAAATATCTTTAACCTTTAGCACACTGCATTATTAATATTATTTTCTTTTCCACTGGATTCTTTCTCAATTGCAGTAACATAATTGTTAATTTCACTCAAAGGTGTTTTCTGTTGCCATAGCAGGATATGACAACATAACTATGGAATTCAAACAAATTCAGTGGTAGGATAAACATTTTGCACAACAAATGAAATCACATATAGTGTGATATAGGTTAAATGATTTCAAAATCTGATGTAAAATATTATCTTCCCAATACAGAAGCAAAATAATTTGTGTTTGAAATTGTGACATAATTTACACAATTTTCAGATGCAAAGCACCCACCCATATTTTAAAAATCTACCAAAAATTTGCACATTAGAAGATTTCAGTAAAATATTTGCTATTGTGAATGAATGTATTCATGAAAATGGTCTTTGGTAAGAAAAGTTTCTGGAAATATTTTTAAGCCAATTTTGTTCCCCCTTTATTTAATTTTATGAAATCTCAATAAAATATCTTTTGAACATTAAAAGTATTTTCATTTGTTTAAGCTCCCAGATATATTACATCATTTGAAATTTTATTTCAGTGTTCAACCAAAAGTGCAAAAAATATGCCTTGAAAAGAAAAAGCTGAAGAAATGTTTTTAATGTTTTAAAATTTCTATTATCTTGATTGGATGCTTCAAAAATATTGTTACAAAATAAAACCAGAGATATATAAAATTGAACAAAATCCAATGAATAGCTTTTTTTTTCTTTTTTAAAAATAGAAATTATATAAATTTTTTTTTTTCACTATCCTCAGAATTATGTATTTAACATTAAAGACCATTAAGAAAATAAAATTATTTCCACTGGCTACTTTTGTAACTTTTTAATATAAATGCTTTTATGAAGAAAAGCAAAACATGAATTTTTGTAATTTTTGGTTATTCATACTTCAACTGTTCCATGGAGATGCTCTTAATTCCAAAGTGACTTTCATCAATTATAGAGTAATTTTGTATTTACTTTAAAACATCTAAAACCTATCAGAAAAGTTATTTATCTTCTACAACTAACTTTGTACTATTTTCTTGCAATTAAATTAAAATCAAAATTTAAAATTCAAAAATATTTAAAATTAAAAATGATTATGTAGGTACCCCCACTATTTTGGTATAAATATTGATATCTAAAATTTAAAATAAATAAGATTTTAAAAATTCTCAAAAATAAAATATGTATTTGTGAAACTTTGAGAAATATTAACTGACTTAAAGTTTAATTAAGCCAATTTGAAAAGAAATATTACTTTGAGTTTAAAATAACAGAGAAATGGATTTTTAAAACAAACAGTAGCATGGTTAAGTGCTTATCAACACCTCATAAATCACTTAACTAGGTGTTGACAGGTTCATTGTTGTTGTATGGTGACTTTATCTGTTAAAACATAATTTAAGAAAATGATGGGTGAGCGTCTTTTTTTATATCATTTTTAAGTACTAACTAATCTTAAAAATGTTGGAAAATGTTCTCCATAATGTAATTTTAAGAACACTGAATTTAAATTTATTATAGTCATCACTATTATATTCTGATTTTGTTGTGTATGGTCAACTATAATTTCAAATAGGAGCATGTTACATATACATAAAAATTTTTTTTAATTTTTAAAAAAATATTGGGGTACAACGACTTTTAATGAGGTTTTCAATTTTTAATTCAGAAATGTAGTTTTCACTTAATAACTATATTAACTAAACTCATTGAAGTAATGCAGAATTTTAAACAATTTAAAATATAATAAAATTAAAAAAAAATGAAAACAATTCTTGTAAAAATTAATTATGCATCGAAAAAATTTTTTTAAAGACAATAATGTCCTTAATAAATATTATTTATAAAAGCAATTAAAAGCTTTTCCAATTAAATAATGCCATAATTTTGGGGGATTTTTTATTTTACAATTCAGAGCAGATTTTTGGTGACTGGGGTAAAGGTTTTACAAACAAAAAAAAATTGATGATTTACAATACATTCTCCAAGGAGTCTTGTTTTAACTAATAAAACAACTTTTCTCCTTAAAATTTAATTTCTCCAAATTTCATGAAATTAAGTGGGGGTTAACATATGTAAAAAAAAAAAAAAAATTATCAAGATTTTCTAAAACAAAAGATTTAAAAAATAATTTTATTCTTTTGTGAAAAAGTGCTGAAAATTTAATTAAAGTACGACTATTATTTGATTTTTGCAAAAATTTCCAAATCTGACGCGTTATTTGAGTAAAAGTGGAGGTACCTAAAACTTTTTTTTTTTTTACCTAGTAATAATTTTGTCAATAAAAAGTAATGATTTAGGTCGAACCAATAACAAATTTTTGCTTTTAAGAGCTCAAAATTTGAAAGAACAATTTTTTCGTCAGAAAGAAAAAAAACTGTGAAATACAAGAACCGTTTAATTTTCATCTTTAAAATCGTTTTAAAAAAATTAAAACAATCAAATTGGTACCAAATGTTAATGACAATTCTTTTTAATTTAGCATTATCTAAGAGATAAAAATCGGATAAAAGTCTAAAATGAAGATAACCTTGAAAAATTATTCAGGCAATTTTAAATGATTTTAATTTTTTTTTTAAACCATTAAATTTTTGACAAGCTTTGTTTTCTGAAAAAAAAAAAAAAAAAAAAATCTTAACGTATGCTTGCCACAAAATAGTCTGAAGAAAAAAAAATTATATGTTTTATAGCTAATATGAATTTAATATTTTCAAATAATTTATAAAATCGTAACAAATTGTTTACTTAAAAAAAACAAAAACGGAACCGATGATAAGGAGGATAAAAAAGCCAGCCTGCCAACCGGGACTTATTCAAAGATAAAATTAATAAACTACTGTCATCCATCAGTTCAAAATGCCACACAGTCGATAATAAACGACGTTTGAAAGGTTTTCATCAAATTTTCATAGTGAAAAATAACTGAATAGAGACTTAAAATATGAAAAAATACAAAGCAAAAATGCACGAATGTCAAAAAGGCGGCCATCTTGGTAAACAATAAATGACAAAAACAAAATGGCTACCGAGAGAATCCAAACACTCATTGTGACTAAACATTTTATGGGTAAATGATAAATTTAAAGTTTCCCGAACGGTTTGGAAGATCCAACAATTTTAATAAAGGTTCAGGCAATAATTTGAGAAAGTTTTGACTTACTGACATTGGAGGTGGAAAGCGGCAGGACATCTGTCGCAACACAACAAATCGCCTCCTTCTTTACAACTGTCACAACAATCATGATTTACTGTTCTTCCCGGTCGCCTGTATTCTCTCACTGGTCTTTTGGCTTTTTTGGAAGGATCCTCAGAGGTCGGAGGAGCAACCAATTTTTGGATTTGCTGAAAGAAAAATAACCGAAACTATTAAAAAAACATATCTCAAAACTGCTTGTTAATGCTGTCATAAAATTACAAGTAAAAAATAAATAAATAAATAAAATTCCTTTGTACATAATCGAAAAAAAAAAAAAAATGGTTTTTAAATTCTACTGATAGTTTTCATCGAAGTATTTCTCATGATTACCAATAAAATTTCATGCTAAATTAATTAATTATTTAAATTATAAATTAGTGATAGGTCAATATGAAAAAGATTACTTAGTAGTAGTAATTTACTTAGGAATGCAGACCCTGCCAAAAAGAATTTTTAATTTATAAATCCTCGTTAATAAGTCACGTTAGTATTTTATTACATTACAATTTTAGAAATATAACTTTAAAAGTGTAACTTGAATTTCAATTTAAAAAAATTACCCTTTAGTTTAAAAAAGGAAATATACTTTCAAATGAATCAAGTAAATATTTGTTCTTCAACACACATCAAATAAATTAAACAATGCATAAAAATAGTTAAAAATAAATGACAATGAAATAAATTGTCTTAAACTTTAAGTGCACAAAAGCTTCCCACACAGGAATTTATAAACTGAAATTATTCAATTTGGTGTAGGTTTTAATTTTAATAGCACATTTTTTTTATTATTGAAATTAATCACTCCCCAAGCAGAACACTTTTTTTTCTTCTTTTTTTTTTACTTCATTACTAACATACTTTCGCGTGATTGATGATACAGTAATTAAGTGGTTACCTCAATTTTTGAAGCAGTCATCAGGGCATACCTATAACCTAATCCCTTTTAGTAAAGTTAGTGAGGTGCATGGGAGCTGGTATTTACATGTTTCCCCATGCAGTCGAGATGTTTTTTTTTTAATCATTTCAGCCCAAACAAAGGGGATACAGTGTGCAAAAGAATATAAGCAAAACATTATTAAGGAGAGAGAACAATAAAAGAACAGAAATTAATAAGACAGATGATAATGGTTGACATTGCATTTTTAAATCTTTGAAAATCAAATTTGACTGGAAAGCCAGAAGAGAGTTCTACAAGTGAGAAGTCTAAGAAAAGTAACTGTTAGCATAGAACTTAGTTACATCTAGCAATTTCAACTGTAAAATGGTGAGACCTTGCTGCCAGTGTAGTACTGCATTTAAATTCATAAAGTCTATGTATGAAAGAGGAAAGTTCATCATAACAATTAACATGAAAGTATTTATAGAAAAGGCACAGAGAAGCTGCGTTAGAGCAGTGGGGAAATGACTGAAGCCAAGATGGCAGGTCAGGACCAATGATATTATAGATTCTTCTTTGGTTGTTTTCAAAGATTTCTAGAAATATAGCAGGAGTACCAGAACACATGTGGCAGCAATATTCTAAGCATAGGCGAATGGTAATTGTAACCCACATGTATAGATATTTGGGCACAAAAATTGTCCAAGGTTTATTGACGCAGACGCAACCACTGACCCAACACAGTGCTATGGGGAGTTGTTACCTTGGAGATACAGAAACATAGAATTTACTTATTCTTGCTAGTTTCTGGCCACAAATAACCAAAACACCTTAGCAAAGTTAAATAAGTATATAAAATGAATGAAGGGTTTTCACATTTTGTGAAATGGTTTAGAGAATTACCAAGTGTTAAGAACTACAGACATAAAGAACTTATTCAAAACTTTTCAACCAAACAAAAAATATGACGGTCATAAGAATTGAATAAAAAAACTTACATTACATCTTTAACTTATATTATTGCATAGAGTTGACAAAGTAGTGAATTTGAACTATATATATAAATAAAAAGAAAGAACAGTTAAGATATATAATCCAGTGTTCTTAATTGATATTTTTATAAAACAGTGCTCAATGTAAATTTACAGAGCATAATTATAAATTAACCGATTTAAAATAGGGTTTCTTCGCTACAGAGGAATTACCATGTTTCAAAAACCAAAACTAAAAACTTCAAATTTAATTATATAATTGAATTAAAAAATTTGGAATAACTTATAAGTTATTCCAAAATTCACTTGAAGATGAAAGAGAATTAATGATTTTAATTCAATTATATAATTAAATTTGAAGTTTTTAGCTTTGGTTTTTGAAACATGGTAGTGAAGAAACCATATTTTAAATCAATTTATAATATCATATATATATATATATATATAAAAAACCAACTGATACACTTTTAAAGTAATATATTTTACTTCATAAATAAATTATATAGCATAAACTATATGATTTTAATAGTCTTATGCTAACTTAGTTAAATTCAAAGACTAGGAGTGACTTAGAGGTAACAGTGACAAAGGTAAGGTTACAACAGTGTAACAGGTAAAAATGTAAAAAAATGACTATCTGACTTTCTAGGAGAATCATGGGTAAATTTTTAATATTACAGCTGTCTTCCTTGTTGACCTGTGAATACCAAATCATACTAAAAAAAGAAAATGACTTATCAGTTTAGAGTGAAGTTTTCTAAACATTTTTGCCTTAGCAATAAAAATAAAACTCTTTTCAACATATTTTGATATCTAAGCTAAATATATGCTTATAATTAAATGAAAAACTTACAAAATAATTGAAGAAAGAATGGGTAATAAATTACACAAAAGCGACATAATAATAATTATAGTAGTCAGACATAGTCTATAGATATTTACATGAAATAAGTTTTAGAGTAAAGGTCTGTAAAAAAATTTTTATACGATAATAATACTAAGACTATTTTCATATTCTTCATAGTCTTTTGATGGGTACATGAAACAAGCTTTAGAGTAAAGGTGTGTAATAAAAAAGAAGGCAAAACATGGATTTACACAGATCTGTCCAAACTTTGTCTTGTTTCAACACACTTTAAAAATAAAGGTTTTGCAATGCATTACTGAAGTTTTGTTAGCCAAGGTAAAAATATTTCAAAATCTATCAGAAAGAAATAATCCAAAAAAGAGTTTAGTTGATAATTAAAGAAATAACAGGTACGTAATTCCACTAATGTCATCATATACCAGTTTGGAGGAAAACTTTGGTTTAGAATTAACAAGCCTTACCAACTCGAATCTTCAGTCAGCAAAGGGGGATAACCCAACATGTGAATTACAAATTGGAGATACCAAAATCAACAAAGTACAAAAATTTAAATATCTAGGAAGTGCATTAACAGAGAACAGAAAATGCAACACCAAAATATGAAGAAACACTGAGATAGTGAAAGATGCTTCCAAAATCAAAGCAAAGTATTAAGAAACATGAAAATTTCATTAGAAACAAAGAAAAGTGTAGTGAACTGTTATGTAATATCAGTCCTCTTATATGGCAATGAATACTGGACAATCTCATCACAGATGAAGAAGAGACTTGAGGCAACAGAAATGTGGTTCTTTCGACGGATGCTGAGAATACCATGAACTGAACATGTATGCAATGATATAGAAAATGGAAACAAAAAAGACACTTGTATTTAGCATCAGAAAGAAATAGTCAAAATTTCTAGGGCACATATTGAGAAAAGAGGGCTTAGAAAATTTGTCACTCACAAGGACATTTGAAATGCAACAGGGACAGAGGAAAGCAGTGCATAACCTAAATAATGAGCTTGTGTAAACATTTGGCAGGACAGAGATTAGAAGAGGTAGTAAAAAGATAAAGTTTACTAAGACCTACAAATGACAGGATATTGTGAAGAGCCATGATTGCCCATGTCCTAAAGAGACATGACATATAGAAGATTTAAGATTTTTATTTAAAATCAATTCTCAAGAATATTTATAATGGAAGGCATCAAGAATAGAGCTTGCAAGGGCCAACAACCAGGATGTATCTGCTAAGTAGGTCATCACATTTATACAGTATTTAGTTTGCTGGAAATATATTTTTACAAAAAACTGTAAAATTAAGAATAGAAAAGTATACAGTAGTTTAAAAAAACAAATTTAGAAATCAAGTCATATGCATTTATATGATTCTTATCAGTGTCCTATTGGAGTTTATGAAGTAAATTGTCACTGTTTCTCTTTTTGATGTCTGAATGATTAACATTGATTTTGCAATAAAAAAAGTGAGTGTGTATTCAATGTATTCTGTTTTGTGTCAATACCTTAAAACTGCTATCTTTCACTACAGCTGTTATGTGCATTGCAAAAGACAGCTCATTAAAAAAAATAAGCCATTTTAAGGTGTTGAAATTACATGCAAAATATTTCCTGTGTTTGATTATACAGAAATATTAAGATTTAATGCTTTATATGAAAAAAATAGAGTTATTTGCTAAGTATGAAAAACCAATGATTACTGTATTTTTATCCTTAAAAAAAAAGAAAATATAGTAATTACCAATTACCAATCTTTCATACCTGACATAGAACCAGGGTCAGATTATGATCTTTTGGGGCACCGAGGCTAATAAAATTATGGAGTCACCCTCTAACTCACCTGCACTTGACTTAAATATTATTTTTACTCGGGATATATTTTAGTGACATTTATATAGTTTGAAGTCAACTTATTACAAATTCTTTAAAGAAACTAGAAACTTTTGTTTGTCAATATAAATATTCTTTAAGAAATAACACTACTTTACTATTTATTGCAAAAGAAATTAGAATGTATTTCAACACAACTGCAGTAAAAAAAAAAAAAAAAACAGTTTTATTATAACTAAGCTTGAGCGGCATAAAGGATAATTCAGCCCAGCAAATAACTATATTTCTTCATATAAACAATCAAAAATTAGTCTAAAGAAACATTAAGATTTAACTTATTAAGTTTCTGCTTTTGCCATTAAAAAATAATTCTGCAAATTTAATCATATCGTCCATTGTTAAGAAATAAACCTTTTTTCCTTGTTTCGGATTTCATTATGATGTCACTTGCTTCTTCAACTGAAGCAGAATATATAAGTGTTTTTGCCCTCTGCCATATTTTTTTATTTTTAGAAGTAGATAATTTTTGTTGAAAGTGGTCACGCTTTGCAAATTCTTAAGTTTGAGCCTTTATTTCATGCTTAAATTATTACTCTAATGGGAGTTAGTAATTTCAGTTATTTTGCCTGTTTTGCTTTTATAAGCTTCATGCTAACAAAAGAAAAATAAAGAGCCTTGTTTCATGATTAAAATAGGCTTCATCTTTGGACTAATCTGAGACTTTTCATGCTTAAAAAATTCATGTTAAAAAAAATCTGAACCTTGCTTCATGCTTAAAATATGCTTAATTATTGGACTAATCTGTCATGCTTATAAATAAATAAATAAAACAGTTCACCAAATTTAGGAATTTGACTCCTGACTAGGAAACAACTCAATTCATTTAACCAATAGTTTTACCCACAAGGCTATGTGTCCCCTAGGTCAAAATGAGAGTGAAAACAGTGTTACTCCTGTCGTTTCTTGACTGCCACTTTCAGTAAACAAACTTATGTGAATTTTACACTAAAGAGAGTATGACAAAGAGGAATTAACTGAATGCCATTAACCGATACAAAATATTTACTTGTAGATACTAATAAAATCAAAATGTCCTCTAGTATAAATGCAGAATGAGAACAATTTTCCTATTTAGATTGACTAAAATTCCAGGAAGGTTACCAACAACAGACACCTGAAGAAGGCTTAAATATACAATGATTGAAACATTGTGACAATGTGATAATAGCAATGAAAATGAAAATATTAGTCTCAGTAAATCAGGATATAATAATGATTCCTCACTTAAAAAAAAATAAGACAAACACAGTTCTATTCATAAGTAGTATTTCTACAATTTTCAGTAATTATTTATCCTATTTCCAACAATATAAGATATACTGGGTTGACCAAGAAGTTTGTTTAGTTCATTAAGTAAATTTTCTATTTAATAAGCGAATGAACTTTTTGGCCAACCAAGTACTTTTAACCTGAAATCAACTTTTATCTTATACTTCATTGGTTGTCTTTGGGTAGGGGTTAATGATACTAGATTGACACCTAAACATTCCTGTCACAAATCTGGCAAAAGGTGATGTAAAATAATACTAAAAAACTGACCAGTTTCTCAGAACACTATTTTAAACAAATCGCAAGTATAAAGCAAAATTTACCACACTTTCTATTCTTAACTTTCATTTTTTTTTTAATATTTCTGTGATGTGGGATCTATTAGCTGCGGAAATTTTTTTTTTTTTTTTACAGAGTGTGACACAAAATCTACAAAGCTGATGAGGTTTGAATTTAGATTTTTTCTTCTGCTAGACTGGTTGCAACCAGAGGCAAGAGAGCCCAGTTTGCATTGCTATTGGAAGAACTGGGGAAAGATGGACTCATGCTTTTTACAAGAACATTTGCACAAAGTGAACAAAACAGAATCAAACAAAATTTGAACCCATGTTGGCAATTTCACTTTCAACACAAATAACTGTTATGCTATCTGCATACACACATTTTTATATATATATATATATATATATATATATATATATATATATATATATATATTGAAAAGATAGATATAGATAGATAATATAGTAATACCAAATCCACTACTCAGAGATCCATGCAATGGCTATCATCATCTGCCTGATGATTGCCATTGCATGAAACTCTGAGTAACAGATTTCATATTATGACTGTTATATTTAGAGTCTGTCAATTTTAACATTCAGCTCTCAGTTTATTTTAAATTTTAAGCTTTTAGCTTATTTTAAGCATTAGCGTTTATTCTTACAAAGTGTGTGTGTGTATATATATATATATATATATATATCTATCACATATAGTGCTGGTTTTAATAAAACAGAGTTATTAAGTATATATCGATATAAATATTATCCCTCACCAGTAGCACATCTTGGAGTTTCATGCACAATGTAATCTTCAGGTGCCGAGTTGTGCTACTGGTGAAAGATAATATGTGTGCATGTGCATATATATATATATATATATATATATATATATATATATATATATATAAGGGAAATTGGGTAGATGAAACAGTTTGGAAGTCAATATGACCAAGGTTTGACCATACAGGCTTTCAAAAGTTTGACAGATTATGCGCTTTCTCCTAGAAATATATATATATATATATATATATATATATATACACACACACACATACACATACCTACAACATGCCTGGTTGATATCTACCAGCTGTGGGTATTTAAGTGGTCTGTGCGTTCTAAAATGAGGATGTGATTCGATTCCTCCCTTTGTTAAAAGACTAACTTTATAAACTGTTTTATTTTTGAACGGAAATCCAAACAAGATAGAAGTAGAATTGTTCTAAAATAAAAAAAAGGATACACAATTACCATAAAATCTTAAAAACAAAAGGCAAGAGGAATACAAATATTGTTTAGATTGATCTATTATTAAATTAGCCGCGGACATTTTTTTACAAGCAAAACAGGGTTTCTTCCCTTGTCAAATTGAGATTATTTTACTAAAAAAAAAAAAAAAAAAAAAAAAAAATTAAAGGTTATAAAAAAAACAATAAATTTCTATTACTACTGCTAAAATGGTTGCATTAACTCGAATCAATAGAATTATAAAAGCGTTAAAATAGTCTGTTTATGGCAAGGTTTTTATGGTAAATAAAAAGCTAACTGAAATTCTATACAAACATCTCTTTCCACACCTTAAAGAAATATAGAAATAAAAAGCATTTCATATTAGGTTTACAGTTGGCTCAGTATTTGTCTGGGGAAAAAGGATAGGCTAACTAGATTTATTAGAGATGAATATGTTGAATATATATATATATATATATATATATATATATATATATATATATATATATATATATACATACATTAGGCTAGTATAAGCTGCATCATAGGGTTTCAAGCTTTTATAAAGCAATAATTTTAATCTTCTAAATTGTTTCATGAACTGAAATGACATCAATATGACAAACTCATATTCATTTGACTTTGCAGGAAGCAAAGCAAGGAAAAGAATGTTTTCATTTGTATCATTGTGTTATCATTGTGTTATCATTGTTTGATTTTAATTCAGACTGTTTTTAAATTTTTATAAAGCAGTGAAGTTAATTTTTTAGATGTTATAACATACAAAACATAAACTGAAATAATAAACTCTTTTTTATTTTGATTGTTATTGTTATAATGTTGGTGATAAAAAATCTGTTTTTTAATCTTTTTTTTTTTTTACTAAGATAGCATTGAAGTATGTTTTAATTTGGTTTGCAATAAATAATAAAATAGTGATATTTCTTAATGAATATTTTTATCGACAAATAAAAAATAGCTATTCTAGTTTATTTAAAGAATTTGCAATAAGATTACATTAAGCTATGTAAAAGTCACTAAAATATATCACAAGTAAAAAGTATTCAAAACGGTTGTAGATAAGTTAGAGGGTGACCCCCCACAAGATCATAATCCGGCCATATATATATATATATATATATATATATATATATATATATATAAAATCTCCACACAGACATGTATATAAGTGTTGAAAAGTTCTCAGCTCAACCCACTTCCCAAAAATTGTATTCAGACATCGCAATACTGATTTTTGTAACTCGGATCAGACCAAGATCTTTATAAAAATCTTGTGTTTGTAATATATATATATATATATATAGATAGATAGATAGATAGATAGATATTTTGTGTGCATATACCTATATTCAATGAAAAGGTCTGTCTATTTAATTTTTTCATGATATTTCCCTATTTCCAAAAAATTAAATCAACAGAACTTGTCAGCTGAATTTAACAAAACTTGCTCGAATTAATTCTTGTTGGCAATATATATATATATATATATATATATATATATATATATATATCAGTGTGTTTAAAATGCTGTATTTATGATTGAATAGTTCTCAATAGATACAAATAATGTACCTTGATCTGGAGAACACTTATGGTGTAAAACTGCCAGTTACTATGCAGTGTTGATTTTTTTTATGACCATATCTATTATATATTTCACAAAATAAGTTTTCTTTAAAGTTGGATAATAAATTCTTAAACCTAGACGAACACAAAAACTATTGGGGATTTTTAACAGATATGTAATAAACACATTTTGGAAAAGATTTGTTTTGTGAGTGACAAACTGATACTTACAAGTTCTTGAAAATATATATGATATAGTAAGTAAATTTCTTTTTCATTCACTTCTTATAAACAAAAGCATTTTTCCCCATTTTGCAACTTCTTCCATTGAAGAAAAATTTTGATGACTTGATTTAGAAAACTGTGATTTCTTTGAACTAAAATAAAAATAAAATTTTTATTCTTTCTTCATTATACTAGTTAAAAAGATAATTTAACCTTCAAAATATTATTTTTGTTTGCGTTTTCAAACTAATCTTTTACCTCTGAACAACTAAGAAAAAATACGATCATTATCCAACAAAACAATTTTTGGACTATCAAAATAAAAACAAATTAATGCAGATAACGATCTTTCTAACAAAGAAATACACTATTTTTTTTTAAAATGAAAAAAAAAGAAGGAAAACAAAAAATACACATTTTAAAAGAAATAATCTCTTATTAAACTGCAAGAATTTTTTCAAAATACTGCTTTTACTAACAGAGATGTCACTTTTAAAAATGTATTTCTGGTCATAAAGTGAGGGATAAACCAACACTTAGTTTTATTATTGTTATACTTCATCAACGTTTGCTTTCTTTATTTACTGGATACAAGATGTTTTTATTTTATTTTATGCAAAAGCTATGATTTACATTTCCATAAATGAAATAAACGAATAAAAGATATGAAAATGTTCATAAAATATTAAAGGCGGACATAGAGAAGAAAAGACCATATCTTACGCTACTGTTCTAAGCAATTTTATCAGATTTGGAAAAATCGGATGTTTTAAGTCGCATTTATAAAACAATGATAAAATGAACTATAGTTGGTACCTATTAAAATTAATCTAGCCTGTTAACTTTAAACTTTGTTAATAAAATGTTTAGATAAATGCCTTTTAAAGATCGACAAGACACATGTTTCTTTTTGTAAAGAAAGAGATTGAGCGAAACATAAAGCACTAACATCTAAAACTATAAAATATTTTTAAAAGAGAAATTAATTTCGAAACTAGGAATCAAATATATCAGATGTTCGCAATCGTATCGGTTTGTCAATATAAATGTGTCATAGATCGGCATTCAGGGACTAAATACAAAAAAACTCACATTATCATCAATAGGAAAATAAATGTTGAGGTATATGTGTACATATGGAGTGGTCGAAAAGTGGGGGTTGATTTTATAATGAGATCACATTGTAAATAGATCCCCCACTTTTAGACCACGTTTTATTGCTATAACAACAAGACAGGGGGAATGAACCAGTGTCAAACTGCTAGAAACAAGGTTTGAAAAAATATGTGATGCTCAACAACTGAGGAAAAAACATCAATCAAACAGAAAACATCTTTAAAATGTAGGTAAATAATGAGTTTTAATGTCTCATCACTTCATTTAGATCTGAAAAGATGGGATTTGATGATTTTTAACAAAGAAATTCGAATATCTTCCGATAGAGAAGACCACAAAGCTAAGATCGCTCACAAACTAAACTGACACTTAGTTTAAAAAAAGGGGGTTACAAGCGTAATTTTAAAGAGCACAAAACTGAAAGGTGACCTAAAAACTTTTTTAAAAGCCCTTGATTCGGGTAAATAGGTGATGTTTTCATTGAAAGAAAAGAACATTAAATCTTACGACAAAAAAAAAGTTGTTGGTAAGGGCAGTGATTAGTTTTTCAAGTTGACAGATTTGCTAACGTCTCGGACAAGATTTTTACCGCCAGAGACAGATTAATACCCCATAATCATCAAACGAAGGGTTAATTCAAACATCGAGGTACAAAACCTCCCCGTAATCGGCCAGGAATTCGGTTAAACACCATTCTAATTCCATCGCTGAAGAACCTCACCTCCATGAGCCCTCCTGACGTGTCCAGATCGTACTCCACGGTTGTCATCTTTTCCAAGGAAGGTTTTGATCGTTTTTAGAGTATTAAAAAATAAAAAAGGACCTATTGTTAAAAAAAAAAAAAGAAAAAATCCAGGGAAGTCTAGATGATAACCCAGACAACTAACTGGAATCCTTCTGTTTCCTTGTAGGCCAGTTTTTAGAGGTTGAGAGGCAAAACTCTGTGGAGAATCATAGTTAATGAAGTTCCACCATCAACATACTGCAGTTATAGCACAGCGACTAGTTATGTCTTACATGTGAAAGGGGCAAAATAAAAAAATACAAATTTTCTTTTTCTTTTTTAATTATGATCTATGTGAATATGTAAAATAGATGTTCAAGATAATATTCTCATTAAAAGAATTAACCAATTAACGAACATTATCACTAAATATGTATCTTCTCATTTCAGAATAATTCTAAAAAAAAAAAAAATTAGGCAAAAAAAAATTTCCTAACCCTTTTCTTGTTCTTTGCTTTTCAAAAACTAATTTTTAGGAGAACTACCTTATTTATAACCTCACTTTATAATAAGATTAATATAATGAATCATATTTGTTAAAATCTTACATGTTCTAGACTGACCTCTTGAGAAATGTTTTTTTTACTTTCTTTGTTCTTTTATTTACAGTGATTAGAATTTGCAAAATATCTTTGAAAACCTATATTAAAAGAATTTCTTGTTTTAAATTTTCTTTGTTTTCATTTATCTATTATCACTATTATTATTATTATTACTGTTTTCAATTCTTGATTTTGCTTGACCTCAGAGTTTTCCTTCCATAAGTTAAATACAATTTGATTTTATGTTTTGTTTTCTTTAAAAAGCAAATATTTTTGCTAATATTTGTCTCATTAAAGAAATGCTTAAGAGTGTACCCTTTCTTGAAAAATGGTGTATAAGTTGCGAAACACAGCAGTAAACTCGATTTGAAATCGAGTTATAGAGTCAATAAATTTTGTCCAAATGTTTTTAGATGGGGAATAATCATTATTACACCCTGATTTACTCAGACAAGTATCTTTCATTGTGAGTGTTATAGTTATAATATCGTGACCATTGTATTCTCTGACCTTTAGATGTCTATCATAGCTGATAACTTTCTGGGAATTTTAACTGAAAACTTTATTCACTTCCCAAGGTTACACTGTTCCTTTTCTATTGTCCATGCTACAAGATATGTTGTGTCAGTTCTTGTGATATTATTTGTCTATATCTTTCACTGAATCAAAGTATATAATATTTTAGTTTAACCTTACCCGGAGATTGAAGTTAAAACTAGCAGTCACTAGATATAGACCATGTGTTCTATAGGATACTTGCTTACCAATTATGACAAATACCTGAGGAAGGCCAACTAATTGCTCGAAATATTGTGACTCTAACAACCAAGATGGGAATACTACAGAAGTGTTTGTGAAGATAAACTTTAAAAATCTTTATAAATTAAGATTTAGTAAGATGATGAATTAGACAGATTCAAATTATAGTGGGCACATTATTAAAACATATTCTATTAATTATCAATTTTATACAAAATAGAAACCTTTGGAAATGTTAACCCTTCATGCAAACAAAAAATGGTGTGTCAAACGGGCAGTTATTCCTTTGACACCACTATTATTGTATTCACTTTTGACTCCTTTGGTAATGTTTATTTACAAGATTATAAAAATATGTGAGCCAAGTACAATGCAATATTTATTATTTACCATTTTATAAAGAAATAAATTTGAAGTGAATTTTTTTTTTTATTCAAAGATTTATAAAAAATTACAAAATTAGTAAATGTAAACCAACTACAATGATGTCCTGGATATGACGATAAACTACATCTGGCAGCAAGGCCTCTGATCAGGAGGCTTTGAGTAGCATGGAACCACCTCTTAATTGCTGTTGTTCTCAGGTCCACTCTGACCTCGGGTAGTAACACTTGTTAGGGTCCCAGCTATGGGCAAATAGTTAATCCCCAAACTGTGGTCAAAATACTATATATAAAAACAAATTTGTATAGTAAAATTACCAGTAATACATCTTTGAAAAAAAATATTACCAGCAATGCATTTTTAAAAAAAGATAATACATATTCTATTCATATGAACCTAAAATTTTTGTTGGCATTAAATAGCCAGTTGAGGTTGATATGCTGTAAAACAAAATAAACAAAACTAAATACATTGCAATATTTATTATTTACTATTTTATAAATAACTATGAAAAGTATTTCAGTTAAATTTATGTACTGAGCACAAATGAAAAAAATGCCTGGAAAATTAATTTTTTCAAAATTTATGACTGCAGTTAGTTGTCCTTATGTGTTTATTTACATTTTCTTTTTCACAGACATTTTTATAAATAAAAAAAGATTTCTTGTCATACACTATTTACATTATTCGGACCATTGTCCACATCTTTGTTGCCATATTTATCACAATGTCTTGGCTATTGTTCATTCCAGCTTTCTTCAGGTGGTTGGAATGTCGAACTGAACCCTTTATTTCGCTCACTGGGGTAGACTGTTCTAGTTCCACATACCATGTTTAACGGATGTCAGTTATCTCCTGTTAATTCCCCTCTCCAAGCTCTTCACTGCCTTAACCAGGTATTGAACTCACACTCTTTGGGTACTGTCACTGGATCTAACCAACACCTTTATCCACTGTGCCATGTGTCCTTAGTGTACATAATACCTCATCTCAGAAATATAGACAGATTTCTTGTCATATTTATTTCTTTATAAAATGGTAAATAAATATTACATTATAATTGGCTCCAATATTTTTATAATCTTGTAAATATAAAATTATTCTTGTAAGTAAGCAATCTAATAAATAAGTAGTGTTTAATATCTTTGTTTTCAGTTTTCAAGAATAAAGAAAATGTATAAATTCACTTTCATATGTTTGGGTTTTATTAAAATTCTAATCATTGCTTTTTTAAAACAATAAACTTGTCGAGGGAATGAAGAGAGTTTCCATTAATAGTGGTGTCAAGGGATAACCATCCTTTTGATTCACCATTTTTTTACGAGCATGAAGGTTAAACATTGTCAAATCTTTTTTAATGAAAATTATTAATAAGATACAATATGCCTACTGAATGGATACTAATTTAAATTAAAATTTAAGTTAATTATAATTTATGGAGCATTTAAAAATACTACAGCATTTAAAACACTACAGTTCAAAAGTTTGAAGCCACCCACAAAATTAGGATGGGATGAACTTGACAGAAGAGTGAAAGAAAAAAAATGAAAAAGGTCTTAGAGTCATTAACAAAAGAATGGAGTCAAATATCAAATTTATACTTTAAAAAACTTTTGCAATGAATGTCAAAAATTTGTGCTGCAGTAATCAAGGCTAAAGGAGGATATTTTGACAAGAGTAAAATTTAATCATAAAATGCTTTTTTCTTTTTGTGATAATGAAATTTCTAATAAAAGTCATGTCTCACTTTTTTTTAAAACATGTATAATAAATTTCTCTTATTTAAATTACAAAAACAATATTTTTGAGGCCAAATTAAAAAATTACCAAGGGTAGCCTCAAACTTTTGAACTATAGCTTAGATGTGGCACAAGGCCGAAAGTATGGGGCACTCAGTGAGGATCGAACTCACGACAAGCTTGCTAACCATTACACCACCTTGAGGTGCCCCAAACAACTTTTGAATTGTACCATATATCAAATTAATAATATTAATTTTTAGGGAAAGAAGTATGACGAGGTGGAAAAAGTTTTTGTGTGATGTGTTTCTACCTTTAGGATTTTATCAGACTAAGTTTGCATTTATGTTGCTGTGCCCTACACATGTGCATGAACAAAAGAGAGACATTAAGAATTTTAAATTTAAAAATTAAAAAAAAATTTTTTATATATTTTTAATATTTAAAATGTAACTAATTAAAAGAGAAAACAGTTTACTAAGGCAAAAATGTTTAGAAATTGCTTTAATCGCTAGATCACCATAGTAAATTTGCATCCAGGTTATTACAATATTTTACTGTTCTTGGCAGATCTTCTATTATAACAATGTGGGATATTTAATAAGAAAAGTGATGGAAACATAAACAAAAAGAAAAAAAATCTAAATTAAATTGTCTTGATTATATACCCAAAATATATATTAAAAAAATTTTAAATTTAAAATTCTCAGCATCTCCCTTTTGTTCATGTGCATGTGTAGTAACATTAATGTAAATATATGTGTAGTAACATTAATGTAAATATATGTGTAGTAACATTAATGTAAATATATGTGTAGTAACATTAATGTAAACATCACTTTAGTCCAGTAAAGTCCTAAAGAACAAAATTCATCACACAAAAACTTTTGTCACTTTATTATATTTCTTTCCTTTAAAATATATACACATACACACACACATAATTTATATCTTCATCTTAGTTATTTTGTGTATCGGGACAGCAGACCATTATTTAAACATATATTATTAAATATAACAGACAATGTTTGTCTATATTTCTGAGATGAGGTATTATGTACAGTATTTACATTAGTCGGACTATTGTCCTCATCTTTGTCGCCATATTTGTCACAACGTTTCGGCCGTTGTCCTCAAGGACACATGGCACAGTGGATAAAGGCGTTGGTTAGATCCAGTGACAGACCCAAAGAAGGTGAGTTCAATTCCTGGTTAAGGCAGTGGAGAACTTTCAGAGGGAAAATTAGCAGGAGATAACTGATAACTGACATCCATCAAAACATGGCACGTGGAATTAGAACAGTCTACCCCAGCGATCGAAATAAAGGGTTCAGTTCGAAATTCCAACCACCTGAAGAAGGCCGGAGCGTACAACGGCCGAAACGTTGTGACAAATATGGCGACAAAGATGAGGACAATAGTCCGACTAATGTAAATACTGTATAACAGACAATGAATGTCTATTATATCTGATCATGAGCTGTTCTTATATTCAAATATTTGCTTTAATTTCTGGTGAAAATAAAGACAATAATTGCCCAACATTTGGATATTTTTTATTAAGTTGGTCCTAAGAGTGGTTATACAAACATGAAAGGAAGATATCCAAATCAAAGATGTTAAAATAACAAAATATCATCTTTGATGGTGGATATCTTTGTTTCATGTCTATATAAACTCTCTGAGGATGGCTTATGTGAGCCAAAAGCTTAGGACCAACTTAATAAAAAAAATAACCAAATATTGGACAATTTTTGTCTTTATTTTCACCAGAAATTAAAGCAAACATTTGAACATTAAAACAGCACATGATCAGACATAAAAGGCATTCATTATCTGTTATATTTAATAATATATGTTTATAGTTAGAGAGAGTGTGCATATTTGGTTAACAACCATTTTTTCATACATATTGAATATAACAGACAATGAATGTTGACATCACATAGGAATGTTCTATGTCAAAATAACAAAATATCATCTTTGACGGTGGATATCTTTGTTTCATGTCTGTATAACCACTCTGAAGATGGCTTATGTGAGTCGAAAGCTTATGACCAACTTAAAAAAATATCCAAATGTTGGACAATATTTGTCTTTATTTTCACCATAAATTAAAGCAAACATTTGAATGGCTCATGATCAGACATAATAGACATTCATTGTTATATTTAATAATATGTTTAAATAATCTGAGTTATTATATATAATCATATATATGATATTATATAATCATATATTATATATATCATATATATGGTGACTTTCTAAGCATAGCTTAGATGTGGCACAAAGCCCAAAGTATATATGGGGCACTCAGTGAGGATCAGACAAACTATTCAGTCATAATTGATTTTGCAATCCAAGCTTGCTAACCATTATACCATGTTGAAGTGCCCCAAATATATCATATATATGATATATTATGTATATAATTATACCTTTTTTATTAATCTATTCACCCCAAGCAAGGTGATAATGTCACTAAGATGCAAGGGACTATTGAGAGTGAAACAGAATGAAAAAGACTTTAGAAGGAACCAGAAACCCAATCCTAAACAGGAAACAAGGGATAAACCTCTACTCATCTATTCACCCCAAGCAAGATGATAATGCCACTAAGATGCAAGGGGCTACTGAGAGTGAAAGAAAATGAGAAGTCTTTAGAAGGAACCAGAATCCCAATCCTAAACAGGAATCAAGGGATAAACCTCTACTCATCTATTCACCCCAAGCAAGATGATAATGCCACTAAGATGCAAGGAGCTACTGGGAGTGAAAGAGAATGAAAAAGACTTTAGAAGGAACCAGAAACCCAATCCTAAACAGGAAACAAGGGATAAACCTCTACTCATCTATTCACCCCAAGCAAGGTGATAATGCCACTAAGATGCAAGGAGCTACTGGGAGTGAAAGAGAATGAAAAAGACTTTAGAAGGAACCAGAAACCCAATCCTAAACAGGAAACACGGGATAAACCTCTACTCCTCTATTCACCCCAAGCTAGGTGATAATGCCACTAAGATACAAGGGACTACTGGGAGTGAAAGTGAATGAGACTTTAGAAGGAACCAGAAACCCAATCCTAATCAGGAAACAAGGGATAAACCTCTACTCATCTATTCACCCCAAGCAAGATGATAATGCCACTAAGATGGAAGGGGCTACTGGGAGTGAAAGAGAATGAAAAAGAGTTTAGAAGGAACTGGAAACCCAATTCTAAACAGGAAACAAAGGATAAACCTCTACTCCTGTTCAATATATATATTTTTAAATGATTAATGGATTTAGTTTTTTTTTAATTCAAACATAATAATAGTAGACAGTTCATATTTTAAATAGATGCCATATTCTTATTTAGTAAACTGTATATTTGAGAAATCTTAATAAAGAAAATTTATTCCCTAGCAGAGATCAAACCTGTGTCCCTCTTTGTAGGGGAAACCACCATTTGATCCAGTATGCTTTACTACTTGTCCACAAACAACGTCACAACAATTACTACTTGTCCACAAACAACGTCACAACAAGCAATGCTCTATTTTCCCTTTTTAAGGAAAGCACACCCTCTTCATTTAGAATATTTTCTTGAAAGTTTCATGTCTGCTTAATTTCATATCCAAAATCAAAATGTAAATAAAGAAATATATATGTATATATATATTTTAAGACATGTTTATGTTTATATATTTTTTTACAAATATTTAAGTAATATAAGCTACCAATATCAGCTTTATTAATGAGCTTTCTGCTACACTGAATACCAAAGGACACACTCATCACCCCAAAGAAAATAAATAAAAGTATATTATTTATTTTAAACCCTTGAGCCAGTTTCATTTTATGTCGTATGTTTCCGATAACATGATTAACCTACCACCAATTCACACTGGTGACATTCTGATGTGAACCCAATTGCCACAATGTCATGTATACTTTGATCTCTTTCTTACTTGATATCATTCATAATTGGATCTCTTTTATGTATTGATCTCTTTCATATTTTGATATAATTTATACATTGATAACTTTCATACTTTGATCTCATTTGTACTTTGATCTCTTTTATAATTTGATCTCATTCATATTTTTAATATTCATATTTGATCTCTTTGATATTTTGATATCATTCATACATTGATCTCTTTCATAAGTGATTCTCATTTATACTTTGATCTCATTCATATTTTAATACCATTCATATTTTGATCACATGTATACTTTGATCTCATTCATATTTTGATATCATTCATATTTTGATCACATGTATACTTTGATCGCTTTCATATTTTGATATCATTCATATTTTGATCACATGTATACTTTGATATCATTCATATTTTGATCACATATATACTTTGATTGCTTTCATATTTTGATATCATTCATATATTGATCTCTTTCATACTTTCATTTCTTTCATAATTGATTCTCATTCATACTTTCATCTCATTCATATGTTAATATCATTCAAATTTTTAATCTCATTTGTACTTTGATCTCTTTCATACTTTGATATCATTCATACATTGATCTCACTCATACTCACTCTTTCATATTTTGATAATTTTCTTTTTTTAATCATTTCACCCTATGCAAGGCAGCAAGGCCATTAAGACACAAGGGGTTACTGAGTATGCCAGAATAAAAAAAAAAAGAGTAACAGTATTAAGGAGTGAAATAGTAGATAACTATTGACATTGCACTTAAATTTTTGAAGATCAAAGTTGGCTAGGAAACATGTAGCAGGAAGAGAGTTCAACAAGCAAGAAGTGTGAGAAAAAAACTGTTAGCATCGAACTTATGGTTACGTTTAGCCAATTCAACTGTGAATTGATGAGACCTTGCTGCCAATCCAGTACAATGCTTAAATTCATCCAAACTATTACCATGAAAGTATTTATAGAAAAAGCACAAGGAAGCAACATTATGGTGGTAGGAAAGTGACTGAAGCCGAGATGCCAGGTCAGGACCAATAATATTGCTCATTCTCCTTTTCATTTTATCAAGAATATTTAAATATATAACACAAGCACTGAACCATATGTGGTAGCAATATTCAAAGCATGAACTAATTTTGATTTCATTTGTACTTTGATCTCTTTCATACTTTGATCTTTGAATCACTTTCAGACTAAAATCTCTTTTATACTTTGCAAAATTAAAACCTTTATTATTCAGAAAGAAAACCAAATTTGTTTCAAGATACATCTTTTAATTTAGTAGATGTAATGAATTGGAAATGGCTGCAAGTATAGGAATTAAATTCTCTATATATTTTTCAACCAATAAAATCCCATCAGAAGGTTTGTTTCATAAACAATAATTACTAGGGAAAATACTGCCAAAATACTTGTGGACGTAGTTATAGACCTACCACGTATCATTTTTGGACCATTTAGAAAATAATAATAATAACATGCTTCTCCACTCCAGCAAATTTGGGAAAAGATTTCCGTGAGCCAATGTGAAATTATTTTCAAACCTTGTATTCAAAAAATTTACACCTCTATGTGAAATTAGATTTTGAATCCCCTTACGGATATAAAAATAGAAGCATACTACTTCTCAGGGCTCAAAACAATTTCAGAGCCCAGTCTGATCTACATATGCGTACACACACACACATGTACACAATGGAAGAGAGACAGCCAGCAGCTGCCACTGACTAAGGCCTTGTTCATGTACACAACAGAAAGAATTAATCAGCAACCGCTGACTAAGCTTTTGTCTACGAACTCACAAACACATTAGGCAGACCATCATAAAGTAAGCCTGTCCGCACATTTCAGACCAACACTCAGGTAAAAACAAAAACCTGAGTAGATGGATCCCAACACAAGAATGGCTCATAATATCATTCTTTGATTGTGGTTGTGAAAAGGAGAAAATTATATAAAAATTACCAGAGTAAGATCATATTGAAGTGGAGGTGGAGCCAGTTAAATTATAATACAAAACATAAATCTTTCATTTCTCTCTGAATTTCTGGGATGAGGAGATATGATTAATCTTTATTTAATCTATAGAAGTAGACAAAGACAACAAAACAAGAACAATATATGTCTGTGGATTAAATAAAGGGTTACTCAGATTAACAATCACCTGATGAAGGTCAGAGGGCACAACAGCTGAAATGTGATAACAACAAAAAAGATGTAAATATAATGAAAATATTCACCCTTTCATATTTAACATTACATTTTATTCAAGTCCTGTAATTTGTCAGTTACTCCCAGCCAGTATGTGTGTAAAAGCAAATGCAATGACCCTATCTAGAATTTGAACATGACATACCAATTCTACTTTCTCCACCAATAACTGCTATGTTATGTGCACATCCCATCTCAAACAGTCGTGAAATTCAATTTCTTTTAGGAATTGTTTCTCTTTTCTTTTATATCTGGGAAATAATTGGTCAGGGTTAAGTGTAATTGGTAAAATTCTCAATGAACAGCATTGACAAAGTTCTCAATAAACAATAAGAAAAGGAAGAAAAAGAACAGGGCAAAATAATACTAAACAAAACATGCAAGTTTTGACTTGCATATAGTTTGTTTACTATGATTTTAGGCAAAGCAACAGTGATATGGCAATATGTTCACAATGTATGAATTTTATTCACACAGAAAAGGGATACAGTCAATTGATTATAGCATTCTAACTTCAAAACAAAAAAAGAACAAAAAAGATAAGGTGGATGAAACTGAGAATTAGTTCATTTTTATTGGTTAGGAAGAAATCCCAGCATGCATCTGTAGGATTTGCCTGTAAATTTTGGGAGGGGATGTTTATAGCAGTCATTACTTTGGGACAACATCTCAAACATTTTTCTCAACAAAATTAGAAACCAGTTTACACTTCTTTTTTCACATCTTTAAAATTTTGTCAAAATTTTACAGTTTTCCTGTTGAATTCTTAGGAATTTAAGAACAGATTCTATGAACCTGTGTAATTTTAGTAAACTAGTAATACCTGTGAAAATTTTACAGTTTTCCTGTTTTTAATTTTCTGATGAATTATAATTCTTAGTTTAATGATTGAATAAACTTCAGAATTCTATGACTATAAAATACCTATGGAAAATCACAAAGTGCACCATTAAATATTTGAGATTAAAAACTTTTATAAAATATTGCAAAAACAATCATAAGTATAAATGCAAGTCATTATTTAAAGAAATAAGAGGTCACAAATGAAAAGATTAAAAACTGGCAAGGTTTTCCATTTCACTTAAGAAGACATTAAATGCATAAGAGCATATATATGTTGACCTTGAAATACGGTTTGTCTTATTTTTTATATGGTACCAGTAGCAATAGTAACATGCTGTTTTGCCTGCAGCTATATGGAGAACAGAGTGATATATACTACATGGTTTTTCTCTCTTTCTAAAACCAAGCTACTATATTTTTCCCTATCTATATTTGGAATCAAAAATGGGATGGTCCATAATTTATTTCAAGTAATGGCAAGGCATAACACATGTGTTAATTAACTTAATAACTAATGGAGTAACAAGGAGAATTATAATATGATGTTTCACTTGAATTCCGTCATAAGTTCAGATGGATGATGACATTTTCTTTCATTTAGAAGCAATGTCCTGTTCATAAGTTAAATTTTAAGAGAGTAAATGGTTGTACAGATTCAGAACCACCTTCATGAGACCCCACCCACTCTATGGACCAGAACAACTGATTTAGGATCAACTGCATTTAAAGGTCAAACCTGCTTTGATGCAAGTGATACACTTTTTGTGTTTTACACCATTGATGTTGACCTTGAAATAGGGTTTGTCTTATTTTTTATATGGTACCAGTAGCAGTAGTAACATGCTGTTTTACCTGCAGCTATATGGAGAACAGTGATGCTTTTTCCAAGGGAATTAGTGCAAAGTGAATTTAGCAACCTTAGTCAGAATTTAAATTCACTATATTGAAGAAAAAAATTGAAAAAAAAAGTGAACATTCAAGTTTGATTTGTTTTATTTACAGCACAACTTGATCAACACTGAAGTTTCCTGTTCACCAAGAATAATCCTAGTCTTAAAATTTTGATATATCTACACTGTTAAAAGCATAATTAAGATTGCTTTTTGGTTATTTGTATTTCATGTTAATATTTTAGGGAGAAAAATACAGTTTTGATAAAATTAAGATAGAAAACTGAGAAGAGTCGTTATCATTTTCCAACTGTTGTTTATATTATTAAAGTAATTAGTTGTGTTGTTTATATTTTTGCCACAATTTAGTCATTGTATTCTATTACTACCTTCTATAATTTTGAAAAATGTCACTATCATTCCAAGAGTTCTTTAGACTATTGAACTCGTTCTTTGTGTTGCTTTTGTTGTTATCACAATGTTTCAGTCAATCCATTCTATGGCTACCTTCAATAATTTTGAGAAATGTCATTATCATTCCAAGAGTTCTTCAGACTATTGAATTCATTCTTTGTGTTGCTTTTGTTGTTACCACAATGTTTCAGTCAATCCATTCTATGTCTACCTTCTATAATTTTGAGAAGGGCTATTATTATTTCAAATATTGATCAGACTACTGAATTCAGTTTCTTTGTTGATTTTTTATTGAGGTATGTCAAATATATTATCATTAATATGCTATATTTATATATTATTGACATAGAATTGCTGAGTTTAAGGTTTCCTAGAATGAAATCAATGGCCAGAGCAGATGTTTCTCCCAATTAAATCAACAGCACCATTTCCCTCACTAAGGTGAGCCTTCAAGTTGAGAATATTGGCTATGATTCAACCTGGAGAAGGATGGGCTCCACCAGGTTTACATTGCCAAAGACATGCTATGCATGAATGAAAACCTACATGTGGAGGGAGCTAGTCAAGTGTTCAGCTATGCAGTGAACTTATGACCACACTCTGTTGTGGGGCTGATGATGATGATGATGATGATGATGATGATGATGATACAATGACAATACAAGTTTATGTATTGCTTTATATATATGTGTGTATATATATATATATATATATATATATATATATATATATATAGATAGATAGATAGATAATATTAGTGGTAAATATACACATACATATGCAATCATATACCTAAAATATATAAATATATATACATATATACATACATACATACACATACATATATATTTGTATAAAAAATAATTCCAAGAGGATAGAATCCAGGTAGAACTCAATGTCTTGGACAGAGTAAGGATATGATAAAAAGGCTTAAACACTAATATTCCATGGTCATAATTTATTCCATTGGAATCGTAAACTTCTCTCTGTTAAATTTTAATCCCCCACTTCATCTTTAGACCTTCCTGTTCTTCTCTCGTCTGTTACCCCTCCCTATAGCTTTACTCTAACATTCATCCCACACTCTCATACATACACTCTCACTAAATTTTATTTTTTATTCCTGGAGTTGTTATTTTCTGTTTTCTTTTTGAATTTGTAGGTATGATGAATTGGATCGTATTTACGATCCCAATGGAATAAATTATGACCATGGAATATTAGTGTTTAAGCCTTTTTATTATATATATATATATATATATATATATATATATATTCCATTCTATGCTAAATACAGTTTACCATTTTTACTATGAATAATAACATGGAAGGGAGTGGACAGGGTAACCAAAAGATGGAGAAACTATGACGACCATGATAAAAGCTCCATTTTTCAGACACACAGTATTGAACAACAGAAACCAAGTAAGGTAATCACCAAAAATCCAGTCACCATAAATAAAACAACATCATCTACTGAATTATTTTTAAATTATTATTAAGGGAAATGTTCATAAGACAGGGATTTGGTAAGAAAGAAAGAAAGAAAGAAAGAAAGAAAGAAAGAAAGAAAGAGATAGAAGTGTTTAACGTTTCCTGTCAATAACTCATAAATAATGAACTATTCTGTTTTGATTGCATAGAAAAACAAGATATACACTACATGGTTTCTGTGACAAAATGAAAGAAAGAAAGAAAGACGGGAAGATAGAAGTGTTTAACATTTCCTGCCATTACCTCATAAATAATGGACCATTCTGTTTTGAGTGAGTAGAAAAACAAGACATGAATGAAATAAAGAAAGAAGGGAAGATAGAAGTGTTTAACGACTGGGTCAGTGAAATGAAAAAGGATGTCAATTATAAATCTTTTCATTTGTACCCACTTCTTAAAATAACAACCAGCATTCATATTTATGATTGTTATTGCAATATTTTGTTAAAGTTGTTAAGCTCAAATATTTAACAAAGCGATATATTACTGTTATAGAACTCGCTATTAGCTTATTCAAACATTAACTAAAGAATTAAGATTCATCAGAAAATTTAAATAGGAAAACCATGAAACATTCATGGGTCTTTTTAGTTATTATTATTTCCTTTAGCTTTCTGTTCCGTCCAATTCTTTACTTGATCATTACCCAAAACCAAGGCAAGGTAGTAAATATATCCATTCTGTTTTCACAAATTCTGATTTTAAGTGATATTTAACATGTACTCAAATGTTATTTTCTTTACAGTGATAACACTCTCCTGAGTAAATGAACATTTAAACAGTACAATTATTTGAATCTTTTGTAAATAAGGGTTACCAAGGATCTTGTTAATATTCTTGTCTGTAATTCTTTTTCATAGTACAAAGAGCTTTAATAATTACACATTTTACAAATTTAAGGTGTTACATTTTCTCAATATCAATCACAAGATCCTTGTACTAACATATTTTCTTTTTTAACCTTTAAAACTCTGCATTATTAATACTACTTCCCTTTCCACTGCATTCTTTTTCAAGGCCTCTCAATTGCAGTAGCCTTATTGTTAATTTCACTCAAAGGTGATTTCTGTTGCCGTAGACATGATATGACATCACAACTATGAAATTCAAATTCAGAGATCATTCACCTTCAGTGGCAGGATAAACTATTTCACAGCGAACAAAGGTACATATAAAGTGATAAAAGTTAACAGATATATTTTTGTCAGTATTTCTGAGATGAGGTAATCAGATTGCCAGGATCTCAGTCATTACTCTGTTCTCATTTTCTGATCTATTGTCTGAGACTAACTGTACAGAGGCCCCATACCTAGGGAATATTTTGTTCATTACTAGAACAGCCACTGTTTGAGCTTTCTTGTTTGGTGCTGCATATGCCCCAGGCCAATTTGTTAGCTAGTCCACAAAGCTCATATATGTTCCTTCTGGAGGTCTCCTCGTACAGCCCTGATACATCCATGCTAACCTTCTTAAAGGTGAAATTTGGGATGTCCATTTTTTCCAATGGAGCCATCTAGTGTTTTCTGTTATGGGCTTCATATACCATGCAACTATTAACATAGTTGGTGATCTTGTTATATAGTAATAGGTTCTCCTTACTAGGTCACAGGTTTTGTCTATTCCCATATGTCCTAGCCCTTGACACTGTCCCAATATTTCAGTTCTCTAGCATGTAGAGTCTGAGCCTTACTTCTTAATCCCTCCGTGAGAGGTAATACAGCCTCGCTTCATGTACTGCATATCTAGAGGTCTCTCCTGCCTCTTGTTTTGCTCTGAGGGCAGCTATTTCACTATCCATCTGACCCTTCTTAATGTCTTCCATTCAGTGAGAGTCAGTCACAACCTGTATGGTTTCTTTCATATCCATCTCCATCACAGGGTGGTTCCCTAGCCTATTTGAGTTAATCATCCTTATTTGGTAGGCCCTATTGTCCAACCCTAACTCCACTCTCACAAACTGACCCTAAACTGGAACAGGACCATGTGGCACGCAAACTTGGCCTTCTCTTTATTTGCCTCATCAATATCCTGATCTTAGATCTACAGTAGAGAAGTATTTATCCTTACCCAGCAGGTCCAGTATGTCATCTATCAGTGGCAAGCTAGGTGATTTGGGAAGGTATTCAACCTCCTAAAATCAACACAAAACCTGTGCCCACTATCTTTCTTATCCACTACCAATATGGGAAAGCTCCAAGGTGACTCAGATGTCTTGATCATCCCTGCCTTTAACATATTTTGGACTGGTTCCTCCACTAGGGGTCTCTTGTGGATGGGTGTTCTATAGGGCTTCAATTTGATTAGAGTTTGATCGCCGGTATCTATCCGAATCTTCACCATGTGGGTTTGACCCAGTTCCTTGTCTGAGTGAGCCACCACATCATGGTTGGCTCTTAACAGACATCCCGTTCTGGTCCTAAACCACTCAGAGGCCACTATCTCTTCGTTTTTATTCTCCCTACTCACTCTGGTCCCCTCTTTTCCACCTTATCAAATTTACCCAGTGTATAGACCTTAATGGTAGCACCTTTCCTACCTCTTCTGCCTTTTTTATCTTTATTGTCTTGTTGGCCTGATTGGCCAACATAATAGGTACTATTTCTGCTGCTTCCACTACTGTCTCACACAAGGTTAATTCTTCTTTTTCAGGGCTGTACTTTGCTGGAACTAATTGGAAAACTCCTTTTCCCATTTCTCTTTTTGTCACTAGTCTACATCTGCCTGACACTGCTGTTCTAGTGGATAACTATGTCCTCATCAACCACCACCACTACTGTCCCATCAGGGGTGCTTCCCAATGGTGTCTCTATGCCATCTACTATAACTATGGTAGGGTTGAACTTTACGTGTACTTTATGATGGTATAACCAATCCTTCCCCCAAATCACTTCTCCACAATGATCTGAGGTCACATAAAAGTTATGGACACTCCTTAACCCTCCTATTCTTACTGGGAGCCTCACCATTCCCCTTATCTTCATCGGTTTTCCATCCACCTGACTAATCTCTATATCAGGTCTTCTCAACCACTCCCGCTTTCTCAGGCTCTTATATCTTTCCTCCTTCATTAAGGAAACTGACATCAAGGTCCTCATTGTTGACCCACTTACTACTACCTCCCAGGTAAGTTCTCCCTCTTGGGTTAGCAGAAAGAATACTTTAGCCGTCCACCTCCTGGATCAACGATCTTCTGCCCACCCAAACATAGGTGCTGGCACCAATAGCCTCCACTGTTACTATCACAGGGGATTCCTGACTGTCTTCTTCTATGCTGAGATACCCCTTGGAAGGTCTTCTGAGGTTCGTTCTTCCTTCTCCTATAGGTGCAGTTTCTCTTCAGATGCCCTGGCTTTTTACAGAACCAGCACCTTTTTCCGGGGCAGTTTGCAGCAAAATGGCCAACCCAGTCACATACCCAACATCCCATTCAACCCTCCCCCCTTTTACTTATGTGGTGGTTCACTGCTGTTTCCCTGGTTCTGTTTCCCACAGGTGGGTTTTGTAACAGGGTACTGCAGGATCTTCTTAATCCCATACGACTTCGCATCAAGTCCATGATGGCTACACCTGGTGCAACTTGTAGAAATCCAGGGCAGTCCCCATTTTGTTGGACAGTCTACTGCCCTATAGCCTTCATAAAGACAAGTCCAACATATCAGCCCAAATTGGCTCAGTGTGGGTTTGAAGAAACCATGCCCCAATGTCCACACCCTTTTATTGGGAACCTCTTCCCATTCTCCTGGTTTGACCTCCTCCTGCTTCACTTTTCTATCCCACATGATGGGGGTCTCCTTCCCTCGCCTTGCCTGTCTACCTCCCGACCTCACTCCTGTGTTCTCTTGCCTCTCACCTTCTCTCAAATTCTTTCACTATCCTTAGCTAATGTGATAGCCACTGACAGCTTGACTGGGGCCTCCTTAATTATGCCTTGCCTATGCATTCATTTTGGAGTGCTTCCACATACAGGTTAGCAAATTGGGCCTGTATGGGAAAGCCAGGGCAGCTAATTTCTTGGCCCTCACTCCCAACTCTCCAGGGAACTTGCTTTTTATTTGGGCCAGCTTCATCAGGTTTCTCATTGCCTCTACAGGTCAATCAAGGATTGCTGATAAATTTTGAGAATGGTCCCTTTGCTGCACTAAATAAACAGTTTCCTTCTCAGATAGATCATATATGAGTTGCCCTTTCCCAATAGACACTAATCAGTCTTTCAACCCCCTTGGGTTCTGCCCAAAGGCCAAAATTCTGGGTCCCCTCAGTAGCTCTCTCAGGTTTGTTGTTACCCTGTGCCCCGCTATCTCATCTTTGACCTCTACCATTTCAGGTACTTCTGACCAGTGGTCACTCATTCTATCTGACTAGCAAATTGGCAAAATTGAAAGTCAGATAAAATTGGGATAAAACAACAAACAGAAAAAAAATTGCGGGGGGGGGGAAGCAACAACAAAATGAGAAATTTTAGGGAAAATCGAAAAGTGTCCTACCTGTTACTTGTTCTGCAGTCAACTTCGTGTGGAGTGATTAATAGAACCATACAGTCAAAAATTGGTTCTTTATGCTCCGTTTTCTTTTCCATTTTCTTTCTTTCTCCACCTGGTGTGATGACCTTCAGGGTCAATCCTGGTCTACAGCAACCAGCTATGATCTCCACCCCATCAGTTCATTTGATGTTCGATCCCTCTGGCCAACTATTGAATGGATCACTTCAATCAAAGCCTTGCTTTGTTCCACATTGTGTTTGATTTACATCACAATGCTGGCGAGGATCAAATTGTCAACAGGAATCATTAAATTGGTTTGGTCTGGACAGAGTGAAGTCACAAGTAAAGAAAAAAAAATTGTATGAAAGAAAAAATTTATATAATGTTTCTTTTAGAGAGCTGGTAGTACAATTATCAGTTCTTCAGGCAGGAATATATGTTTTTCATGCAGAAATATATTTGTCATGCAAAATTGTCAACCCTTCCCTCTTTGAATATTTCATGGCACTTTGTTCATCATAACTAAGTTTAGACAAGGCTTCTGGAACACTGCTCAAAGTCAGAGATTTTCTTCAGTGGCAGGAAGTCAAGTGAGATCTGGTGGTCATCTCTTATCCAGCCATCTGTTGTTTTGGTCACTTCTACTTTCTGTTTATAGGGACCACTGTCCAAAACTGATGTAGAGTCTGATGGGGCCTGGTCTTTTGGTAAATCCCTTGACCCCTACAAAGAGTCCTTTATCATCTGATTCCAGAAAATAAATTGCATGCCCAATTTTGGGGAGATCTCTCCTCCTAAGAGTAGTGGTAGGAAGAATATCAATCCACTTTAACTCCCTCCTTCTCATATTGGTACCTCATACCAATACTACCAAAGGGGCATAGGAAATTCTTCTGTCCACTTGATATTTCACCTGAGTCCTTCACTTCTGGTTGTCATTTTGACAAACTTGATTTTTAGACTGCATAGGCGAACAGGTAGGGTTTACTTATAATCATAAATTTTAATTATCACTCAAAATTTCTGTCAATGGGATTCCCTGACCCAAACTCCATTCTCTCAGTCGGACATTCACCAGATGTCCCCATATAAGCATTTTTAGCAGTTTCGACCTGTGACACTTGGGGCTCAGCTCCTATCTAAAGAAATTTCATTTCTTTAGTGATTTACTCTTTTCCCTCTTCTTTTTGACAAGTGACAAAAAAAGAAAAATTCTTTAACTCTGCCTTATTTTGAGAACATCTTAAATATTATCTCTTGACTGATTTTTTAACTATAAAAATCATGAGTTCCAGTCCAGATAAAACCCCACTGTAACAACACCAGGGCTATACTTTCTGAATGGAGGGTTTAGGGGGCTAAGCCTCCCTTCCAATATTTTTAAATATAAATTTTTTAAATAAGTATTTATTCAATTATTATACTCTATTGTTTTCAAGCAAATAAAATTGATTTATCTAAGTTAAAGTTAAGTTCTTGTATCTTCTTTTCAAATTATTATTTTAATAAAAAATTAGTCAATGAATTAAGTTTTAGATAGTTATTTCTTTTTAAAGAAATAAAAGCTATATAGCCGTATTTCTATTTATTAAATATGGGGAGGAGGCTTAGCCCACAAATCCCCACTCCAGAATGGCCCTAAAATCAATGGACAAGATATGTAAGCAATGAGAAAGTTTTCAGGAAAGTGGGAGCAAAAAGAACATTTATACATAGAATTGGAAAGAGGTAGTTAAAATTTCTGGGATACATAATGAGAAAAAGGGGTTTGGAGAATTTAACACTTACAGGACATTTGTGGTAAATTGAAGGGATGAAAATTTGGTCTTGTTAAAATATTCAACTTGTCCACAAAGAAAAAGGAAAAGAAAAGAAAAAAAGCAGATAAAATGTGAATCCAAAATTTTTATAATTCAAAAATAGTTGTTGTGGTTTTCAAGGATTGTCTTGCTATTTTAGTATGGATTTCTTAATGACTTCACTTACTACTTCGACAGACTGTTACTCCTACCACTATTCAGACTGGCTACTTTAATATGAAGTCTGTTTATTTATACCTGGCACGTGAACATAGTATTAGATATATGAATTTAATAGAAAAATGCTTAGCCCAATTTTAATATGTTACTTAAAGAGTATAAAATTTCTAATAACTTAATAACATTACATGCTGAAAATCTGAAACATTACAGATTAATAATTTACTATATATTTTTAAATGTTGTGTAATATTTTATCTTTCTCCATAAATTACAAGTTAATTAGATTTTAAGCTGAATCCACTCAGCATGGAGATTGTATCTTAATAATTTTCACTAAAAGAGGCTTTTATTTATCATAAACTGATTAATTGAATATTCTAATAATATGTCCTCTATAATTTGAATCTGTCAAATTTGTCCATTTTAATTTATATAGAATTTTAAAGTTTTTCTTCAAGAACACTATATATTAAAGGCAATGTAAGCAAAAGGAAACATTGAGTAACCTACCAAATGAGCTTGTAGAAATGGATGGCATAATAGAGACTGGGAGGGAGAGTAATGTGACAAATATTACTAAGAGCTACAAAGGATAAGAAGTTGTGGAGAGCCATGATCACCCATGTCATGGAGATACATGACATACAAAAGAAATGACTCCAATCCACACTAGGTGCTCCATACTTGTAGCCTTGTACCAAACTAAATGAATCTTAAGAGCAATAACAGACAATGAGAGTTTTTTCAAATTAATAAAAGGTATGTCTTTTTCTGAGATTTATTAAGCAAAGGGTAAATAAAGGGGTTTTAGCCCAATACAAAATATGCTTAAATTTAAATCTATTTGTTATTTTTCCTTGGCAGGGTATTACTTTTTGAATAATTTTATATTATTTATTTTTACTTCATGTGTTCCACCCAGACATAACTAGTCGTGGCTACCAAAATTTCAAACAATCGCCCAGCAGCCGAAAAAAAATCCTTCTTGGCGGACTCAGAAATCAGAGTTATCTCCAGTTGTACATAGACGAACTCTTCATTCTTTGAAAACCACGAAAATGAAGTAGAAGGAAAGCAGGACCGGAAGGAAGTAGCAACAGTAAAACTAAAAAAGCAAGTTCAAATAATAATTGTCATCTTATAAAAAATAACATACATAAGTATATCATTTTTTTTTTATAGCAAGCCAGATCAGGAGCAAACCCTACTGGTGAGATATGTACTAAATATAAGTGCCGGCACCATTAAATTGTTTTTTAAAAAAAAATCCCTTGTACGCTAACTTTATTTGTTACGGCACGCTTATTATTTTTCAAATAATTTTCTCAGCGGCACGGTTATTTAATTCCAGTAATCATGCTGCATCAAAATCACACACCCTCATCTTTATTTTTCATGAGGAAATTTCCCGACAGTTAAAATAAAATTTTCTTCTGGTTGTCTCTGCATTTCACAGGTTTTTGATTAAGCAAACACAAGAGGAAAATAATGAGATTAATAATGTCTACAGTGACTTTGTTCCATGTTGCGGCTTGTGCTTAGCTTAATCGTGGTTTTCGGGTTTGTTTTTCTCTATATAATTAAATGATCACTAAAACTGTTTTCTTGAGACGTAAACTAGATTTGTTATTATTGGTATAACCATGGCAAGCGACGAAGTTATCGAACTCGATATGGATAACGAAGATACGAAACGGGAAAATCCCAAGAGTTGTGTTGACATAATTGAAATAGAAGACGACAGGAGGAAATTTCACCGTGCCGAGCGAAACAAATATTCGCTGGAAGAAAAAATGGCTTTGGGTGAACTTTGTAAAAAATACAAAGAGGAATTTGATCAAATATCATTGGAGAATGCCCATTCGGTAAAGTTTAACGCCAAAAAACGAAAATTTACCCAAGTAATAGCACCATCTGGTTGGGCATCTCGTGCTGTCAGGGAATTTTATTTTGATTTAAAAGACGTTCCAAACAGCGACCCGAAATTCAGAAGCGCCAAAAGTTTGGCTGAACGTTGTTATAAAATGGTAACGAGTAGCAATAGAAATCCAGTCCCATCAAAATCAAAATTTCGTCAACCAGGTGGAGGCAGAAGAGTGAAAGCCCCTGAAGTTAGACTTGCTTTGTACTCGTGGTTTATTGATATGATGAAGTCAAATCTGAAAGCTCACCTGCCAATCCATATATTTAGGAATCAGGCACAGTATTTGTATGACGAATGGTTGTCACAACAGCCAGGAGCAATTAATGAAGCACAAAGAATGAAATTTTCCCGAACGTGGATCAAAACCTGGATGAGAGATTTTAATGTCAGCCTTACAAAACCAAATCAGCGGTACTCTCTTCAATATGAGGATTGTGAAGAGAGAATCCCTAAATTTAAGGAAGAACCAGAAGATGAAAGATCTGAACTATTAGACTGTGAATCTGGGGGAATTCCTCATGATATAATCCTCAGTGACTCCGATCATGATGATCTTGATGATGTAGTCCACAGTAGCACCAAAACATTTAATAAACAAATAACTGAGAACTCTAATATAGATCATCATTCGCAAGCGATTATGAGCGACCTTTGTACAGAAAATTCAGAGTTCAAAAATGATGCTCGTTTTTTGGATGAGCTTCAGCAACTTTTGAATAAGTATGAGAATTCCATTTCATTTCAATTCCAACCTGACATGACGTGCTTTAAGCAAGTAAATTCAAAAGCACGTCAAAATTTCCAAAAACATTGTGGTAAGATATGAACCATTAATGACATTTCAGAGATATATGTTGATTCCTTTGTTGTTTAACATTGACTTTAAACCAGTGGTTCCCAACCCTTTTTTGGTCATGCCTTCCCTAAGCATTTTGATGCCCTCTCTGTGACATCAAATTCTTATTATTCAAAAAGTGACCTCCTATTCACATGGATGGAGGAAGCCTAAAAGGCTATTAACTTGGTTGAAGCAAGCTTCCAAAGAACATGATATCCATGAAGGAAAAATAAATGCACAAAAGGACAGTTGAAGTACTGAGAAAGAAATTACTAAGAAATTGTTAAAAATAATAATAATAAATAATAATAATATGAAGTGATATAAAAATAATAATGATAATAACAAGAGTATAGACTGGTAATAAAGAGAGAATGAAAAAATAGAATATTAAAATATCGGTGGATTGTCTCATAAGAAAACAGCAAATAAATACTCACATAGACTCACTTGAAAAAAAATTCACCATTATTAACTCATTCTCAAATTGGCCCCATGGGCATGTGGCCTAATGTTGGGAACCTCAGGTCGAAACACTTTCATTTATTTGAAAATGTATAAATTATTTTCATTTTATGTTCACTCATAAAAAATATTGTTTATTTAAACTGGCATGATTATTTCATAAATTCAAAAATTCACACCAGTATGACTATACAAGACAGCACCTGTATTTGGTACAAAGGAGTAGGCATCACATCTTGTGCTCACAATAAGCTAAAATCAAAATCCAGATTTCTCAGGTGGTATAATTATTTTCAAGGTATTGGCATTAAGGCTCATCTGGTAACTATACTAATTCATCTAGTCAGTTCTTCAGATTGAGTTTATAATTAAAATTGTCCATCTTTAAGATAAAGATTGTTCTATTATATTTAGCATTTTAGACTCTAAACACTAATGCCTGAAAAAGTTGTGATTACTGTGGCTCATTGTGTTAGTATAGGTGCCTCCATGAGATCGCTAAAAAAAGAGCATAGCATGATGAAAAAGACGCCAAAATTAACGAAAACAAAATTTTATCTTTTAAATGTTTATGTTATTATTAAGAGGAAAGACCAAAGTTTTTTTTAATTATTTTTTAAAACTTTCCTTCTTTTTAGAACATTCTAAATTTTGATTAAAAAAACCCTGTTTCCCTTTGTATCACCAGAACTAGTAAAATAACATACACAATTTTTAGCATGTTTTTTTTTTTTTTTGTATGACAGACATTAATTTGGAAAATCTTGCAAAAATAAAAATAATTGTCAGATGTTAATGAAACTTTCAGAAAATATTCACAGATGATGGAAATTATTATAAATATGGTTGTTTTTCTTTTATTAAAGTCATGGCAGAAATATTTTTTTTATATTTATTACCACCCCCTAACTAATTTTTTTGAAATTCAGTCGTGTTCAGTTTAGTGATTATATTAGTTAAAAGCACAAGGCTTTCAGGAAAGCAAATCATGTTTTTTTTGTTTTTTTTTTTTAATTGGACCCCCCTACCTGAAAATCAGCCCTGAATTGTAACATACAAAACTCAATAAAACAAAAATATTATTTAATTTCAAATGCTTTTAATTGTTTTTATGAATATAGACAATATTTTCTGAAAGGAAAAAAATTTTTCGATGAAAAATGAATTTTCAATACAATTATTTATTTCTTTAATTATTTTAGATTTTTACATTTAAGTTATTAAAATGTGATAAAATTAGTTGAAAGCCACATTCACTTTCGTAAATGTCTTTATGAGACGATAGATCATTTTTTAGCGCTTTGTAAATTGTATCGCTTCGTCCAATTAGAAGACCCGCAGTAATTAAGAAATGTAATTTTGTGTTCATAAAAATCATTAAAATGGCTGTAATTAAAAAGTATGGAAGGTCACAAGCAATAAAACGTCACGTGGCTTGAGTGTAAGTGTTCTCCGCTGAACGTCCATTTCATTATTGCAAATTCTTTGTGTGAAACACGTTGAGCATTTTGGATTAGCGTTTCTACTAATTAAAAAAATTTGAACACCATCCTAAGCCATTTTCAGCAGCAACATTACAACATTTTTAAAAGTACCATTCATTTCATTTACATATTTATTTGCAATTTCAATTTTGTGAAGTTGTTTTACAGTTTTCAGTGAGTTGTTTTATTTCAATTTTATGAAATTTAATCTCACTTTCAACAGTCTTGTTTTAATTTTTTTATAATATATTTTCCATAAAGTATCGTAAAGGTGAAAGCTAAGTACAAAAAAAAAGTGCACTGAAAGTTTTCCTTAAAAATAACGAGGTAAATAATTTGTTCACTCAAATCTAAATAATTTCACTTCTCTCCTTCCGTAGAATAAGTTATCCTCATGCAAGCTATCAATACGTCATGAAAATGTCTTTCATCACCTGTCAAGTGACATGAAATGTTATGACCTGCTTTGTTTTATTTTCAAACTACATCTTTTTGGTGCAGAAACTTAGTTAAGCGTGTTTCAAAATATTTTAAATAAACATTATAATTTCTGATTTTCTTAAAATAAGTTTTGAAAAAATTATAATTGATTTTTAAAAGCATTTCAAACTGAGATTTTCAGTTTTTTTTATAAAATGGAAAAAAATGGTTGACATGATTGATTATCTGTCAATTTTTCTGACTCAAAAAAAAAACAAAAATTTTGGACATGCTAGGAACGATTAAAAAATTTTAAAAAAATACCCATACATAAACATTTAGACAATAAAGTTTTGTTTTCGTCAAGTTTAGCATCTTTTTTGTCATGCTATGCTCCTTTTTTAGCGATCTCATGGAGGTACCCATGTTAGTAAAGATATTATTTATTTAACTCAAGATATCTGCTTATCATATTTACACAGAATTTTGAGAGATTTTCTTTTTAGAACCACTGCCTCTAGATTTTACAGTCTGACATTTAACTGAACTTGATAGTATATTTTAAAAAAACTCTCAAAACTACCTTAAAAAACATGCAAACTAATTAAACACACATACACAGAAAATTAAAAGAAAAGAAAACAAGTAAAATGAACAATAAATACAAAATATCCAATTTTGGGAAGACAGGATAGATCAGACTTTCTAGCCTTGGGTGGAGAACAGTCTAAAAAAAACCTGTAGAGAAAACAACAGGAAACAACTTCACAATATTTCCAAGAAGGCATGGCAATTCACAAAATGGAGGAATGCTGACCACTTACACTACCATGGTTTCCACTAATAAGGTTTTGTTGGGCATTAATTATAATTAAGCATTACTGCTTCATGAAACCATTTTGGTGGTAATCATGGTATCATAAGTGTTTAGTATTCCTCCATTTTAAGATATATATAACATTTATATAGAAACATGGGCAAACAACAAAGATTGACAGGAATAAGGGAAGGAAAAACAGAATCTAGAGATTGTCCATTTTGTTTTGTTTTTTCATTTTTACACTTGCTCTTTAGCTTTTTCTCTCTTTTTTTTTTTTTTACTTCCACCTGTTGCCATTTTTGTTATGAGTTAGAACAACTCTAGGTATGCCAGTGATTTTTATTTTTGGGCATTCTAGTTTTTTTTTGTTTTTTTGTTTGCTAAGGAAGTTGTATTTCATTTTATGTAATTGATATTAATGCTTAAATGATAAATATTTTTGTGTGTGTATATATATATATATATATATATATATATATATATCTTCGCTGGGCTATTCGTTTTTTTTAATTTGGTTTGGTGGTATTACAAGTATTAATTGTAGGAGGTTAGATTTATAATTAAATTTATTATGATTTGAATTTATATGCATATATCTGTATTTATATATATGGACATGTGCACATCTATGCATGCGCACATATGCTGACATATACACAAATGTGCGTATACGGGTACATGTACACTTATATCTGCACTTTGTTATTAATAAACTAGCTTAAATAGTGAAGTTATTTATTTTTTCTATTTTTAGGGTATTATGGTTGGTTGGATTAATAGAATTTGTTTTAAGGATAATTAGCCATATTAACTATGAACATGGTCACAATGTGCTAACTGTGTTTGGAAAATGAAACATCTCTATATCACTAAAAACATACATACAATGCACACGCCCAATTGAAAAAATAAAATTGATAATGGCTAAAAGTATAGTCGAAAGTTCTCGGAATTATAGAATATTTGGACAGTTTCTACACACTCTGTGTCCCAAAAAAAAGAAAGCACTTGTTTGAACACGAGAAAAATTAAATAAAAAGCTTAATCATAGTACCTTGTCTGTTGTTTTTAATGAAACATGCATAAATGAAGGATTGCTGCCTAAATACACACAAATATATATATATATATATATATAGGGGCAACAGATCATTATTCAAACAACTATTGTTGAATATAACAGGCAATGAATGTCTATTATGTTTGATCATGAGCCATTCTAAGCTTTGTACAGTGGCTTTAGTTTGGTAGAAAATAAAGACAAAAATTGCCCAACACTTGGATATTTTTTTATTATGTTGCTTGTTGATCTAAGCATTATGAATTTATGACCTGTGTCTGCTATTCTATGACTTATCATTGCATAGCAGTCTTCTATGTAAACATAACAGGTTATCATCTTTGATGGTGAACATCTCTGTTGTAATGTCCACATAACCACTCTGATGATGGCTCATGTGAGCCGAAAGCTTAGATCAATGAACAATATAAAAAATATTCAAATGTTGGACAGTTTTTGTCTTTATTTTCTCCCGAAATTAAAGCCACTATACAAAGTTCATGATTAGACATAATAGACATTTTGTTTGTCATATTTAACAGTATTTGTTTGAATTATGCTCCCACACACTCATGCATGCACTCTGCACACATGCACATATAAGTAATTGTTGAATAATGTATATGTATTAAAATAAGTGCTTGCTTATATCATATGTTATTGTTTATTTGTCTTCGGTGTTATAGATTGAGGTATTAATTATGGGGGTTAGGTTTGTTCATTTTTTGGTGTGTGTGTGTATATATATATATATATTTTGAACAATAAAAAAATATATTAAAAAATCTTCAGACACACTGGGTTGTAGATTAATATTCTTTTGTTTTTTTATTATTATTTTATTTAGATTCCTCGACTAGTTTCGGCCAAAATGGCCATCATCGGGAGAAGAAATATTTCTGCTTGCTGGTAGCACTAAACTACAGAAATGAATGTCTTGATGGAGAAAATGAACTTTTGTCTGTAGTTTTCATTTGTTTTTTATTTTTTTATCTTTTTAACATGAATCTTTTAACATAAATCTTACTGTTCTTTCTCTTTATTTATATATATATATATATATATATATATATATATATATATATATATTTACACACACACATGTATAGGTGTGTATGTTTAAGATTCAGCTGGGGAAAAAGTACTGAGAGGTGCCCAATCCCAAGGAACAGCTACCCATGGCAGTATCCCACTCGCTGCACTAGAGAGTGGGGATCAGTAGTAATATTGATGTCAGCTGAAACAATGATTGCAGGGACTGGGGAATTTTTGGTCCTGGCCCAGGTGTATGTGCTCAGGTGCCCCACATTGAACCCGAACTTGTGTCACATCACATCACCGTGGGGAGATGGGTAAATACCGCCTATGGAACTTGAGTCAGTGTGTGTGTGTGCATATATATGCTAGTGAATACCGGATAGTTTCTTCACAGATGAAGAAGAGATTTGAGGCTACAGTGATGTGGTTCTACAGAAGGATACTGAGAATACTATGAACAGAGCACATGAGAATCAAGGAAGTTTAAGAAAAATGAAAACGATAAAGATGCTTATGCTTAGAATCAGAAAGGGATAGTTGAAATTTCTAGGACACAATGAGAATATTTATATGAATATATAAAGGATGTTCCAATAACTTGGACCGATTTTAAATGTGAAGTTTAAGAGTCTAATGATTTTTTTTCTTTTTCTTTCAGAGTTAGCAACTTAAGTCTTTGGCAATTTCAACCATGGAAAGATTAACAATTAAACAACATATTAAAGTTATTGAAGCCTATTATGAAAATGAACATTCAAACAGAAATACATTTTGTGCACTTCACAATTCTTTATAAGGTTGTTGTGGAGAGGTTCAGTTCCTGCATGCACTGATGAATAGAGGTGTCTGGATTTTTGGCCACATTTTCGTGCACTGCAGCAATGTTTTCAGCTGAATGGCGTAAGTGAGCATGCAGTGGTGTTATCACATCTGCCACCAACCCAGTTTGTTTGAATTTACGAACAGTTTTTCCAATTGCACTCTTGAAACTTTAACACATTGTTTGATTGTTAATCTTTCCATGGTTGAAATTGCCAAAGACTTAAGTTGTTAAATCTAAAAGAAAAAGAAAAAAATCATTAGACGCTTAAACTTAATTCACATTTAAAATCGGTCCAAGTTATTGGAACACCCTTGTATGTCCATTTTTCTCTCTCTGTTCATCTTTATCTCTTTTTGTTCATATCTTTCTCTCCCTCCCTGTTTGTCTCTGTTCATATGTCTCTTTCTCTGTATTATATCTGTCCCTCTGTTTTTCTTTCCAACTTTCTCTGTTCATAAATGATTCTCTAGGAATTTTTAAGTTCTCTCTCTCTCTCCCTCCATATGTTTCTCTGTTGTCTGTCTTGCTTCATATATATATATATATATATAATAATCGACTCTCCCGTCGCGTTCGACGTATGAGGGTCAGGCCGATAAGTCCCCAGGAAACCGACATCCCGACACTGGCACATGAGATTTGATTATAGTGGTGAAGGCCTCGTGCAGGACCAGCCACACTTTTAGGAGGGACGAATACAGAAACCTGGTGCACCAAATGCATGCCACAAGGTTCCCAAACGACCCTCCGCAGGTTTTGAATTCAGAGTTGTCCTTCTCCTAGACGAGTTGCCACCCAAGGCTATAGAACCCAGTCTGTCCTGCTATTTTACTCATAGCTGGAGGGAGATGAAGAGGATACATACCTTTCCCAAGGGTATTAGCACGTAAGTGAATGTAGCGGATTCGACTGGAATTAACTCGGCTCTCTGCATTCCTCAATCCAAGCCGCTATCCACTGCTCCACCGTGCCTCCTCCTATATATATATATATATATATATATATATATATATATATATATATATGTGTGTGTGTGTGTCTTTCTCACTCTGTCTCTAAATTGGGGTCATAATACTTCCTCAGTATGATTATGCTAACCACCTGTATATAACTGTTCAAATAGAAGGTGTGGTTTTTCTTTTTTTTTTTTATAATAAATTCTTGAAGTAAAGCTACATTTCGCCAATTTCAATCTGATGAGAATGACTCCTAAATTTATAGAAATATCCTATAAATGCATGCTGGGATTTCTTCTTAGTCAGGGTTTTACCCACATATTTTTTCTTTCTTGTCTTGAAGTCAGAAGCCAAGAACCACTTGACTGTATCCCATTTCTTTTTTACTGTCTTATAATTGCTTTACTGACCTTATAGTTGGTGCCTTGTCTTGTATTACATTGTTCTTTTCTTATATTATTTTGCTCTGTTCTTCTTATTTTTATTATTATTGTTATTGGGAATCTTACCAATTCCACTTAAAAATGCTTGCATATTCAACAAATTTAGACTTGGTTTGTTTTACAGTATATCAACCTTTTCAAAGTTATTTAATACTAAATTCTATCATTTTGATAAGCTGCCCTGGGTATGATGATAAACTACATTTGCGTCCTGGGTAAGACTACATCCAACATCAAGGCCTCTGATCAGGAGGTTTTGAGGAGCGTGGAACTACCTCTTAATTGCTGGTGTTCCCAGGTCCTCCCTGACTGGGGGTGGTAGCACTTGTTAGGGTTCCAGCTATGGGCAAATAGTTAATCCCCAAACTGGGGTCAAAACACTATGAAAGTGTAAAAATAGGTTTTAATACCAGAAATACTTTGTAAAAAATTTATTATTGCAATATATTTTTGAAAAAAATATTACCAGCGGTACATATTTGAAGGAAAATTACCAGAAATAGATTTTTGAAAAAAAAAATATTACCAGAAATAGATTTTTGAAAAAAAAAATATTACCAGAAATAGATTTTTGAAAACAAAATATTACCAACAATAAAAATTTTGTCAGCATATTACTAGAAATATATTTTTGAAAGAAAAAAAATATTACCAACAATAGAAATTTTGTCAGCATATTAATAGAAATATATTTTTGAAAGAAAAACAATATTACCAGCAATAAGAATTTTGTCAGCATATTACTAGAAATATATTTTTGAAAGAAAAAAAATATTACCAGCAATAAGAATTTTGTCAGCATATTACTAGAAATATATTTTTGAAAGAAAAAAAATATTACCAGCAATAAGAATTTTGTCAGCATCAAATAACCCATTTGTTTTGATTAAATAACTCAAACATTTTTATAAACAATAGGTTTGGTTTGTACAAAATTCAAAAAGATAGACATAGGTTCATTTTTCATGAAAGTCAAAAAGGTAGGCATTGGTTTGATTTGCATCAGTCATAAAGGTAGATGTAGGTCCAGTTTATACAAGTGTCGCAAATGGTAAACAAAGGTTTGGTTTACATGAGAGAAAAAAGGTAGATACAGATTCAATTTACATGTCATAACATCACTGACGAGGCGATCCTGTGCACTCGTTGTATTATTTTCACAACTAATTATTATTATTATCAATTTCTAAATGTACATTTATTTAGATTTGAACCAACTATGTTTATCAGCATGATTGTGAAAGAAGTGTTTTTATCAGATGAGCCACGAAAAAGTTCCCTGAGGTTTCTGTGGCATTATCTATTGTACCTTGACAAGAAGATATACACTGTTGCTTTTGTTTGTAGTGAGAAAGAAAGAAGAATGTAAGTGGATGAACAAACAAGTAAAAAATACATGAAGAAAAAGATCTAAGAAGAAAATCTTGAGAACTGTGTCAGGTTACTCCTTTCTAAATCATAAAAATGTAAGGAATGCTAAAGTAAACATGCTGATTTTTAAATTTTCAGGTGTATTCAAAAACTGGTGAGAGCAAGTTATCTTCTATTTGATGTATCAAAAAATATTTTCTATTTGGTAAAATAGAGTTATTAATTCGGGTTTCTGTTAGAAATGATGTCCAAGTTACATTTAAATGAACATATATGTTTTTTTTCACTAATCATAAGAGATTTAGTTCATTTTGCCTGAAATATGTAGTAATTTCTGGGAAAAAAATTAAATGGATTGTTTCTTATTTTGGAAGCTTCATAATATGCATTAAAATTATATATTAAACAGAAATTCATACTAAATTTGATTGGAATATGGCTTTTTCGATGTGCTGGATCCTTCCAGGATGTTGGGGATCATAGTTCTCCACAATTTCCTGTCTTTTATAGCTCTTAATAAATTTTGTCTTTTTACTCTCCTCCCAAACCTTGCTCCACCATCTATTCATTCAAGCTCACCAAATAGGTTATGCATTGTTTTCCTCTGTCTATCTTTGCTTTCAATTTATCCTGTGAGTACAAATTTTCCAAGCCATCTTTCATCATTATGTGCCCTAGAAATTTCAGCTCACCCTTCTTAAGTATAAGTGTTCTTTTTGTTTCGATTGTCTCTAGAACTTCTTCATTGCTCCTATATTTGATCCAGGATATTCTCAGCATCGAAAATTATTTTACTACAGATATGCACTGAAACGAATGTTACTATAGATATTCATGCAAAATGATTTTACTATAGAAATGACTTAAAAAGGAATTTTACTATAAGAATTCTTTGTATATGATTTTACTGTGAGGAATGCATTGCAAATGAATTTTAGTATTAGGAATGCATTGGAAATGATTTTATTATCAGAATCTGTCTAAAATGATTTTATTATAAAATTCATGAATAATTTTTACTATAGGAATAGAATGTAAATGATTTTTATTACAGGAATACATTGAAACTGATTTTTACTATAGAATGGATTTTAAATTATATTTACTACAGAAATGCATTGGAAATTATTTTTTTGCTATAGGAATGCATTGTAAATGTTTATACTACTTGGAATGCATTCTAAATTATTTTATGATAGGAATGTATTTTAAATGAGTTTAACATTAGAATAAATACTTTTACTGCAGGAATAGATTGCAAATAATTTTACTTTGAAACCTACTCTAAATCAAGATTTTCAATGTTCAGAATTTAAGAGTTGTTTTAGTGGCATATCAACTTCTTATGGGTCATTTAAAGCTGAAATTTAATTTTCTTGGGTCAATTATTAATTTCTTTTATAAAAAAATGTATTGCTATTTTTTTTCAAAAATGCATTGCTGGTAATATTTTTTGTTTTTTTTTTACAAAAAAACTATTGCTGTTAATATCTTTTTTTTTCAAAAATGTATTGATAGTTAATATTTTTTCTTTTTTCAAAAAGGGGTTGGTAGTAATTTTTTTTTTGTTTTTAAATGTATTGCTGTAATATTTTTTTTTTCAAAAATGTACTGCTGGTAATATTTCTTTTAGTGGTAAATTTTTTTTTTTTTTCAAAAATCTATTGCTGGTAATTTTACTATAAAAATGTATTTTTATACTTTCAGAGTGGTTTGACACCAGTTTGGGATTTAACTATTTTCCCATAGTTGGGACCCTAACTGGTGCTACCAGCCCTGGTCAGGGTGGACTTAGGAACAACAGCAATTAAGAGCTGATTCTACACTCCTCAAAACCTCCCGATCAGAGGCCTTGCTGCAGGTTGCAGTTTATCATCATAATCAGTAATTAATTGTTCTGATGAGCTTTCCTTTTTGGTACCTCAACTTTACAAATTTAGGTACAGTACTAGATTTGGCAGCAGGGTCTCATCATTTTACAGGTATAATTGCTAGATGTAACTAAGTTCTATGCAAACAGTTTCTTCCCTCACACTTCTCGCTTGTGGTACTTTTTTTTGAGTTTTCTTGCATTACAGCCAACTTCGATCTCTGAAAAATTTGAATGCTATGTCAATCATTTTCTTCTGTATCCATGAATCCTGATCTTTTTATTGTCCTCTTTCTTAATGTTTTTTTGCACAGATTCTTTCTCATTCAGTAATCTCTTGCATCTTAGTGGCTTTATTGCCATACTGGACCTAAACTCAAAATCAAAATTAAATCATTTAAATGTAACGAGCATGCGCGGAAGTGTCCTCAAACTGCGTGTGTGTGTTTTTGCTGGGCACACCTTGGAGTACCGTAATGGACTCGAACGAGGACTACAAGAAGAAGACACGTGAGTCGTTTGGTGTCTTTTTTTGGGGGCGACAAAAGCCGTTGCAGTCAGTCGTCTGTTGCTAGCAGTCTTGGGTGCCGTTTTGCTCATTTGCTGTCATAAAGTGTTCGTTTGGAAGAGAAGGCATTCATTTCAAGTTCACAAGAAGGTGTTCGTTTTTGTTTCGCAAGGAGTTTTTTGTTTGTTTTTTTGGGGGGGGGTCCCGTTTTCTCATACATTAAATATTTTAACTACAATAATATTTCACCCCAACAATAAAGTATCTCATGATAACCAGAAATTTTGTAAAACTGGTGTTAACCCAAAATAAAAATATGGGCACTTGATAATTGCTTCGGCATGAAACTCGGAGTTGTGCAATCAGTGTAAGGTATTATGTAAATTTTTTAATATATATATATACATATATATATATATATATATATATATATATATATATATATATATAAATTTATTTGTTTAAAAGTTATTTTAATGGATACTCATATTTGAGGAGATGCTCTGTTTTTATTGTTAAAGAGTATATTTATTTCTTCACATCTAGTCGTCTGAATATTCAAAAAACAGAGCATTTGCTCAAATATTAGCATCCATTAAAAATAACATTTAAACAAATAAATTAAAAATATGTCAGTTTTAATCCATTTCCTAATATATATATATATATATATATATATATATATATAATTGTGATATAAATTTGAATGATATAAAATTATACATTAAATGATACCATGTGTCTCATATAGTATAAGATTTTGTTCAGTTTTTTTAATGCAAAAAATAGAGGGTCACACTATACACAGGTAATTTCTTGAAGAGGTTAAAAATTCATGCAAATATATTCAAGAGTCGTACTATACATTAAGTATATACAAAATATAAATTTGTTTTAATCTTGATATTATCTTTCTTTGTGCATGATAAGCAAGGACATTTTTATTTTTTTGAATTTTCCAGACTTAATTTCTAAGCTGCAGTTATTCGTAAATTCATCAAATGACACATTCTTCCCTTAGATTTTAACTTTCTAATAGAGTCAACATAAATGCGGTTGTACAGAAGGATACTGAAAATTCTGTGGACAGAGCAGGTTAAACAAGGGAATCTTAATAAAAATGAAAAGAAAAATAACACTCTCTGTTTGAATTTCTGGTATGAGGAACTTAAATGCAGATTATTATCATCATCTTTTTTGATGTGATAACAACAACAAAGATGAGGACAATAATCCATATGTAAATAATGTAATAATACTTATAAAGATAGAGATAGCAGAAATTTCTTGAATACATAATGTTATAGAGTAGTTTCACAGTGGAGGCTTGTATTTCACTAAGTCGGTCCTAAAAAGGTTCGACGTACAAAACGTTAGATACTTGATATAATAGCTAATGACGCAGCAATCTAGTTGTGATGGTTGATACTTTAATGTCCGACATCAACTGACTCACCAACTCTGAGCTCACTGGCGACTGCTACTACTCTTACTTATTATAGGTGGGAGAGTCTATTAACTATAGAATAGGTGTGTTCCAGTATAACACATAATGAGAAAAGAGGGCTTGGAGAACTTAACCCTCACAGAACATATCAAAAGCAATTGAAATAGAGAAGACAGTAGGCCTCCTACCTGACAAGCTTATGTGAATGAATGGTGGACATGAGAGGGTGGGGCCAAAGGGACACACTTCTTCTATGGTTTACAAGGGATAGAAGGTGGTGGAGAGCCAAGATCGCCATGTCCTGAAATGAGAGGTCCTTAGAATTTGATGTGTTAAAGTTCAAATGATAAATCATTTTTGCAAAAGAGTTCTGTTGTAATGTACAGCAAGAGCATGTTGAGATTGCAGGAAGCGCCTAATCGATTGCTCTCCCAACAACTACGGGGTAATGGGCAGAAAGGGGAAAGAAAAGAGAGGTAACAAAAATAACACTACCTCAGAAACCACAGCAACTTTAGGAACAAAATGTCCATAGAACCAACTTCAGAAGACATTGTGACCTGCCAACTGCTGGTTTACCCCCTGCTTTTATTGTCATAAGACATCTTACAAAGACATGGATCTTGACCAGTTGCAAAGAGGCCCATATCTAAACATGCCAAACTGTCCTACTGCTAACTGGATATAGCTTATGTTGACAAACATGTCCACACGTGATCCAAGGTTTCTTTTGTGTCTGGCACATGTTTGCTACAAGTTCACTTAAAATAATCTTACTTATTATAAAACTCAGATTTTGTGTGTGTGTGTGTCTGTACGTTTATATATTGGAACAATTTCCCTACATTTTTCAACCAATTTCAACAAAACTTCACAGGACTCATGTAAAATTACCTTGCAATTGGTTCTGACAGCGCCAAAAATTGGAAAACACAATTGTTTTGCATGAAATCAATTTGAAAACACGATTCTGTCACCAGAATTAAAGGGGACAACTCATATAGAGCTATACTTATTATAAAACCCAGGTTGTTTGTGTGTGTGTGTGTGTGTGTGTGTGTTCATTTATATATGGGATCAGATTTCCTACATTTTTCAACCAATTTCAACAAAACTTCACTTTTTTTGGCAGGTAGTGTTTCTTATTGTTTTGCACACTTTTTTCTTTATTTTTACATTCAGAATGTTTTAAAAATTCCATTTACAAGACAATTGCTTATAATAAAATTCTGTTCAATCGGTAGACTCATAACGATTGAAAACAATGTTTTTATTTGAGTTTGGGTTTGACCAATTCGTAAAAAAAAACAAAAAAACAAACTAATTAAGACATGCGTGTCAATCAACCTTAAACAATAATCTTTGTCAATTTTATTTTTCAGTTATTATGATGGTCGATACTTGATCTATCTCTTACTGTTACATCCCCGGGCAACGCCGGGCTCTCCTGCTAGTGATAAATAAATTCAGATAGACAAAAAAAGATGGCCATTTGAATGGTAATTAAATCTTTGAACATTGTAGGGTCAGGGTAGCAAGAAACCGGAAGAGAGTTCCACAGGTGAGAAGTGTGACAAAGGAAGCTATTAGAATATAATTTACAGTTAATCTAGCTAGTTCAACAGTAAAACAGTAAGACCTAGTTATCAATCTAGTAGTACGCTACACTTAAATTCATGCAGTTGTAGTATCAAGGAAGAAAGCTCATCAAATCTTATCAATCTGAACCTGAGGTTAACTATTATCCTCCCCACATATCCTCACAAATTGTGCCCCCCCCACAATCTCTTACTCTGAAACCATCTACTTCGAGTAACTCTTGAGCCTTGTACAGGTTGAACATTATTGTAAAATGTAAAGTCTTAGTTGGCAATATAAATGATAGCTATAAAAAGGCACTTGATTATTTACAAATAATTTGTTTAAGTAATGCATTGATTATTGTTTGTATTATTTGACAATAATTATAAGTAAAATGATGCACTAAAATAAGTAACCAAGTAATTGTTTTAAGTTCACTGAATATCAATGCCAAAAGAACTTGCAGAAATCTCTAATATACTAACATGTACTCCTTGAGAAAGAAATGCATATTGTCATTTAAGATTCTTGGGTTCATGTTATAGCTGAAGTAGTATTGAAACTATGTTTTCCAATTTTCTTTTGAAGCAAAAAAAAAAAAAAATAAGCACTGTTAATCAAAATGAGTTGCTCCCTCTTGGATACTTCCCAAAAAGAAGTTACAGTCTTATCTGGCAGAGAAGTATTAGCCTTGGAGCAGTTACATGGTGTTTCAATAAAAAATTTCCTCCATATATTACTTGTCAGAATTCCTTAATTTAAATTTACAGTATGTGTCTCACCCCAGATCATGCCAGAATACCTTGCACTAAGTGTCCTTTATAGAAGACAGATGTAGGGTTGACCTGATAAGTGACCTTTAGTCATGAAATATGGACATGTGTTTGGGGCAGCTTCTTTTTTCCTTTTAATCATTTCACCCAAGCATGGTGATAATGCCACTAAGACACAAGGGTTTACTGGAAGTGAGAGAATAAGACTTTAGTGAGGAGGCATCTGACATGACCCATACTGCTACATTGATATAGATGGAATAAGTGATAACCTGTGGGTTATAGCAGCTGAATAGGCAAGAAAGAACCAAGGAGAAGATTGCAGTTTTACTTGGTATTTCAATGTTGGTATGAAAACTTTGATGCTGGCTTTCACCAAGTGACAAACTACCCAGGCACAATTTTCACTGAGAAGATTAGAAATTTAATTCCAAGGGCCTCACAAAGGAAATCACAAAATGAGTTGCAATCAGTGTGTTAGCAACAAAAACATATCCTGTTAATAATCTTACCTAATAGACGAGCGGAAAGAAATATGTAGTAAGTCTGATTGGTTTGATAAGGTCAAATTGGTAGCTGATATAAAAAATGACCTATAATCTGTTGTTAACTGGAGCAAGAAATGGCTTGTTAATTTTAACACATCCAAAACAAAACTACTCTCTATTAATTGCCTGAAAACTACTCTCTATTAATTGCCTGAAACAAATCTCATCTAGTAAGTGTGATTGGTTCGATAAGGTCAAATTGGCAGCTGATATAAAAAAATGACCTATAATCTGTTGTTAACTGGAGCAAGAAATGGCTTGTTAATTTTAACACATCCAAAACAAAACTACTCTCTATTAATTGCCCGAGACAAATCTTTCTGTCTTCCATAAACATAACTGATGCTGACCTCCAAGAAAGTGACTCATTGTGCATTCTTTGATAACATTTTCTACTGACATGAAGTGGAAAGATTATATTGAATCACATGCTAGGTCTTCTGCTAAGAAAGTTGGTTCACTGTATCATGCTAGACTATTTTTCTCGTCCAAATTTATTTTACATATTTATAAGTCTAGCATTTTCTCATGCTTAGAATATTGCTGCCACATATGTTCTAGTGATCTTACTATATATTTAGAGATCCTTCATAAAATCCAAATCCACTGGTCCTGACTTGACATCTCAACTTCAATCACTTTCGCACCACTGTAACATACCTTCCCTGTGCCTTTTCTATAAATACTTTCATGGTAATTGTTCTGATGAACTTTACTCTATAGTACCTAGACTTTATGAATTTAAGTGCAGTGCTTGATTAATGGCAAGATCTCATGATTTTCCAGCTGAAATGGCTCGATGTAACTAATTTAATTTCTATAATTGATACCAGATTTTTGGTCTGGTGCTCCTGCTATATATTTAGAGACTCTTGATAAAATACAAAGAAGAATCTGCAATGTTATTGGCCCTGACCTGGCATCTTGGCTTCAGTCACTTTTCCACTGGCGTAATGTAGCATAATTGTGCCTTTTCTATAAATACTTTCATGGTAATTGTTCTGAAGAACTTTCTGCTATAGTACCTAATCTTTATGAATTTAAGTGCAGTGCTGGATTGGTGGCAAGGTTTTATCATTTTACAGTTAAACTGAGTAGATGTAACTAAGGTCTATGCTAACAGTTTCTTTTATCACACCTCTCCCTTGTGGAACTTTTTTCCGGTTTCCCAATTGACTTTGATCTTCAAAAATTTAAATGCAATGTCAGTTGTTATCTTCTTATTGTTCTTCTCCTTATTAGTGTTTTTCTCATATTCTCTAATACTCAGTAACCTCTTGCATCCTAGTTGTTTTCTTGCCTTGCTTGGGGTGAAATAATTAATACGTACCAGTAATGTTATTTGTCCTGATATCTTGGCTTCAATCACTTTCCCACCACTGTAATGTATCTTTCCTGTGCCTTTTCTATAAATACTTTTATGGTAATTGTTCTGATGAACTTTCCTCTATAGTACCTAGTCTTTATGAATTTAAGTGCAGTGCTAGATTGATGGCAAGATCTCATTATTTTCCAGTTGGAATGACTAGATGTAACTGTAATTTCTATAGTTGTAGCATAATTGTAGATGATAATGGGTATGTCCTCATTCACATAAATACAGTAGTAAATACTGTGTGTTGGTCTGCAGTTGGAGATTCATTGTGGAATTCACTTTTAGCAGTTGGCTACTTCTATTTGCCGTTGGCAAATCTTATATGTGTTGTTCTTGTCCTAAGTATTATCGTTCATTACCAACTTTCATTTGATTATTCTATTCAGTAGCCTTTCCTAGGTTACAATATATGCTAACAGTTTCTTTTATTGTAGTTCTCACTTATGGAACTCTCTTCACGCTTCTTGTTTCCCAGTCTTTTTGTTTGGCCTTCAAAACTTTAAATGCAATGTCAATTGTTATGTTCTGTTTTCTTCATTTCTATTCATTTATTGTTCTTGCTACTTAATAGTGTTTTTCTTTTTCTTATATTGCTTCATGCTCAGTAACCCCACCCCCTCATGTCTTAGTGGCTTTGCTTGTGGGGAAATGATTAAAAAACCACTGTATGGTCAGAATTGCCAAGAAATCACCATCATGACTAAGATCTGACTAATTATTTATTTATATTTTTTCTTCTCTCCCAATAGGAGTAGATAGGTTCACACTCCTCCCCCATCTTTTTGTTTCTTTTTTATGATTGGGTTTCTGGTTCCTTTGAAAGTCTATTATATTGTTGTGGTGTCCTCCCTCTAAAGAGTCTATGTTGGACTCTTCTGCCTACTATAAGATTAATAGGAAAGAAGGCCTTGGGAGAACAGTTGTATAGATAGAAAGCTGGGTCAACCGACACACACTCACTAGTTGTGTAATACTCTTCTGTTGTACTTACTGTTTAATATATGATAAATCTGCAACACTTGTTTTGTTATTTCTTTAACTATTTACTTGGTTACAACATATATACAGGGTGCGATGGATAAATTGTCATCTAAATTACACAAAAATGAAAATAGTACTGACATCACATTTTAACAGATATATTTACCAAAATTACACAAAAATATCTTGTAATACTAAAGTAAGTTTATTCAATAAAATTGCCATTGGCTTCAACCACGGCCTCCAGACAACTTTGGAATCTCATGCAATTCTTCTGGACAGTTCCTTGTTTAAATTGGTGAATATTACCATAATCCTTGCCTTCAGTTCATCTTTGATGTTACAAGGAGTTTTTTAGTCTCTTGCTCAACTGCACCCCAGACATAATAATCAAGGGGGTTGCATAGTCTGGGGAGTTAGGTGGCCAGACGTAAGGGTTGATGTGGTTGCAGAAATTGTCTGACAGCCATGACTAGGTTCTCCTGGTTGTGTGGCATGGTGCAGAATCCTGTTGCCAGACAGAAAGTCTTCCAGCAGCCACCCTCTTGACCCAGAGCAGCACTACCTCCTCAAGGCACTTTATGTAGGCCTCCATATTGATTCTGAGGCCCTGTGGGAAGATGAATGAAGGCATAAATTTGCCATCACTAGTGATCATTCCAAATACCTTCATAATCATCATTAGACTCTTGTCTTCAGATTGACACCAAAACAGTTTCCGGTGTGAATGCCAAGCAGTACAGTATGCTGTTTTCAAATTTCTGGTGGAGTGAATTGCATCATGGTGCTCTTTTTCTCAGAACTAAGCCTACTATACTGTGCAGTCAACAAAATCAAAAACAATGCACATGCGCAAAATTAAAATATAAAATGACAACAATTTGCCCGTTGCTCCCTGTACTTCTAATCTCTCTGCCTAAACTCTACAATATTATTTGCTTTTTATTTTTATTATTTTTCTATGTTGACCTGCTATAGAGATGGTCTTAACCCTACAGTAGACTGAAAGAATGGTTAATTTTATTTATAATACTGTCTGGCCTGAACTATTTCTGTATCTATTGAACAGGGGTAGAACTTCATTCCTTGTTTCCTGTTCAGGATGTGGTTTACCGGTTCTCTTTCTTCTACCAGGGCCACAGTGATTTAAATGTCTTTACTTTTTAGTGATTGAACTAATTCATGGCTGTCACTTTCCAATTTGAGGGTACCGAGTTGGCAGCTTGCTTGCTGCTGCTTCCAACTGGTTGTTAGGAGCCTGTACTCTTTGGTAGTGCTTAGAGAGGCTGCTCTGCTTAACAGTCACATAATATTAGGATATTTGTAATGCTATATCGTGCATGGCTAGGTGTCCTTGCATTTCCAGTGAGCAACTCTGTTCTTAGCCATCCTCTGGCTAGTTTGTATTACCATTGATGACAGATAGTGACAATTATGGTAGTCTTTTCTCTCTCTCTCTCTCTCTCTCTCTCTCCTCAAAACAAATTTCATGGAAAGCAAAACAAAAAGAAATACAACTAACTCAGTAAACAAAAAAATCACCTACCCCACTCAGCCTTTCTTACACTAATATTTGTGGCGCCCGTTACAACTTTTGTAGTGTAGAATCTTTCCTCTTGGAATGGTCACCAGATATCTTTGCCCTCTGTGAAACTAACTTAAATTCTTCCGTTGTTACCAATGAATTCTTAGTTTAAGGCTTTCTTCCTCTTTGCTGAAAAGATTCCAGCATTCACATGCATGGACTTGGTGTTTACATTTGGGATAATCAGGGAATTCTCTCTCAAGGCCCCAGACTACTCCTTTATATGCTTCCGTTTTTTGTTACTAAACTCTGTAAGCTATCTCTTTTTCCTTTATCACTCCCCCTCTTTCCAGGACTGCAGTATATTAGACATAATTGCCGACAGTAAAAAAAATGCTACTTTCCTTCCACCCATCTGTGAATATTTTTGTCTTTGGTGATTTTAATGTTTTAGCCATGTCTTGTGGCTTAAATATTTTAAAGGGACTGATATTGCTGGTGTTGATACATTAATATTTTCCATTGTCCAACTCCTTATTCAAATTCTGGACTTCCCTAGCAAAACTGACCAACATGCTTCTCTATTTGATTTATTTCTTACCTCCTCCTCTTGCTCTTGCCAGGCTTTGCAGCACTGCTTTTGTGGTAATTCTTACCACTCTGTGGTAGCTATTGATATTTCATACCAATCCTCTAATAAACAGGAACACCCTATCCACAAGACCGTTTTCCACTACCAGCAGACTGATTGAGACTCACTCCATGATTCTCTCTGTAATGCTGCTTTAAACTCCCAGTTGAAAATTGTGTCACCAAGGTTTCTTCTTATGTCAAAGCCAGCAAGGATGCTTTTATTCCTTCTCAGAAATATCAGGTGAAACCTCAGTACTCTCCATTGTTCACATGAAGCATGCTTGGCTGCTATAGCATACAGGAACTACTATTTTCATCTATACCAGCATGACATCTCTCATCACAACAGGTGCCTATTTGTTACTGCTCACAATAAATGTAAGCGAGTCTTCGAAGGAGCAAAGTCCCAGTTTGTCGAGAGAATGAAGCACTGCATAACCTCTCACAATTACTGATGGCTCTGTAATAGTGCATTAAAGGAAGAGGAAGTGAGGAGGGAGAGAGAGAAGACATGAGTGAGTTAGCAGATATTGACACATTTAACTCACTCATGTCTTCTCTCTTTCCCCTTTCACTTCCTCACTTCGTTAATTTACATATGTTTAATACGGCCCGTCAAAAATGTGTAAATTTTCTTTTCATTTTTTGTTTGGAAGTAAAGTCTGATGATCCACAGTCTTTTTAAAAGGGCTGTGGTGAAATAATTTATTACATGGAACCTTAAAGTGGTCTGTTTTTATTTAAATTATATATATATATATACATATATAAAAGACTGTGTACTAATGATGAAAAGATACTATTTATTTTACATAAATATTTTCCAACATAATTACCTAATACCTCTCCATTAGTCATATTGAACATTATACAGTGAAAATTTCAGATCAAAATTCTGTTGATTAACATTTAGGCTACAGACTTATTGATATCTCAATAACATGGAAAGTCAAGAAAATGTTTCTTTCTGATTTAAGAAAAAACAATATATAGTTTAAAAGATTATTTGCAACACCACAGAGTAAGCCTCTACCTTTAGTGGGTCTTAGGTGAACATTATTTAAAATAAAAAAAAGAAGTCACCTTCCTGACAGATCAACCGAGGTGAGATTCAAACTTGGATCTCATGGTCAAAAAACTAATGTTCTAACCACTCAGCTATGTGCGCAGATACTATGAATAACTTCCAGATGAAAAAACAATTTTGAATATAGGCTATCTAGATCCAACCTGTTATCGTCTTAATGGTTTGAAAAGCTAGCCTTCTAACTACTGCCACATTGTGAGGAACTCTGCTAATATTTAGAAAATTTAACTTCATATAGTGCAGAACCAAAAGTGAAGGGGACTCAGTGAAGATCAAATTGCATTGTGGGTATACAATAAAGGAGAGTAATTTAAAAAGATTGATTTGTTTTTCATGGTTTATCAACCTTTTGCAGTTTATTTAAAGTCAGGGAATATTTTTGGATTGTAAGAATTTTTGGAGGTATGATACATGTCCTACTATTTAACCCATAACTGAGGGGAGAGGAGGTGAACACATACCTATTCTAATGGTATTTGCATGTAATTGAATATAATGAACCCATCTAGATTTGGAACTCAGTTCTCTGATTTTTAATTTCAAGTCGTCATCCATTACACACATCTAAGCTTACAGCACGTGGTAATTTAAGAAGAAAAAAATCTCCAAGCTAATAAACAGCCATGCATGTTGGTGGATATATTGTATATATGAAGTACAATATATTTGACAAGGTCAGTTGACCATTACAAGTCTCACAAGAAAAAATGGAAAAGAAGAAGAATTTGGTGGGTTCTTTTCAATGGTACATGAATTGAATTATACACCAATTAGCAAGAAGGCAAAATTTCCCGGGATAAAAAAGGAGTTCTTCCCTGAAAGATACTTCAGTGAGATTTTGCCTTGATAGTGAGCAGAGACGAGTAGGAAAGTCCTTTCTGTCACTGGCAAGCAAGCATTTGGTAACATTTCCCTGCTGGATACAATAAAATTGGTCAATACATACCTCATCATAATCACTATGCATTATTACAAGAAAATCTTTTACCTGGTGAAAAGATAGCTTTTGATTTTCAGTGAGTAATTGAGATGGCATGAATTGGTCAGAAGACAACCAATGCAACCCACTGCAAAGAAATTACTGTAGTTCACCACTAGTTCAAGCCATAGAAGATTCCATGACAATATCACATAATGATGTACTTTGAATCATCTTACTTATTATAAAACGCAGATTGTATGTGTCTGTTCATTTATATATGGGATCATATTTCCTACATTTTTCAACCAATTTCAACAAAACTTCACAGGACTGAGTAAAATTACCTTGCGGTGGTTCTGACAGCGCCAAAAATTGGAAAAACACAATTGTCTTTGAACGAAATCAATTTGAAAACACGATTAAGTCACCAGAATGAAAGGGGGATAACTCATATCGAGTTATACTTATTATAAAACCCAGGTTTGTGTGTGTGTGTTTTCATTTATATATGGGATCAGATTTCCTACATTTTTCAACTGATTTCAACAAAACTTCACTTTTTTTTGGCAGGTAGTGTTTCTTATTGTCTTGCACACTTTTTTCTTTCTTTTTACATTCAGAATGCTTTAAAAATTCCATTTACAAGACAATTGCTTATAATAAAATTCTATTCAATCGGTAGACTCATAACGATTGAAAACAATGTTTTTGTTTGGGTTTGACCAATTCGTAAAAAAAAAACAAAACAAAAAAAAAAACTAATCAAGACATGTGTGTCCGTCAACTTTAAACAATAATATTTGTCAATTTTATTTTTCAGTCTTTATGATGGTCGATACTTGATCTATCTCTTACTGTTACATCCCCGGGCTAGTTAAAATTAAATGCAAATGAACTATCTTATGAAAATTTTATTGCAAATGGCATATTTTTATTTCTTCACATGGTTGACAAATAAATTTAAACAGGTTTTACCAAAATCACTCAGCCTGTCATATCTGAAGCCCATATAATATGAAGTAAAATATGTCTCAGAAAAAAGAACTTCCAGGAAGCTATAATATATCTCAGGTCAATCTTAAACATTACATTGGCAATTAATGTTGTCTGTCAACTTTTAAGTTAAAAACACATGAATAGGAACATCACATCATCATTCATCTTAAGTAGAAAACATAAAGGGACACAAGTACAAGTGTCCAAATATATTTAAAACTAATTTTGTCAACACAAAACAAATTTAATTCACTAAGATTTAAGAATTTATTCATCTCAGATGACTAAATAACTTGCCTTCACTAATGGGAAGGGTGATACTGAGATCTGGACTTCAGTATGTAGGCTAGGTCTGGTTCAAAGGCAGTGATTTTAGAAATTGGCTGGAAAAGGTCAGGGTCTCACCACCAGAGGGCAGCCACACAGTGTTGCTGCCATCTTTTGGTAAAACATGAAATTGCATTTACATACTTTACATACTGGTGGGCTGTAAGTAATACATTCTATAACAGAAAATAGGGACCATCTGAAATTTGACTGTGGGCTGGACTTTGGATATGCCTGGTTTACAAGATTAAGTTGTTAACCATTGCCCACTGGTGAGGTAGTCAGTATCAGTTCTTTATAATTAATGTCATTAATTTTTAAAAAATCTTGCATTGTCAACTGTCATCCCGTGAAGGGCTGCAGGTTTCCCATGATGAAAATGTAATTCTGCTCATGTAACTGTTTCAGTTATATAGATCTGTATATGTATTTTCAATTTTCTCAATGCTTAGTTAGGTAAGTATTTGAGATTAGTATATTAACTGTTTGATTTGTTTTTTATGGATTATCAACCCATTATGGATTATTTAAAACTGAAACATATTTAAAGCTGTAAGAATTGTTCTCTTTTTGCAAGTGAATATTGAATTAACAATTGATTTTTCCAGATACAAGTCTTACTTTTTTGCCCATAGGTGGGGGATGAGATGGATTCATACCATTCCCAAAGGCATTTAAATATAAGTGGGTGTAACAAATTTTACTGGAATTTGAACTTGGCTATCTGATTCCTCATTCCAAGCTGCTATCCATTACACTACCTGCATACCAACTTTCAGTTTACATGTTATTCTGTACTTTTAATTGTTTTCATCTGTTCCAGTTTATATTCTAAATTAACCCTTTCCTTTTACCAGTGTCACATAGTGTCACAATAGGATAAATAAATACTGAAAATTGTAGAAGTATAATTTATGAATAGGACTGCGTCTTAATAATTTCTTAAGGAATCCTTATTATATCCTGGTTTACTGAGACTAATATTTTCATTTTGGTTGCTATTATGACATTGTCATAATGTTTCAATTATTGTATATTTGGGCCTTCTTCAGGTGTCTGCTGATGGTAACCTTCCTGGAATTTTAGTCAATCTAAATGGGAAAATTGTTCTCATTCTGCATTTATACTAGAGGACATTTTGATTTTATTAGTATCTACAAGTAAATATTTTGTATCGGTTAATGGTATTCAGTTAATTCCTCTTTGTCATACTCTCTTTAGTGTAAAATTCACATAAGTTTGTTTACTGGAAGTGGCAGTCAAGAAACGACAGGAGTAACACTGTTTTCACGCTCATTTTGACCTAGGGGACACATAGCCTTGTGGGTAAAACTATTGGTTAAATGAATTGAGTTGTTTCCTAGTCAGGAGTCAAATTCCTAAATTTGGTGAACTGTTTTATTTATTTATTTATAAGTATGGCAGATTAGTCCAATAATTAAGCATATTTTAAGCATGAAGCAAGGTTCAGATTTTTTTAACATGAATTTTTAAGCATGAAAAGTCTCAGATTAGTCCAAAGATGAAGCCTATTTTAATCATGAAACAAGGCTCTTTATTTTTCTTTTGTTAGCATGAAGCTTATAAAAAAGCAAAACAGGCAAAATAACTGAAATTACTAACTCCCATTAGAGTAATATTTTAAGCATGAAATAAAGGCTCAAACTTAAGAATTTGCAAAGCGTGACCACTTTCAACAAAAATTATCTACTTCTAAAAATAAAAAAATATGGCAGAGGGCAAAAACACTTATATATTCTGCTTCAGTTGAAGAAGCAAGTGACATCATAATGAAATCCGAAACAAGGAAAAAAGGTTTATTTCTTAACAATGGACGATATGATTAAATTTGCAGAATTATTTTTTAATGGCAAAAGCAGAAGCTTAATAAGTTAAATTTTAATGTTTCTTTAGACTAATTTTTGATTGTTTATATGAAGAAATATAGTTATTTGCTGGGCTGAATTATCCTTTATGCCGCTCAAGCTTAGTTATAATAAAACTGTTTTTTTTGTTTTTTTTTTTACTGCAGTTGTGTTGAAATACATTCTAATTTATTTTGCAATAAATAGTAAAGTAGTGTTATTCCTTAAAGAATATTTATATTGACAAACAAAAGATTCTAGTTTATTTAAAGAATTTGTAATAAGTTGACTTCAAACTATATAAATGTCACTAAAATATATCCAGAGTAAAAATAATATTTAAATCAAGTGCAGGTGAATTAGAGGGTGACTCCATAATTTTATTAGCCTAGGTGCCCCAAAAGGTCATAATCCGGCCCTGGTTCTATGTCAGGTATGAAAGATTGGTAATTACTATATTTTCTTTTTTTTTAAGGATAAAAATACAGTAATCATCAGTTTTTCATACTTAGCAAATAACTCTATTTTTTCATATAAAGCATTAAATCTTAATATTTCTGTATAATCAAACGCAGGAAATATTTTGCATGTAATTTCAACACCTTAAAATGGCTTATTTTTTTTAATGAGCTGTCTTTTGCAATGCACATAACAGCTGTAGTGAAAGATAGCAGTTTTAAGGTATTGACACAAAACAGAATACATTGAATACACACTCACTTTTTTTATTGTAAAATCAATAATTACTGATCATATTAATCATTCAGATATCAAAAAGAGAAACAGTGAGAATTTACTTCATAAACTCCAATAGGACACTGATAAGAATCTAGCTTTTATTTTTTATATAAATCATATCAAGTCATATGCATATAAATTCATACTGTATACTTTTCTATTCTTAATTTTACAGTTTTTTGTAAAAATATATTTCCAGCAAACTAAATACTGTATAAATGTGATGACCTACTTAGCAGATAGATCCTGGTTGTTGGTCCTTGCAAGCTCTATTCTTGGTGCCTTCCATTATAAATATTCTTGAGAATTGATTTTAAATAAAAATCTTAAATCTTCTATATGTCATGTCTCTTTAGGACATGGGCAATCATGGCTCTTCACAATATCCTGTCATTTGTAGGTCTTAGTAAACTTTATTTTTTTTTACTACCTCTTCTAATCTCTGTCCTGCCAAACGTTTACACAAGCTCATTATTTAGGTTATGCACTGCTTTCCTCTGTCCCTGTTGCATTTCAAATGTCCTTGTGAATGACAAATTTTCTAAGCCCTCTTTTCTCATTATGTGCCCTAGAAATTTTGACTATTTCTTTCTGATGCTAAATACAAGTGTCCTTCTTGTTTCCATTTTCTATATCATTGCATACATGTTCAATTCATGGTATTCTCAGCATCCTTCTGTAGAACCACATTTCTGTTGCCTCAAATCTCTTCTTCATCTGTTATGAGATTGTCCAGTATTCATTGCCATATAAGAGGACTGATATTACATAACAGTTCACTACACTTTTCTTTGTTTCTAATGAAATTTTCATGTTTCTTAATACTTTGCTTAGATTTTGGAAGCATCTTTCACTATCTCAGTGTTTCTTCATATTTTGGTGTTGCATTTTCTGTTCTCTGTTAATGCACTTCCTAGATATTTAAATTTTTGTACTTTGTTGATTTTGGTATCTCCAATTTGTAATTCACATATTGGGCTTTCTGAATTATCTTCTTTAACTGACTCAGTCAGTTGTGTGCCATATGTGATACACACTTAGGTGATTATGTATCTTTTGATACATGACTGACGAGGCAGATTTTTTCCTGCAGTAGGTTGCCATTTCTTTCTGCGGTAGACCAGTTGCCATCCAAGGCTATAGAACCCGGTCTGTTCTGCTATTTACCTATAGCTGGAGAGAGAAGAGGATACCTTTCCCAAGGGTATTGGCACATAAGTGAATGTAATTGAAGTTAGAGATAAAAGAAAATTATTGTTCCTGACCTATGGCATTATAGGTTGCCATGCGTATATAAGTGTTATTTTCCTTGTTTTAAGCAATGAGTAAGCATTACTTTTACAAACAAAATCCAGTTAATTAATACTTAAATTTACTAATTTACTTTGAAACACGTCTCTAGGACAATTATTTGATAAAAAGATTTTTAAATTTGTTTACATTTTTTTTGTCTATAATGGAGGTTCAGGGAGTTAAGTAATGAATAAAAGAAAACTACCTCCAAATTTATTGACATACTGATTAACTTAGTAGAATTAGATTTCTACATTCTCTGTTTAAAACCTGTTAAAAGAGGATCACAGCTAAGTATTCTCAGTTTGTTCTGAACCCATTAAAATCAGCTCCAGAGTTCAGTAAAAAACAATGCTTTCTGATTGGTCCATAAATAATAATGGCATGATTTTGCCTATGTCTGTATGGTCAACATTGAGTTGACCTATTCAATGCACCAAAAAATTGGTAAACATTCTCTCGAGCTTCTCACGTGATCAAGAAAATTTATATTTAAACTTCAATATGACTTAGTCAGTCCTTAAAATAATCAACTAGTCACACAAATCCATGAAACCAGCTTCCTCACTAAAAGTTAATTTTTATTAACATCAGCCTGGCTTGTGGAATTCAATTTTTCAACATGAACTCATCTAGTGACCAATTCAACCAAGACGAGATTCAGAAACCAACTCATTCAATATCTTAACAACATAAAGGAAATCATAACTACAGTATAACCCGGATATGAGAGAGATTTTCTCTGGTCCCAAATTAGAGCCTGTGTTAATGTATATAAATTAGACCAAACCCGGATATAAGAGACTTCTTCTCCGGTCCCGACAACTCTCTTATATCCGGGTTACACTGTATATCAGTCGAAGCGAGACATCTCTACACAGTAAGTCAAGCAATCTATTTCATTCAATTTCACTATCAACACAAACTGTTTTTAATTCCTTACAAGATCTATAGCAAGATCACACCAAAAACAAACAACTTACGTGTGTACTTGTGATATAAAAATATTTTGTTAAAAAACAGATATCTGCCTATTTGATTATTTCTCTTGTTGTTGTCTTTGAAAAATAGTTAGAGGGTCAGTTTTTAATTTGTATTTTGTCACCGATATACAGATTGGCTAACCCACTACAACTTTAACCTTTAAAAACTACAGTGTAACCCGGATATAAGAGAAACCCGGATATAAGAGACTTCTTCTCCGGTCCCGACAACTCTCTTATATCCGGGTTACACTGTATTGTCTTTCAAATAAAAATAAAAAAAAATATCTTCTTTGAAGATATTTTTAAATGTTTTTTTGTTTTTTCAGAAAGTCCGAAAATCTAGGTACATAGTTTTTTTACTTTTAAGTTTTAATTTAAAAACTTATAAAAAATACGAGGAAGCTTTAAAGAAAAACAAAACAAAGGAATCATGTAATGTCGTTATTATTATAAATAACTCTAATGGACAAAGAACAAGTGTCACAGCAAACAAAATCAACAGAAAGTGTAACGTCCGCAGGTTCTAAAATATAAAATCCTCCACATCGACAAGGGTAAGAATAACCAGTCAATTGATTCGAAGAAGAAAGGTCCGTGTCACATGATTCCGTATCGAAGTCAGCAAAATCGACATCGTCTTGGACTGGCCATTCTTGCGTAAGATTTCTCTGTCTCCATCGAAGATCAAAATGCTGCCGAAGCGATGAATCTCCAAGAATTTTCCATGCTTTATCTATACGTATAAACATATCGGCAGTGTTATTCTCGTTCGTCATTGGATTTGTTGACGCTGTTTGTCCGGTGTCGTCTATTTTATCTTTACGTGGTAATTCACTCTCGACATTCTTATCTGGGTGGTACTTAAGGGCGAGAGCCTGGTAAGACTTTTTGAGGTCTTCGTAGGAAGCATTTCTATCACACTGTAAAATCTCGTAAAGATCTTCCATTTGCAGTTCACGTTAAATGTTTGACACCGTCCATGTGTATCACGTGCTAGTTCTCACCAAGAGCAGATAACTCAAACTTTTTTTTTATTTCTTTCTGACGCTCACCATCGTGTTGACACGCAAAACGAGACAAGGGAAACTCGATGTTGGGATCAGAATTTTGCTTTCCTTGAACTTTGGGAAGGCACACTTTGTTTAATGTTTATATAATCATTAAGATAGATTATTTTTAAAAATTGTTCTTTAATAAAATCTCCCCATAATTTACTAATATGTAAAAAAAAAGGTTAACATAATATTACCAACTTGCTAAAAATCATTTTTAATAAATCATATATTCGATTTATGCCCATTTAAATGTTTTTAATTTTACTGATTTTAATTTGGTATATTTCTGTTAGAAAACACACAAATGTGAATTTACAAGTATATTTCAACAAAATTTGATTCACACTCCATGCATAATTTTATTAAAAAAATAGATATTTATGCAAATCATTGTCAGTAGTAGTGTAGTGATACTTAAATAAACACAAAAGACTGGATGTTAGCCCTAAGACGTTCAAAGAGATAATGTCATAAACTGGTTTATGCATTTGAGGCTCCACACATTTGTTCCAATTAAAAATGAATAAATAAGAAATTCTAATAAATAAAAAGCCTTAGCTGGTGAAAGGTGTTCACGCCCAAATAATAAATGATTTCTGCTGAGCCCTTTTGATCCCAAAAACAAATATAAAGAGACCTCTTTTTCAATCAAAACTTAGAAGGGAAAACAAACTCCAAAGAGAACAGACCATATTAAAGGAATCTGAACTCCAGTGACCACTTACCTCTCTCACCTCCTGCACCCACTTACCTCTCTCACCTCCTCATACATCAACCCAAAGATCTCATATCAAAGGACAAGAAACTTTTCACAAATTTTATATTATCTTAAACTTAATTCTTTTACTTGTCCCTTTATTTGGACATGATTCTGTTTATTTATACATACATCCTTCAAAGAACATTTTCCACTGACTCTAACAATTTGTAATTTGAAATATAAAACTTTTTTTGTTTATAATACTTGATTCATTTAATTTCATACTAGCAGTAGAGCCCAGCATTGCCCAGGGATGTAACAGTAAGAGATAGATCAAGTATCGACCATCATAAAGACTGAAAAATAAAATTGATAAAGATTATTGTTTAAGGTTGACGGACACGCATGTCTTAATTAGTTTTTTTTTTTTTTTTTTTTTACTGGGTCAAACCCAAACTCAAACAAAAACATTATTTTCAATCGTTATGAGTCTACCGATTGAATAGAATATTATTATAAACAATTGTCTTGTAAATGGAATTTTTAAAGCATTCTGAATGTAAAAATAAAGTAAAAAAAGTGTGCAAGACAATAAGAAACACTACCGCCAAAAAAAAAAAGTGAAGTTTTGTTGAAATCGGTTGAAAAATGTAGGAAATCCAATCCCATATATAAATGAACACACACACACACACACACACACAAACAACCTGGGTTTTATAATAAGTATAACTCGATATGAGTTGTCCCCCTTTCATTTTCGCAATGCCTCTTAATCATGTTTTCAAATTGATTTCATGCAAAAACAATTGTGTCTTTCCAATTTTTGGCGCTGTCAGAACCAGTCTTGGAGTTATTTCTGCTTAACATGGTGTCAGAGAGACAAACTGGACGATAAACTGAGTGAATACTACTTTGTTTAAAACAACAAAAAATGATGTCAATCAACCCACCCCAAAGTTTTGACTGGACAGTAAGAAATTTGCACAAAGCCTTTCATGAGTGGCTTGAAGAAGTGAATCTTTTTTTTTGAATTTCAGAAATTTGAAGGGGAGGGTAGAGATAGTACCGCTAAAGCTGCAAATGTTGAAAAGAAGAAAAGGAGTTTGTTTATTTACCTTTTAGGAACAAAGGGCCAACAAATATACAAAACCCTAACAATTAAGAATGCGAAAGGAGAAACGATTGAAAATAGCAACGAAAAACACTCGAAATGGTTATCGAAGCATTTAAGGACTACTGCAAACCCATGAAAACATTGACTGTAGACAGAGTGGAATTCCTACGGAAAGAACAAAGTGAAAATGAAAGCTTTGAGGACTATTTGTTAAATTTGAAATCGAATTCTGAAGATTGTGAATGGAATAACGTCACTGAGAACGATATGATAAAATTACAAACAATAAAAGAAATACTATGACAAAAATGCCCATGACCTGATAGAAATAAGAAAGGGAAACCAGGTGACTGTGCAGCCATATGACAAGAACCAATATTGGAAAAAGGCAGTTGTCACAGAAAAGTTTAAATACCGACGATACATGATCGAACTGGAAAATGGGAAAAGACTAGTGAGAAATAGGAGACACCTAAGACTCACAACTAGACCAAAACACAGCAACATGATGAAAACAAACCGCAAACAAGATATCACCAACAATGTCAGTGAAGAAAACACCAAACAGCAACAACCAGACATCACTGAATGACAACCATGTCTGAAGAGAGTCACTGCAGGCTAAACGATATGGTGAATGGCAACTCACGTAAAATAAACACTTCAGACTTTTATATGTATGGGGGATGTTGGTTGACTTATATACATAAGCGGACCAATATCTGTAATTCCTTAAGGGGCTTTTAACTGTGGGGCAGTTACTGATAAGATGGCAGCAATAAAACACGTATATTAATACACACGAGTCTTGGAGTTATTTCTGCTTAACACTATGTTCCAGCTATTGTTGATGTGATTTAACAAAAATGTTTTTATCTTATATTTTTAGTTTGCCGCATGCTGGTTAGAGGCCGATAATACAATTAGCAAACAATTTTACACTGACAAGAACTTCAATACTGGTGGTGAGGAACTGAAACTAAACCTTCCACTTGACTTCAGACACACTTATTTGATTAATTTAATTTTTCTCTTCATTTTATATCAAAATAATTTCACATATGCTTGCTATTTTTTCCCTTCTTCTTCTCAGCTCACCAGTCAATTTCTGTGAAGGCAAGGTTTCCACTGGTTCAAAGAAAATTTCACATATGCTCACAAATTCCTTTCTTCTTCTTCAGTCTTCCAAATTTGAATGGAGTGGGTGAAAGGAGTTATTATTATTTCAGACTCACTACATATTTGTAATATGCCAACACCTTAATTTAATGGAAGGAACATTTTTTTTGAAAATCTTCATATTTTATTTTTTAACAATTTTAAAGTATTAAAACAATGAAGTCATTAAATTTTCACCCCGTAGTAGGTTGAGGAGGGTGAAAATTTAGTCTTGTAAAAATATACAACTGGTCCACAAAGAAAATAACTAAAAAACAAAAACAGATAAAATTTTTATATTCCAGAAATTGTTGAGGGTCATTACAAAAATGATTTCTCTTTTTGGTTTACTCCAGTTTCTTTTTATAAGGACAGTTTTTGTACAACAGGAAATAGACTAGACATTTGAAGGTTTCTTACCAACTTAAACTCAGACTTTTTGTTATATTCCATGTTAATAGGAATATGGACTGGACAAACACGGTGGATAAATAGTACCAGTTTTATTGTAGAAACATGTACAACAAGCAAGGAAGTAATAGTTATGTGCATGGTCGTCGCAAGTCAGTACAGCTGTGTGCGTGCTGCTATCGGAGGCCGCTAGTTCTCACAGATCCCAACTTGACGCTATTTAGTAACTACCCCACACCGTCACATGTGGCACAAGGCCAAATTTAAAGTGGGGTTCCCAAGTCTGGAGGCTCGGCCAAAAAATCCCCGTAGACCCCGCATAAACGGGATTGGGCTCGTCTATCTCCCTGGACGAAACTCTGCCCTTTTGCATAGCCTCATCCAGGTTCCTCTCTGCCCAAAGGCAGCTGGGAAAGATACCAGCTCAACTCTCCTATCTGCTGTCCTCACAGATACTTATAGGTGGTTACTACCTATATTGCAGCCACTCATGGGGGTGGCAGGTTATTACCATTACATCACTTTTACATCAGGTTGCTAACTCAGATTATCATACAAACTCTCACTAATTGACTTGATACATTGTCCTGTTATTCCTAACTAGCTATTGGGTGTAATAGTAAACCCAAAAAGTGTGCAAATATTTCACAGAAAAATGTTTGGCTCTATTTGATAGTGTGTTATTTGAAGAGTATAAAATTTCTAATAACTATACATGATAAGAAGCTTAAACTTTGCCTATTAATAATTTCATTAATTTTTTTAATCATTTCATTTCTGTGATAATACTGCTCAGAACAAGTAGTTACTGGCAGTGAAAAAGAATGAGAAAACTTTAGAAGGAACTGAAAACTCAATTCTAAACAGGAATAAGGGATAAACTTCTACTCTGTTTAATAGATGGGGAAGGAGTGTATACCAGATGATAGGTGAAACTATGTTTTAAATGCTGTGTAATTTTTGTTTTTCTCCACAAATTATAATTAAATTTTACTTTAAGTTGATATCCACTCAGTTGGTATACATCTTATAAATAATTTTTAATAAGAGGAAGTTTTTTTGTTTTTTTTTTAAACTGAGTAATTTATATTAGAATATAATTAGTAGTATTATAGAATGTGTTCTAATTATATATCTGTGGAGGTTGTGTTAATGGATTAAATTATATTGATAAAAAATTGTTGAGTAAATTAGGCTGTGTGATGAAATTAACAATTTCCTTTCACATTAAATTTCAGTATTCAACAAACATAGAATAAGGACAACATGAGAAACAACAGTTTTTGCACAACAATGAATAAAATATTTATAGAAACAAAGAGGTACAAACCACTGGAGTAAAAAGGTAGTTTTAAAAAGTTCAAACGTCCTTTTATGTTTAGATGAAAAGTTCTGGTTTGATAGATTATAATTTGTTGAATGGTCTTTACAATAATGAGAAAGTATGTTTTGGTATTATAGTAATTTAAGAAAAAAATAAACAGTTCAAGTTTGTATTTGAAATAGAGAAATATTGTTTACGACTTACTTTAAGGTTTATGGAATTGTTGCTCTTTGATTTGTTTTCACTGGTTCGAAGAAAATTTTCTGTAGTTGAAATAAGTGGTTCTTAACAAGCTGTGTTTATGTTAATTGCAATAATTAATGTTGAGCTTGAAAGCGTATGAAAAAGACTTGTGTATTAAGTTGAATGTGGAAAACTTGAGTTGATTGTTCATCATAAAATATTGCTGTGTGAATGAGCGTTCTCTCAGGCTGGAATCATGTTAAGGAACTTTAACGTAAAGCCTGGAACTGTGTGACGAGTTCAAAGGATTCCGATCAACGCACTGTCGAAGATGAAAGACATTTCATATTTTATTGCTAGCTTTGGTCACGCGATAGGATCACAGAAGCTTGATAGATTTTGACAGAATTATCTTTTTGGTCAGGTCAAGAACTAGGTCAATGTTATTAAATGTTAAATGACCAATTAGAAGTTGAGATTTTCTGAAAATATATATTAAGCTGAATAAGCTCTGTGATCCACTTTTTGTATGAAAATTGATATTGATAAAAAAAAGGTGGTAGCGGGATGCTAAATATCCACTATTATTTGAATCTATTTAATTTGTTTTACTAAATCTTAAGTCATAAAAATTTTTTAAATTTTTCTTCACAAACAAGACTACCCCAACAACCTTTTACAGATTTGTGGATAGGTGGTAAGATTTTCTTTACTGGAAACTCTGGAAAAAAACAAACTATCTCAAGGGTATAAAATAAATAATATATTTTTATTCATTCGCTTTAGAGTGAGTCCCTTGATATTTGGTGTCTCAAAAAGTTACGTAGTGGTAGCTTTGAAGTCAGACCATGCTAGGACTGTTAGAAATAGGTCAGTGTCAATCTACTGTGTTTTTATTGGCACAAAGCAGGGTAGAAATATTATTAGTAGATGACCTTTTATCTACTTCTTCATGCATCATACAGGTCTGGTTTCTCCTGTGGCTGTATCTGTTCATCACTCTCACCATCCCTGTTCTGTTGTCTAGCTCAGGTGTATGAGCTTATATCCCTTTGACCAGGCTCCAAGACTCTGATGTGAAACTTGGTTTCAGATTACACCAAAAGTTTCTTAGTGTTAATTTTTTTGATTGGTCAAAATTATTTTATTTTTTTAGCATTCTTTTCTTTTTCATTTTTTATTTTATAACAGAAGTTATGCGTGAAGCCTCCTTAATTTTTGTTAGTTTTCAGTAGGTTTTGTTCCCACAAACTTCAAGCAATTTTTGGTCTGGTTCACCCTTTTCTTCTCCTTTTATTTGCCTTCTTGTTAGTTGAGAGAGAAGTATATAGAGAGAGAAAGAAAGAGAAAAGGGTTTTAAAGAAAAGTGCAAATGCTTTATTTCAATTTGAATTCTTTTTATTTTTGTTTATATAGTTTTTTTATATTTTATTTTTATCAGGACACACTATCAATTAATACAGAGTTTCTCAACAAATGCACTCAAGCACACTCTTTGAAAGGTAGCCAGGTTCGCCCCAAGTTAACAAGAGTAATTTATGAATTATTTTTATTTTTAAAAAGCTAGAGACACCAAGTTCATGGATTCCATGTCTGAATCAACTGACATTTAAACAGATGATGTTAGCTCATTGTTAACAGAAGAAGTGAAGCTAACCATTATATCTGCTGATCGTAGCTTACAAATGAAGCATAAAGAGGTGACCACTGATCAATTTTAGATTTCCATTCAAGAAGAAAATCCTTCAATAACTCATAAAGCATTGAATATTTTATTGCAATTTTCCAGATCACACATGTGTGAATTAGGATTTTCTACATTTACCAACATTAAATGCAAAAATAAATCAAATAATAAGTGCATTGATGAGGAAATGAGAAGATGTTTATCACATATAAGGCCTAACATTTAAAAAAAAAACTGTCAAAACACATCAATGACAGGTTTCACACAAGCATACTTAAATATACAATCTCAAAAATAAATGCTTATTTCAGGAGAGAAAAGGGAGATCACCGCTTTCTGTGGGATCAGGTTGAGATCAGAGACAAAGAACACCATTGGAAAATTCATAAACTTAAGGAATAAGCACATATGCTAGGCCACAAAAATCTCCTGGCCGATCAAGCATAGAAATAAATACAATATGGGAACCAGTAATAAGGAGTGCCAGAGAAAAAGCGATAATAACAACAAAAATTTCAATATGAGCTCTGGTAAAAACATGTGTGATAACGGCAAAAATTGCAATATGAGCACTGGTAAAAAAATGGTGGCTGAGACATTAGGTTTATAATACCCAGAAATTCATACACAGATGTCCTCAAGGACACATGGCACAGTGGATAAAGGCGTTGGTTAGATCCAGTGACAGGACCCAAAGAGTGTGAGTTCGATACCTGGTTAAGGGAACTTAGAGAGGGGATAACTGACATCCATTAAACATGGCACATGGAACTAGAACAGTCTACAGTGAGCGAAATAAAGGGTTCAGTTCAACATTACAACCACCTGAAGAAGGCCGGAGCGTACAATGGCCGAAACATTGTAATAAATATGGCGACAAAGATGAGGACAATAGTCTGAATAATGTAAATAGTGTACATAATAACTCATCTCAGAAATATAGACAGATACTTCATTCAGCGTTTTAGTTATTCTACAAGTGCGCTCTGAAGTAAAACAAGTTGAGAAATTCTGGGTTAATATTTTCAGATTCTATTAATTAGGCATCTTTGGAACATTTTTATTTGTAAGTTAGGAAATAGCTTTATAGAATGAAAGGCAGCATGTGTAATGGGTGAGAGATGTAAGAAATGGAAGAAAGATGTATTCTCCCATTTGTATTTCCCCCTGTTATGAGCAATATTATATCCATGATATAATAACACCATACTTCACAGGCACAACAGAATGGCTGAAAGGAAAAAGAATGACAACCATGCTTTGTTCTCAGAGAGACTTTTATATCACTAAAACATACACAAAACTATATATGCATATATACACGTGTGACCCACACAGAGAATATACTACATATATCTACACAGTGAACAGAAAGTAAGGAGAAACAAAAAGGAAGGATCTTACATATAATATGGAGATACTTCTGTGTCTGGAGAAGCCATGTCTAGGATTCCAAATTCAAATATTCTACAAATGGGAAATGGCGAGTCTTTGGTTTCTTTCTTGAACTGGAATTTGTTTCTATGCCTGGGTAAGATATATTTGTAAAAGGAAATGGCACCATGTGCTTGTAAGCTGCAGGGGGAGGGGGGCAGATTTAGCCTCAGACAAAAAAACAATTGTTAGGTTTTGTTGCTGTAAACTGAATTTGACTGCTGCTTTTGTCACTGTATGGAATGACTTCACTAAGCAGTCCATCATGTAACTTGTCTCCATCAAAGGGCAATAATCACCTTCAGTAACCCTACACATGTATATATTTATGGAATTTAAAAGATTTTGTGAATTTTAGGAGTGGTGTGTGTTCACATATAAACAAAGAAGCAGCTTACAAAAGCTTGGGTTTCTACTATGGACCATTTATTCTTTTTTATGGTAACTGTAGGGAAACAAAGTTTTTAATGTCTTGGGTATGTCCATTTTCTTTTTTGGGTCAGAAGTAAGTTAGGGTAAATAAGTATAAAAATGGTTAAAATGACCAAGCTCGTCAGCTTTGCACTGAGAACAACCAAATTACTTCATGGGTAGGGCGGCAATGCATATTCAAACACTGTCATTGGAAAGTAGAAAAGGGAGTTCTGTCATCAGTGGACCAAAGAAACTAACATGGCCCTGTGGGAACATAATTATCCCACATACTACATCTTGAAATAAGAAACAAGGAATTTCCAATTTTTTGTATTTATCATGATACCTTAATCAATTTTGAGGAGACCTTTAATATTACAGTTGATAAAACTAGCCAAAAACATTACTCCACTTCACAGACTTAGCTCCATCTAACTTCTTCCTGTTTCCTAAACTCAAATCCCACCTGTGTGGTCACCATTTTGGAAACAATGATGAGATCATATGTGCTGTGGAGGAGTCTTTGGAGGACCAGAGTGCCACCTCCTTCTGTGATGGGATTGTTGGACCAAGTGCATTGATGTCAAGGTGTCTATAGAGAAAAATACTGGAAAACTGTCTTGTTTCTCCAACTTCTTTTGGGTGAGGATTAAAACTTTTTGAACGACCCTCATAGATGAGCCATGACGTTATTCATTCATTAAATGTACAATGAATAAATATAGTAATTTCTTTTTTAATAATTTCACCCTAAGTAAGGCAATAAAGCCACTAATGCTTACAGGTTACTGAGTGTGAAAGAATATGAGAAAAAGAAAAACATTATTAAAGAATATTATTCCTGTTCAATAAATGAACAAGAATTAAGGAGACAGATAAAAATTTACATTGTGATTAAATTATCAGGAATAATATTTTGTACTTGTTTTTTTTTTTGTATATAGCTTTTCAGTTGTTAGTATATTGTACATAAAAACTGTTTTTATTTTTACCCACATGTCTGATTTTCCCACATGTATGATTTTCCTGTTGCTTCCAAAAGTATAACATTTGATTTCAGAAAACCTGTTCCCTGATGTAGGGTCAGTGTTATTTCTTGATGCTTGTGGTGTACCAAAAGGCAAATTATTGAGAAGTAAACAGTTTTGTTTTTTTTAAAAATTCACTACCACATTAAACCTGACCTTGTGTCAACTTTTGCTGTGATAGCAACAAAATAATATCAGCATAGACATCTGGTATATTAAAATCAATATTTCCTGAGTTTGTATTGGTAACTTTATGAGATGATCCAAGTAATCAAGGTGTACAATATACGTATACATTTTAAGTATGTTAAGTGACTTTGTACAATAAACATATTTAAGCAGTTTGCTTTGGAAGTGAAATTTCTATTATAGAAGAAAAGCTGATTCTATTGTGCTATTTAATGTACACACAAGCATACACACACACACACACACACACACACAAAATTTGACTTAGTTTGAAATAATACATTCTATTCACACTCAGTCTGTACAATCCCTATTCTGGACTGAGCAATAAAATCATATAGTAGGAGGTAAGAGAAAAACAGTTAATGTTTTAAACCCTAAAAAGTTAGATAACTATCAGATTTTATAGAACTTTTGTAAATTATTTGCTAATAAATATAATTGTTTTTCAAAGCTTTTTAAAATTTTGTAGTAATATTTTTAGGTCTTATTGAATTAAAATATATACGGATACATGCAAATGTACATACACACATAATTTTAATGAATTCGAAATGGACATATGTATTGTGAAGCTAATTTCCTTTCTTGTTTGGCAACAACCCCTGGGTAACAGGAAAAGAGTACAAACCAGTCCTTTGAAGTCATTTTCATGACTCCTTCTGTATTTAAATTGAATATATTTTGTGATGAATATAGTATTTTAAATGAACAAATAATTTAAAGTTTAACTTGGATGAACAGCAACAGATATTGAATTGGTACAAATTATGGAATGACCACTGGTGTTATAGATTTATGTTCAGCCATTGATTTTATGTCAGCAGCCAAGCTTCTCACATGTTGAAATATTGGCAGAGCATAATTTTGTGGGGGGGGGTGCATTTTAGCATTCAAAAGAATTTTTGCATCCCAAGAACAGAATTACCTCCTTTAAGTTGCTTTACCTACTCTCACATTCTTAGCAGACATTTTTCTCATAAATAAATAAAAAATTACTGTGACAAATAAAACTATAAATTTTTAAAACTTTATCTCACCTCATATTCTGTGAATGCATTTTTATTTCATAAATAAAAAAAACGAAATATAATTCAGCTTTTGTAGCCAATAAGTATTTGAAAAAGTATATAATTGAAAATAAAAAGGCAGGACCTGACTGTTGAATAAATTAATTAAATTATATGGCATTTTGAATGTTATTTTTTGGTTTTATTTCTTATGCAATATTTTTTTATATTCAAAAGATTTTTTTTCTATTTATCTTCCTTTTTCAATATTGCAAATTCTTATTGATCATAGAAATTAAGTTATATTTCTTTTTTTATGGAAAATAAAATGTATGTTCCGAATATGAGTATAGGCAAAAACTATCTTGGTAAGATATGGTTCTTCTTAAAAATCATAGGTTTTGGAGTTATACACCTTTAAAAGAACTGTTCGTACCGCCAGGTGTCGCTTTCAAAAAACGAGGAAATAGCATGTATCACTGAAAAAAAAGTCAAAGAACAAGAAATAATGCTAAGACGAAAAGAAAAAAATAAGGTGGGGGCAAAATTCTTGGGAGGGAGAAGACGAGTCTAGTAGAATTTCTGCTTTAAAGAACTAGAACAATCCAGCAACAATAGTTTGTTTTTTTTCTCTCTCTCTAGAGATCACATATCACTAGTAGCTTTCATTCCAACTTTCACAGAAACGTGGTTGAAGTCGAAACAAGAAAGAAATCTACAATCGTTTTTCTTTTCCCTTCTTGTTATTTCCAAATTTAATGTTGTGACAAAAAAGAAAAGGAGATTGAACATTTATAAATTATTTTCCAGTTGCAAAAAAAAAAAAAGAAATCGACGAGATAAAAAAAAATAATTAGTGACAGTCTTTTTTAAGTTCAGTTTTTCTAAATTCTTGAAAAGAAAAATTATCTGTTATTCTTGGACTCTTGAGATATTTTGTTTTGATGTGGATTATGAGAATTGTAAGTTAATCCGTTCGAATTCCAAGACAAGCTGAAAACTCACGATGTCCATTTTTTTTTTTTTTGACTAAGTCAGTATTTAAATTTAAAATTGGCAATTAAAACTACCCATTTCCGAAGTAAGAAAAATATTTTCTTTTGTCTTGTAAACAAAATCTTTTAAATTGGTGACCCAAACAAAATCGTCATCTTAATTATTATATGTATAACCGTAACGTGTCGTACACATTCTACAGCGCAATCTCTTTTTTTTAATTAAGTTCATTTTTTTTAACATTCGGAGTTTGTTTAAAAAAATTAAAGGTTAATTTCAGTATGACTTTTCAAATATTCTTTCAAATGTTTAATCTTCATTGATAATAATTTAAATCTCATGATATAATTAAAATAATAATAATAATAATGGCAGAAGCTCTAACTAAATCACCATCTAATAAGGCAGCTCAGCGCCAAGCTATGTACAAAGTCTCTACACCTCCTTGGAAAGAAACTTACAGGAAGGTAAGTAAATAATATATACATTTAAATTTTTAATCAAAAATAAATACGAACAAAAAATTTACGATATTTGTTTTTGTTTTCCTGTGGTATTTCAAAGCAGATGGTTTTCTTCAAAACAGAAATTTTAGTTTTTTTACTACTCAACAACGGTTATGGGGTTTGTTTATCATTTGAACTTGTTTCTTTCTCTCTTTTTTGTTTTTGATTGCTTTTTGTGAGTTTCAAATTAAATGATTTCGTTTTATTCTTCGTCATTTAAAAATAAAAACAAAATTTCTGGTGATATAGTTTAGCGAGGTGTATTGAACTAGTTTTTTTTTATTATTATTGAGGAAGCAATTATGACAAGTGACAGAGAACTTTAAACAAATCTTGTTGATTATGACATTTCAACACCTTAAAACGTATTCTCATGATACACGAATTTGTCCGGCACTATTATCATAATTCAGTTAATAATATTGTTACTAACAGAAATACTTTACTGTACTCAGTGTGTAAATTTGGGTTATTAAAGTTTGTCGAACGATTCCTGTTTGTATACCAAACTTTGATTTACCTCCCTTACATTCCCCTATATTTGTGACGTTTTTTTTTGTTTTAGTTTTTTTTTTTTTTTTACTTACCTCATCTGTACTCTCTGGAAGTAATTAAAAATTAAGTATTTCCTATAGATTAATAAAGCAAAGAAATTATTTAAAAATTTAACACAGAGAAATAAAATGCGAATCGCCGAACAAGCAAAGAATCATTTCCATCTTTATGAAAGGGACCTATTTTGGAGGGAAAATAAGTCAAACTCAAAAACATTTATCCTGCTCTAGTCTCAGTGACTTAGTGGCCTCAAATATCTTCCAGTATGGAATGAATTGAAACTTGTTCTTTTAAAATACGTTATTCATAATTTAGCATAAATGTTTATTTTTATGCAGCTAAACTGCCAATATTACCAAATTTGTTTATCCTCACAATCAAAACAAGTATGTTTTTGTCTTGAGAGTTCTTCACAAGGACAAAAAACTAAAATCTTGAAAATGTGGAAAACCAATGAAAAACGTACAAATAATTTTTAATTTTATAAAGGAAAAAAGGGATAAACTTAGAAAAGTATCTAAAAAATAACCAAAAATGAAGTTAGTTTTTGAACAGGTTCATTTTTAATTTTATGATTACAAAATTGTTTGACATGTCAAATTTTACCTTGACATCTTGACAATTGACATGGATTTGAAAATTGCATTGACTTGACATTTAGACAATAAGTTATTGCTATCAGTAAATTTTACAAAAATACAAATTAAATAAAATACTGATATTTATTGTTTACGTCTGGCTAATATTTTTTTCATCATACTTTTAAGTTTAGCACTCCACTAAAAATGAATAAAAAATGTAATGCTTTGAAAGACTAAAATACAGACAAATTACTGTATGATTATTCCACCTTGTCTGCCAGGAAACATCTCTTAACATCCACTTGATGTTGTTGTAAAACAGTATAGATGTAAAAGACACAAACCCTCTTTATCTTTTTTGCTTTTTTCTACCACAGGATATGTCTAGTTTCCTCTCTGGGGAGACAGTTTCTGGTTAAACTAACTTCAGTCTCATCTGAACAGCATGATGCATCTCGCTCTCACTCACACATACGCAGACAAAAATATATTCACTTCTTTTCTGAGTTATATTATTCTGAATATAATGGCGAGCAACTCATTTTCCAAGCACACTCATCTGCTAGGACAGTCAGTCTCTTTTGTGTAGACGTCTGCTCAGGTACATTTGTATTTATTCAACACCTACAAAGCCCACCAATGATTTATACTGCAACTTATAACATACTTGGTGAGCTTGGAAGGATGGTGAAACAGGGTTTAGGAATAGTGAAAAGATAGAATTTCTTTAGAGCTGCAAAGGAGAGGAAATTGTGGAGAGCCATGATCTTCTACTTCCTGAGGAGATACAACACATAAAGAAGTAGTAGTTTACTCAATGTTCTTTCCTTATTCTCCTTCCTTCTTTATGCCCAGTGAGTATTAAATTTTTGAGTGTGTAAGTCGGTCACCAAGTTGGTATGTATCCTCATCAAGAGAAATCATGTTATATAAAAAAAAAAAACAACTATGTCACATTTTGTGCTTTAGTTGTTTTAGTCTTGGTGTGGAAAGGGTAATTGCCAAGCCAAATATTTCCACTGCATTATGACAGTGCATTAGTAGGATGCTTGCCTGTTCAACTTCCAGGTTGAAGGTTTGAATCAGGGTAGAGTTAAATTAGATGAATTTTTATGTTTTAATCCAATGTTTATTTGGAATATAAATGATCATGTCTCTTTACAAATTCCTTTTCATTATTATCTGTGAATTGCCATGACTTCTTGAGAAAGATAACTGAGTATTTTCTCATTGCTTTCTCCACCGTTTTGAATTCAGAACAGCTGTCCTATACTGACTGCCAACCAAGGCTAGAAAGCTCAATGGGCGCTCCTATTTTTTTAATCAATTCACCCCAAGCAAGGCAATAATGCCAATAAGACACAAGGAGTTAGTGGAAGTGAAAGAGAAGGAAAAGACTTTAGAAGGAACTGGAAAGTCACTCATAAACAAGAATCAAGGGCAAAACCAGATGATAAGCAAACCTATCTATTCATATTGAAGAAAAAAATAAATAGTATAAATTTTAGAGTTAAAGTAGGGGCATTAGAAGTATAGATTTTGAAGGAACTGGAAACCTAATTTTAAACAGGAAACAAGAGATAAAACTCTATTTCTGAACAAAAGACTGAGGAGGAGTATGAACCAGATGATAGGCAAATCTATCTACTCCTATTGAGGGGGAAAAATAAATAAATAGTATAAATTTCAGAGTTTAGGTGGAGATGTTAGAAGTTTTGAGTTGAAGTAGAACTCAGAAGAAACCAGAAACCCAATCCTAAACAGGAAACAAGAGATAAACCTCTACACCTGTTCAAAATGAGAGGAGTGTGAACCAGACAATAGGCAAACCTATCTACTCCTATTGGAAGAAAAAAATAGGAAATAAAATTTCAGAGTTTAGGTAGAGACTTTAGACATATAGAGTTGAAGTAGAATTTAGAAGGAACCAGAAACCCAATCCTAAACAGGAAGCAAGGGATAAATCTCTACTTGTCTATTCACCCCAAGCAAGGTGATAATGCCACTAAGATGCAAGGGACTACTGGGTGTGAAAGAGAATGAGAAGACTTTAGAAGGAACCAGAAACCCAATCCTAAACAGAAAACAAGGGATAAACCTCTATTTAACAAAGAAACCAAGAAGTGTGAAACTTTTTAACCCTTGAATGAGAGGAGAAGCGATGGATTCAGGCCTTTTTCAAGTGCATTTGTGTGAAAGTGAATGCTACCGACTAGGCCTGAATTTGAACTTGACTTGCCAATTCCCCTTTCTACATTAAGATAAAAACAACTAAAGCACAAAGTGCAACATTGTTTTTTATATAACATATTTTCTCTTGATGAGGTCACATGCTGACTTGGTGACTCAAAAAAGTCCTATGTATTTTTTAAACAGTATTTTCATAAAATTTTCTATTTATATATTTTAATATTTATTGGTGCATTCTGGCTGTATTTTTGTATATTTACCAAAGATATTGACTTTTTTTTTTTTTTTTTTTTTTTTTTAAATCATTTCACTCCAAGCAAGGCAATAAAGCTACTAAGATGCAGGGGATTACTGAGTGTGAAAGAATATAAGAAAAAGAAAATATTATTAAGGAGTTAGAAAAATAATAGAACAGGTGTTAAGAAAACAGAAGATAACAATTAACATTTCATTTAAATTTTTTGAAGATCCAATTTGAGTGGAAAGCAAGAAGCTGAAAGAGAGTTTCACAAGTGAGAAGTGAGAGAAAAGAAACTATTAGCAGAGAACTTAGGGGTTACATCAAGCCATTTTAGCTGTAAAATGAGGAGACCAATCTAGTACTGCATGAATTCATAAAGTTTGGGTACCATAGAGGAAAACCTATTAGAACAATTACCATGAAAGTATTTATAGAAAAGGTACAGGGAAGCTACATTACAGTGGCGGGAAAATGACTGAAGCTGAGATGCCAAGTCAGGACCAGTAACATTGCAGATTCTTCTTTGAATGTTATCAAGAATCTCTAAATATGTTCATTTTTCAAAAAAAATGAATACTGGTATGTTTAGAATTTCCTCAATTTACAGAGAAAAATATGCTAAAGCATACATACCTTAAAATTTTAACAAAATTTTACTTAAATTGATATTTATGAAGATAATTCAAACATATATATATATATATATATATATAGTGAACATTGAAGTCAACACTCAGAGGCAACAGGCTGTTTCATGCTAGATGCAAGTGTCGGCCTGACGATTGTATTTAGCATGGAACAGCCTGTCGCCTCTGAGTGTTGACTTCAATGTTCACTTTTATATTTATATTCACATATGCTGTATCTCTGACATTGAGCACTTTATCCCATAAATATAGCACACCTTAGAACTTTATATATATATATATATATATATATATATATATATATATATAATTTTTACATACGGGCAAAAGCCATTACTCACGACAAAGATGCATTTTTGTTTCGATACAGATGTGCATCTCACCAGGTGAGTAACAAATATTTGTCATGAGTAATTGTTTTTGTCCAGATGTAAAAAATTTATAATAAATAACTACTGCTCTACTCTTGGTATTGAGCTCTCTTTTGAATTAATGCTGTGAACGTTTGAATTTATATTCTTTTTGTTCTTATTGCATTTGGATATATATATATATATATATATATATATAAATATTCCATAATATTTTGTAAGTTTGTATAAATTTTAGATGTAATTTTAATGACTGCATTTATTTTTAAAAAAATTAATTACATTTAAAATTTGAATTTCATTAAATTAATGATTTCTAACTTGCTTAAATTTTGAGATGGAAGATATTTCCATTTAGGTATATTCAACAAGCATCTGTTTTATGGCCATATTTAAAGCCTTCAACAACTGATATCATTTTTATTATATATATATTTTGAAAGTTCAAAAATTTGTCTGAATTTCTGAACTGGGTGCTTGCCCAAGCTTTTCACAAGGCGTTTTTTTTTTTTTTTTTTTTTTTTTTTTATGTGGGGCTTTCCAAGCACGTACGCTCAGGCAAAAATGGTTGGATGTGGGGTGAGCAACTCCATCCTAACCCCACCTGACCTCATCAAATCAACTTGCTTCAGAAAGCACGGCAGGTGGCACTCTGCTTTACAATGAATCTACAAGGAATAAAACATTTGTACGAGATTCATAAAAATCCTGAATCTGATAAACTTTGTGTTTATGTGTGTGTTAAAATGCCTCCATACTACTTTTAAAAATTTTAAATTGAAATTAATTCTCCAAATTCTGCTTTTAATATTTAATTTGCAGTCAGAGGCGGTAATTTAAAAAAAAAAAATTAATATTTCAGATATAATTTGTCAATATTATTTAAAATTTTCTCCACATTTTTCTCTTAAAATATTCTGAATTATATATTAACTAAATGTATTTTTTATGGATATGAGATAATTATTTTCAAAAATAAGTTCAATATGGCAGTTGTAAAATGCTACAGAAAATAAGGCCTTGTTTGAAATTGACAAGCTACTGACTGCATTCTTGCCTGGAACACATGTTTTATTTTATTGTTTTAAATATGTTTTAGAAATGGTTTGAGTTTTTTTTTTTTTTATTGTTGATGTACAGAGCAATGTTTGATGTTAAACATTTCCATATAAGGAAATTAAGACAAAGAAACTTCAAGAATATGATCCCTGTCAAAAGTGGTACACAAGAACATATGGTAAAATCACTTACTGCATTACTTTTTTTTTTTTATTTTTCTATCCTTATTTTCTTGTCAGATCTCTTACACACCAATGCAGAACTGTTATTTTCTTAAAGTTAGATATTAAACCTTTTAAAAAAAATTAGCAAAAGTTGACAATTTAAGATTGTAGGAAATAAACATGGTTATTTTGGCGGTAATTAGTTTAAAATTATAGATAAAAATAGTAAGAAATATATAAAAGAAATTTTTTTTATCTCTCAAGTGAAAAATGTTTTTGTAATGTGGGACAGTGAGTCATATTGTTAAGGGGTAGGGATTTTTAAAAATGCATGTTACTCTAACCCGTAAAATTATTTTGAAGCTTTTATTTTATGTTTTCTGTTGTTGAAAGCACTAAAAAAACAATCTTTATATGTGAACATTAGTAAAAAAAAAAAAAAAATCACTTTGACTTAAAATCCCTCAGTTCATTTTCTTTCTTTTTTTTTTTTACTTACTAAATATATAAAGTATTAGTCATAAAAAAAACACTTACAATGAGTAACGGGTGAATGCAATTTTCAAAAAAATGTGTAGACTAATCAAAAATATTTTATAGTTAATCAGTTTTCTATCTTGTTTGTTAATCAAATATTAATTCCTTACAATAAGTTTTTCAGATTTTCTGTCATCTGTTACATTGCTGTTACTACCAATAAAATTTCCCAGAGGGCATGATTTTTTTCCTTGTCCATGAATATAGATAGTAGGTTTTAAGAATATTTGTTAAATTTTTAGAGAGTGTGTATGTATGTGTAAACACACACGTATACTAGCTGAGGTACCCGGCATTGCCTGGGAGTACATGGCTGCTATTGTATAACAGCATCCACCCCTGTATGCCCACACCCCCTGTCTAGCTTGCCTCATCCATTGGTATACTAAGTTACTCACTCCACCTCATCTTTTTTACAGTATGTCCTTTGCAAGTGTTTGATTGTTCTTAATAAAGGAATTCTATTGATAAAAAGTTCTTGTGTGGTCATTGCTCAGGGTTAAATTGTTTCAATGTTTTAGATATTCAGTAAATTTCCTATGTCCATAATAACTTTCAAATTGTATAGCATTGTTCATAAATCTAATAATCAAACAAAAGCAGGGATGAAGTGTCGGAGCTTGGTTCAAGTGCAAATGCATAATGCCCTCACCTCCTTCTTTGCACATTTACTGTAAAGCTAGGGTTAATAAGGTTTTTTCGGGAATTTTTCCCTTTTAATGCTTCAATAATCCTTCTTAAACAATCTTTGCATCAAAGGTTGTTCGAATGCCAATTTAGGATGGAATCATATGAAGAAACTACTGGCTAAATGGCAAAAGCCAATTTTGGACCTAGTTTGTCACTGATTTCATCCACTTAACTGAAATAATCTAAACCAAACATTCATGCAAGACAATTTGTGTGTCATATGAAATTTACATTGTAAATTTGGAAAGCATTGGATGAAAAACCAGGAAGTTACAGCCGAAAAATTGGTTTTTTGAACAGTTTTTGTGGTTTTTTTTTTGGTTTTTTTTTTTTTCATTATATATGGGGAAGTGAGCAGGACTACCACCACACTATCTTATTTCATGCATGGTGGTAAATTTTTTGCAACATGTTTTAAGAAAATTGAATAAAAAAATGGGGAAATTATTAAAGTTTTTATTTTAAGTAGTATGAAAAAGACAATTTTTTTCACAGTTTTTTTTTTTTTGCAATTCTTTGTGTGAAGCCAATGTCACAGTAAAACTATTAAGCATTCTACATAAACCTCGTAACATGAGCTATGTTTTGCATTAAGTGCATCAGTTCATGTAGTAAATATTTGCTTCGCGTGTAACTTTGCCTGGGTTTTTGCAAAAAGTCATACCCATTTTCAGTTTTATCAATTTTTCTGCCAAACCCAGTGGGCCTAGAGATTGAAAAGTTGATCTTGACCTAATTTCATAAATTTGCTACATGTGTGTACAATTTCATCAAAAAAGGTCAAGAAATGTGGACATGCATAAATAGCATATATACACACACACACACACACACACACACACAAATCTTGTGCTTTATAGAAATGTAATATATGAACAAAAATTTGATTTCACAGAACATATACAGGTTTTAAGAAATCTCTTTTGCCTAACACCTCAGACAGACACACCAAAGTTAATTAACAAAAAGAAACACAATCCTCCTTGCTACATTTTCTCTCGCAGTGCAAATTGTTTCCTTTTGTCAGTCAGCTTTACTAAACATGTTTGTCTCATGATGTGTTAGCTGAAAGAGATCTCTTAAGAATGCTTTTGTGCATCTTCAATTCATATATATATATATATATATATATAACATACCTTCCCTCCCAATCAACAGGCTTCAGATGCAGTGGACAAAATCTGCAGGAAAAAAACTTGCAAATCATCAATGTATTTCGAAATTTGCAGGCTTAGCAGAATGAGTTGTATTAGTTCTCAAAGTGACTGCTTAGCAGTAGTGGTGGCCCCTTTAAATGTAAACAAAGATGGGTGTACAGTATATAAAGTATGACACATTAGCACATGCATGAGAAAATAGCTGCAAGAAATCTATTATTTTTGTTATTTTGATTAATATATCTATATTAAGTATATATTTATTTATGCCATATATACATGTTTATAGTATTTACATTATGATCAGTTACGATAGTAAATAATCCTTTACCATCTATGGGCAATCGGCTATAACAGACTACCCATCCCCCTATTAGTCTGTTGATGATTGGTTTGTCTCTGTGTAATATATATATATATATATATATATATATATATATATATATATATATATATTGTTATACATTATTTATATGAAATAAAATAATTGTTGAACTTTGTCAATTTTGTGTATATATATATATATATATATATATATATATATATATATATTGTTATACATTATTTATATGAAATAAAATAATTGTTGAACTTTGTCAATTTTGTGTGTGTGTATATATATATATATATCCAGGTAAGATGAGCAGAATAGAATACAATTTCAATGTTCGTAACATTTAATTTAAAAGAGGGTTCAGTACAAAGTAGAGCAATATTCTTTATTTTAGGATATTACATTGAAAAACATGTCAAAATTGTTACACAATTGCAGTTGTGTTTCGATGTGTATCAATGCATCTCATCAGGTGATTATGAATTACTGGCAAGTGAATGATTTATTCAGATTTAAAAGCAAAATACACCCTTTTTCATGAAAAAAAAGAATAAAGGGGCAGTGTTTGTGGGCTTTACTCGGATCATCAATTGCATATGACCTACATTAAATTTAAATTAAGGTAAGAAGCAAAAATTAAGATTTGAAATCAATGGCACCAACAGACGTTAAACATGAGCGGATGTAAATGGATACATATTGTACATTAGACAATGTCATCTCTTAAGAAAAAATGAAGTGGTAATCTAACAAAATGCTAGACAAGTTGTATGCTTTGTGAGTTTCCTACATAAAAAAAAAAAAAAAATTTTATAGTTGATAAATAATTTCTTTAAGAAACCAGTAAATAATTTAAATGTATAGACTTACTTGGTAAATTAATATGCAACTGTTGAGTAAAGGTTCTTTATATAAGAACCAATCAATGCAAAATGTCAAAATACCAACCAAATACCAATACATCCATACAAGATGTTACAAACACTACCATGAGATTAATACAAAATTATATTAAATCCAAATTAATATTACCAATAGAAAGATAATCCATATATGGTGCAACACAGTTCAACTAAAATCTAAGAAAAAGCATTTCAAATTCCAAGTCTAAATGAATTATACGGTAAAAGGTAGACTGTTTACAATTTACTGTTAACTAGGATCTTTGGTTTAATAAAGCATTCTTAATAGAAACTACTAAACGAGAAAAATAAAATCGTGGGGAAATGTAGACGTTCAAATAAATACTTTGTTACTTAAATACCAATAGAAACAAAAACAAATAAACACAATCCCACTACATATACACACAAACACACATACATAAATAATTAATCACGAACAAAAAAACAAATGACAAAAGATAAAGAAAGGAACAACTAGATAAAACATCACTCACTAAAAGAACACACCAAATATCAGCAAAAAACCAGCATATGCGCACAAACACCTAACCATGATCTAAAAATAAGTAAAAAAAAAAAAAAAAAATCAAGTTGCAATATATACTGACGTGTTAAAAAAAAAGTTCAACTCAACACAATAAAAAGAGGTCAAGCCCACATAAATCAATTAAGTGAACATATTCACGATCAAAAGAAGTCAGCACAATACAAAGTAAGCAATCACCAAGAAACCCTGCACTACTTAAAAAAAACCAAAAAAAAAAACCTAAAGATGAAAAAAGATAATACAACACCCATTAAGTGAAAAAGAAAGTCACACATTCGCACAGAGATATCAAATTACACCAAAATATACATAAATATGAAAAAGTTGAGAAGTTGCAGTAGAGAAGCCAATAACCCTGAAGAATGAAGGCATTGCAACAATGTGGTCATGAAACTTTGAAGTAGGCATGACTGAAATAATAACAACACTCAGTTTAGTGGCAAGTTTCTCTACATAAATTATGTAGGTATATATATATATATATATATATACACACATATATGGTTGGTACACATGGAATAAAATTTCAATAAACAAAAACACTAAGAGTGCTCAATACTGAGATGAGCTAATAATATTTATTCAAATTTATAATATTGCTGGTATCTTATCAAATGATCACTTAGATCTACCAGCAATGTAGAAACAAAATTGCAACTTTTGTAGTGATCTTATAACATGTATATGTTATAAATTTGAATATATATATATATATATATATATATATATATATATATATATAGCCAAAAATGATCTTCACTATTGTTTTTTTCAATTTATTTACACAAAAGTAAGGGTTAAAAAAGTATGTCATTTTTCTACATAATCTCCTTCATTTGCAATGCACTTGGTCTAGCGGTTCACAAGCTTGTGTATCCTCCCCCAAGAATGTTTTTCAGTTTGTTGCACAACAATTTATGCACTGCTGCTTCCTGCACTTCTTTTTATCCATAAGAAATCAACAACCTCATAAAGTATCTTTGAGTTGTCCAAAGAGATGACAGAAGGCACAAAATCTGGGCAGTAGGCAGGGTGTTCCAGCATCTTAAAACCCAAATGGTTAATGGTTTCAGTGGTCTGGCTGGCTGTATGTAGACATGCATTATTATGCAGCAAAAAATTTTTCTTTGACAATAGGCTTTGTGTGTTTGGTGTGAGTTGCTGGTTTCAGATTGTTGGCCAGCAAAATACTGTATCTTGCACTGTTGATCATAAACATCTTTTCCGTGTAATTTTTCAGTATTGGCCCTTTTTGCTTTTCCTGCTGAAGATTGAGTTTTGAATTTCTTCATTGTTGGTGAGCCAGGATATTACCACTAAATACACTGTCTTTTGGATTCTGGTTTATAGTCATGGACCTATGTTTCATCTTGTTTGTATGTGGTGGAAAAATGTATATTTCCATGTATATGTGAAGATACACACACACACACACACACACACACACACACACACACAGAGGGTGCGATGGGTAAATTGTCGCAATTTTATTTTTATTTTTTTTGTACATGTGTGTTTGTTCTTGATTTTTGTCGACTGCACAGTATAATAGGGTCAGTTGGGCTCCATCTGAGAAAAAGAGAACCTTGATGCAATGCACTCTGACAGAAATTAGGAAATTGCATACTTCTAGCTTGGCGTTCATGCTAGAAGCTCCAATATGAACAATTCAGCATCTTTGTGTCAATCTGAGGACAATGCAGAGGGTCCAGAAAATGTTAGATGAGTCTAATGGTGATTATGAAGGTACAGCAGAAAACTCACTCTGATAATTCTGATAAGAACTCCTGAATTTGTTGTTGAGAGCCTCAAATTCAACATAGAGGCCTACATCAAGTGACTTGGGGAGGTAATACTGCCTTGGGTCAAGAGGGTGGCTGCTGGAAGAACCTATGTTTGGCAACAGGACTTTGCACCATGCCACACAAGCAGGAGAACCCAGTCATGGCTGTCAATTTCAGTAATTACATCACTTCTTACGTCTGGCTACCTAAGTCCTCAGACTGCAACTCCCTTGATTATTATGTGTGCAGTTGAGTGCGAGACCAACAAAACCCTTTGTAACACCAAAGATGCATTGAAGGCAAGGATTAGGGGTGTATTCACTTAAACAAAGAGACTGACCAGAAGAGTTGCAATAGATTTGTAATTCGTGGTTGAAGCCAATGGCAATTTTATTGAATAAATTTATTCTTTAGTATTGCAAGTTATTTTTTGTGTAATTTTGCTAAATATATCTGTTAAAATGAGACATTGGTGTTATTTTCATTTTTGCATTTTCATTTAACCATTTCATCATGTGTGTGTGTGATATATAAGGAAAGGGATGGATTTTTAATTTCTTAATTTAACAAATTTTTATTACTCAAATGTTATTTTTAGTGGATCCTGTTAGAGAGTGCATATTATTCTCTAATAAGATTAACTTGAATATTCAGGCTGGTAGATGAAAATAAAATAATTTATTTACACTATCTACTTTGTTTAGACTGTTGTCCTCATCTTTGTTGCCATATTCATGATGTTTTGGCCATTGTATGCTCTGGCCTTCTTCAGGTGATTGGAATTTCAAACTGAGCCCTTTATTTCATCCACTGGGGTAGATTGTTCTAGTTCCACATACCATGCTTCAAGGACACATGACCCAGTGGCTAAAAGCATTGATTGAATCCAGTGACTTGACCCAAAGCGTTGTGAGTTCAATACCTGGCTACTGCAGTGGTGAACATAAACTTGGAGTTGAGATAATGGAGACATCCAGAAGAGGCATGGCATGTGGGACAAAAACAGTCTACCCTGGTGGATGAAACAAAGGGTTCAGGTCAAAATTCCTGAATTCAAAATCACCTGACAAAGGCCAGAGCATAAAACAGCTGAAATGAATATGAACAATATAAATAGTGTAAATAATTACAATACTTCATCTCAGAAATACAGATATTGAAAATAAATATACTGTTCAATAAATAAACAGAGCACCTACTCAAATATGAGTATCCACTAAAAAATAACATTTAAGTAATATATATATATATATATATATATATATATATATATATATATATAAAAATAATTTCTTTTAAAAATATGCATCCTTCATGACAGAAAATTTCCATGTTTCAAAACTGAATCATATTTTTAAAAAGAAAATAATTGTAACATTTTGTTCGACTGTATTGAGCACTTTTTTTTTCTTAAATAAAAATAACTGCTAAGAACATCGGATTATAAATCTTACTGTTCTTTCTTATTTTAATATATTTATACATATATATATATATATATATACAGCCACTCATCGAAGCGGAGTTATTCACATATGCACACAGGCATATATATGTTGTATTTGGGCAGCAATTTTTCATTGGTTAAAGAATTTAAGAATTTTTATTTTTCTATATTTCAGGTTCTGGCATATATTTAAATATAAATAATCCAATGTCTGAGTACTTTAGGTTATTAACCAAAGATTTTTTTTTTTTATCTTTTTTCTTTCTTTGTGCTGTGTCAGTTTCTTATGCTCTTGTATTTTTTTTTATTTCATTGAAACTTTAGTATATTTGCTTCTAAATTTGATATCATTTTAAAGGTGTGTTGTTATTTTTTTTTTTATACTTTTTACTTTTAATGTTTCTAGTAATTTTTTTACAATTTACCTGATATTATATTTTTGCGTTGTTAGTAAAGATTTGCTGGATTTTTTGGTTGATGATATATGATTTAATGAAGCTATTATTAGATAAATTTCAGGTTAAACAGCATGATATAGATGTTGTGAAATCAAGATATTTGTTGTTTGAAACATTATATATAAAATATATTTTTTATTTTTATTTTCTTTTTAAAGAAATGTTTTGAAAGGTTGCGGAAGAGTCGGGAAAAGCTTTTGTCAAAGTTCCGTCACATTGATTCCACAGAACAGGAGACAGATTTTGGTCATGACTTAATCAAAGACATAATGAGCAGAGAATGGAGAACACTTTGGGATGAGGAAACAGAAATGACCAAAGTAGCAGATCTTCCTCTTGATATTTCTTTCATTGTAAGCAGTTTTTTATTGATTATAAATGCCTCTCGAAATTTTATTATACTGTCATTTAACTGTAAATATTGAGCATTTTATTTGTATCTATGTGGAAAATGAAAGGTGGCAAGCCAAGTTCAAATTGTGACATCATTGTAAAGACTATTAAGAATATGAGACTAAATCTTTCGTACATAAAACTATTATTTATTCACAGCTAATGTTGACATTAGGGTGTGTGGCTTTGGGGGTTTTCTTCAAACATGGATCTTCTTATGAGAATATGAGACTCTTTCTCTTTTCCCTCTCAGGTGGGTCACTTATATAACTTCCTGTACTTCAGTTGTCCCACATGTGCACATCCTAAACACAGCTGGGTTGACAACATTTTTACCTGTTAGGGACCGCTACTGGCGTACTTGGAGATATAATTCTGCACCTGGTGGCTATGAGGTCACCTTCCAGGCCAACCCTTTAATGTACTTAGCTTCTCTGATGCCCTGCTGTGACACTGAGTGTAAAATCTACATTAGTATTTCTTAGGCTGAGGCCAGTATATATTTGGGTCACCACAAAGCAACTGTTTTCATCACAAGCTACAAAATTACAGTTGAGTTTGTTGTATCCACTTTGCCTTTGGGTAAGGCATAAGTCCATTTTTTCACTGCTTGTTTATGGGGAAAATAGCAGAGCAGACTGATTTCTTTAGCCTTGGTGGGCAATCAGTAAAAGAGAAGGATAGCTCTAAATTCAATCATTACCCTTTAATTTTATGGCTAAAAGCCACCACCACGTTGTAACACTGGTTCCTGTACAGTCACCAAAGTTAAACAACGTTGAGCCTGGTCAGTACCTCGGTGGGTGACTGCCTGAGAATACCAGGTGCTCTAAGTTTTGAAATGCAGATAATGTCTCTAAATTGTTAATAGGAAAGTTCCAATTCCAGTTGGGTTTGTTATATTCACTTATGCTACCTTGGGAAAGGTATGAATCCATCTCTTCTCCCCTCAGCTATGGGTTAATTAGTAAAATTGATATCAGTAAACCATTATTATCTCCCTCCCGCCAAATTCTTACAGTGTAAAAATATTTTCTGACTTTAAATAAACTACAAAGGACTGATAAGCTGTAGAAAACAAAACTATTGCTCTATCTTTTGCTGAAATCACAGCAGTATCACCTAATGTGGTGTCGCACTGTTCCAATAGAAAGTTACAGATTCAAGTTTTTGTCTGTAATGTTTATAACTTTTTGGTGTATGAGAGTTAGCTCCCCTTGCATTGAAGATACAAAATGGCTGTGTTTTTGCTATGGTGGACTTTCCTAAATCTTTTGGGGTCACTGGTACCTACCATATGTTTAAGAGTTGACCCATATGATAAGTATAGGCCTAATTCAGAATTTTGAGCTAAAAATCTTAGTCAATTTGTACACTGCAATTTATGGTATGTTGTTTACCAACACAAAATTTTTAAATCTGCAATTAAAAATCTTCAAAAAAATAAAGCAGTTATTATAGAAACATGAAATTCACTGAAAGTTAATTCATTTTATAATTACTTCACTGGAATTAAATAAAATATTACTTTTTAATTAAAAAATACAACCAAAATATTTTTGTTTAAAGTAGTTGTCTGTTACCTGATAACTTAGTACAAAAGTCAAATGGGTAACTTTCCTTACTCATAGGTGATGGATATGCAGGTAATATAAGGGTTAGTAACTTGAAAAGAAAAATTGGCATTTTGAGATAAAATTCTGATCTACTTTGTTCTGTTCACTTTTGCACAAATAACCTTGTGAAAGTTCTGAATCCATTCCCCCACCTATAGATTAAATAGTAAGGCAGACTGGGTTCTTTGTTCTTGGCTGATAACCAGTTTAGGAGGACAACTCTTAATTCAAGACCAGCTTGTCTGCTTATATAATAGAATCTCTTCAGTATTGGTTGACAATCTATCAAAAGATGATGACTCAAAAACATCCATCTCCTAGCAGTCTGGACCTCTTGTGGGGATGTATCTACTTGCACCAAACATATGTCTGATGTTCTTAAATCACACGAGTTGCGTAATTTACAATTTGAAGTATGGTAATTGTAATATTGGCCATTTCCCTATAAGGAAACATTCTGCATTCATTGAACAAATACCCAGTACTGCTTTCACGTGAAATTTATAAATTCTTTTAAAACAATTTTTTGGGAAAATAGGTTTCTCAAGTCTAGTTGTTGTTATCACTCTTTTCACCGTTGATGGGGGGGGTTCCTTCCTAACCTTTTGTTTGAAGTAGTGTGGAATATCAGCATCTTGATTAAGTTATTTTCTCTTTGAGCTACACATTATATCCACTTTAGTTGTTGCTACTGTTGATAGTCCTAAAGTTTCTCTTATTTGGTAATTCTTTATTTGTGATTCTGTAGTGCCAATCCACAATATTCAAAGAAAAATGATCTTTGCCAAAACCCTTAGTCTTACCAAAAATGTCAAAATCTGATATTGCTGACAATGCCAAAAATATATTCCAAAAATTAAAATTAAGTCATATAACCTTGGGAAAGGTATGAATCCACCTCTTCTCCCCTCAGCTATGGGTTAATTAGTAAAATTGGTATCAGTAAACTATTATCTCCTCCTGCCAAATTCTTACAGTGTAAAAATATTTTCTGACTTTAAATAACCTGCAAAGGTCTGATAAGTTGTAGAAAACAAAACTATATCTCTATCTTCTGCTGAAACCACGACAGTGGCAAAAAAATAATAATAATTTCAAAATTTATTAATATAATTATTATTATATAAGAAAAATATAATTTATAAAATAGACTTAATTGACAGAATTTTTAATTTAGTAAAAAAAGTTTTCTGAATTTGTTGACACTATTTCTGTCTATTGAATTTTTACATTTTTCACTTAACAGCCTCCTGAAGAAAATGAAAATATTGACAGACTTTTAAAAATATTTGAGGATATTGAAGAAGAACTGAAACTGGAAGGTAAAATAGTTTTTATTCCCCCCCCCTTCTTTTAATCTTAGATTTTATATTGCTTTAATCATGCTCATTTCTGTTGAACTATAACGCATTCAAACTGGTCTTTCTATATATTTAAGGCTTACAACCATATCACATTGAAACACAGGTTCTTGTATGGTCACCAAATTATCTTTGATCTCTATCTATAAAAGGCAGGATATGTGTGTGTGTAATGAATGCATGGCCGCAAATTTTGACGGATTTGCACCAAAATTTACATGCACATGATCCAAGTTAGCAGGAAGGCCAACACCAACTTTGCATTTCCCAACTCCCATCGATAGTGGAAATAATCGATTTTTTTTCATGCTTCTACAGCAGTTTTCAAGTAGTTTGCGGCCATTTTCTACTGGCCAGAGTGAGAGCCTATAGCTGGCTGCCACAAATAGGCAGGAAGATTCTATTGGCCAGCATGAGAGCCAACAGCTGACTGACACAAATGTTAACTAGTATGCTAGCATGCAAAAAAAATCAATAGCTGCATTCATCACAAGTGGGAAAAATTTAAATCTGCATGGCACTTTACTCCAATTGGCTCGTTCACTTGCTTCAACTCAATGTTGATTCTGATTCCGCAGAACTGGGTTGGGTGTGAAAAAGTATTTGTTGTTAACATTCTTTTTTCATTTGGTTTTTCCAGTTACGAGTCCTTTTTTAAAGCTGATTGTTTTGTGTTCGTTTTGTTTAGTTCCTTTTTTCATAACAGACTTAATGTTTAGCATCGAGCTTAGAAAAAATTTGCAGTGTGAGATAGACAAGTAAGGCATGTAACAACATCAGCACGGCAAAGGGCACTGCTTTAAAGGCAAGGAAGGGCAAAAATATTTTAAGTCAAGTGATAGCAATTGCTGTATGAGTCGTACGATTTTTGAATCAAGCATGGGCCATGCAGCTAGTTATTAATAAAATAATTATTAACTAAGGTTTTCATTCATTTTTGCACTTATGATAAAATAAGATAAAAAACAAACAGGAAACGTTTATCAATGTTTCACTTTTATTAAAGCTTCACCAGAGAATGAAATATGGAAAAAAAGAAGAAATTCTGGTATTTTTACTTTTGTGTTGTTTGATTTTCATTGGTTAATCATATTTCATGTGCATTTGTTAAATCAACATTAGCATAATTTGTGGTGTTCCAAATTCAAGGAGAGATGATGCGTCCATTTTAAGTTTCAAGAATTTTATTTTAATGCTGTCTTAATTTTTTTTATCAACTGCACTTGGTGACCTTAATGAAGCATCTCTAAGATATCAGTAAAGTAATAGAATTAACTGTATGTTTGTGTATATTTATATTGTGACTTTTTTTTTTTTTCCAGAATTGAAAATACTTGAAGAGTTTGAAAGTTATGAAGAAGGTCTTCTGCTTGAAGAAAAATCTCTTTGTGAAGCTTTTGAAGCTCTTTCAGCTGATGAAGTCATTTGTCCAATCTGTAAACTGTAAGTTTTAATTACTAAAATTTTAAATGCCGTAGTCAGGACATCAAAGGTTAAAAGCAGGGCCATGGAGTCGGAACAACCTCCAACCCCTCTATTTTTGACACCTCTGACTCCTTTTTTATGTAATTAAGTAATTATGGTCAACAAATCTCATTAAGCCTATGCATACACTCCTAAATTGAGTAGGCCTATATCATTGTAACAACTGGTTTATATCAAAGAATAAAGATATATATATATATATATATATATATTTTTCTTCAATATTTTCTAATAGAATTATAGACAAAATCTTTGGAAGGATATAGAAGAAATAACAATAAAAATGCTATAATGTAAGACACACACACACATATAACAACTAAAAAGTTGCAAGTTAAAAAAATAATAATGTTTTTTTATGAAAGTATTTATATTTTTTTTATATATATTTGATATTTCAGATCGAAATATCAAATATATATCAAATAATATAAATAAATACTTTCATAAAAAACTTTTTAGCTATTTTTTTCTATATATATACATATTAAGAAAGTATATGTGGCTTCTCATTATGCTATATATATATATATATATATATATATATATATATGTGTGTGTATGTATGTATGTATGTATTTAAGTAAATGCTCTGTTTATAATAAACAGTATTAAATAACATTTACCAGCCTGAATGTCAGAAATTTTCATAGAAAATATTCATCCTTTTATAAGACTTTTCTATGAAAATTTCTCGGACATTCAGGCCGGTAAATGTTATTTAATACTGTTTATTATAAACAAACATTTAAAATACTTGTATCTATAAAAAGAACGTTAAACATAAAAATGTCTTTAATAAATAAATTGTCGGACTTTGTCCATTTCTTAATATATATATATATATATATATATAATCTTTGCAAATAAGAAATAAGTACAGAACAAAAACAAAACTACTTCATAACAGAAGTTGAAATATAATCTGTTACAGGATGTAAAATCATGACAACAATACGAATTCTATAATGATTTTTATATATATATATATATATATATATAGTTTTGAAATACAAAATTACTTAAAAAAAAAAAAAAAAGTTGAGATGAATTTCTTTGAAGGAAATAGTAAATATACAGTAGAAGAAATAACAATAAAAATTCTATAATATAAGACTTTTTACATAAAGCATAAATTCAACTGGAGTTAGTATAGTTTTACTGACTCTGACTCCAGTGACCCCTTAATTGTTTCTGACTCTTCAACTGGTTAAAAAACATAGGGACACAGTAGGCTGCCTACCTGACAAGTTTGTGTGAATGCATGATGGAATGGGGCAGGTTAAGAGGGATGGTAAAAAGACAAATGTCACTAAGAGCTACAATGGATAGAAAGTTGTGGAGAACCATTATTGCTCACAGACTGAACTGAGACAGCATGTAGAAGATGATTTTGGAAAGGCTTTTTAGTTAAGCTGAGAACTCTAGCATTCTCTTGCTAAAGTACTGGAATAAAGAATTAGCCATTTTAACAAAATCATTATTCAAATTCTACAAGTCATAAAATGAAGAGTTACAAAAAACATTTTAAAATCCTAAGTAAATTGGAAATAAACATTTTTTTAAATAAATAGCAAGTAAATAGTAAATAAACATTTTTTAAATAAATAGCAAGTAAATAGTAAATAAACATTTTTTAAATAAATAGCAAGTAAATAGTAAACATTTTTTTAAATAAATAGCAAGTAAATAGTAAGTAAACATTTTTTTAAATAAATAGCAAGTAAATAGTAAGTAAACATTTTTTAAATAAATAGCAAGTAAATAGTAAGTAAACATTTTTTAAATAAATAGCAAGTAAATAGTAAACATTTTTTTAAAATAAATAGCAGGTAAATAGTAAACATTTTTTTAAATAGTAAGTAAAAAAATTTTTTAATAGCAAGTAAATAGTAAATAAACATTTTTTTAAATAAATAGCAAGTAAATAATAAACATTTTTTAAATAGCAAGTAAATAGTAAACATTTTTTAAAATAAATAGCAGGTAAATAGTAAACATTTTTTTAAAATAAATAGCAAGTAAATAGTAAAAAATTTTTTAAATAAATAGCAAGTAAATAGTAAACATTTTTTTAAATAAATAGCAAGTAAATAGTAAACATTTTTTAAATAAATAGCAAGTAAATAGTAAACATTTTTTTAAATAAATAGCAAGTAAATAGTAAGTAAACATTTTTTAAAATAAATAGCAAGTAAATAGTAAATAAACATTTTTTAAATAAATAGCAAGTAAATAAACATTTTTTTAAATAGATAGCAAGTAAATAGTAAATAAGCATTTCAACTTTAAAAATTAAGATATTTTAAAGTAAATGGTACGATAAAACGTTTATTACAAGTGTGACAAGATACTTATTCACCCGAATTTTGTTTGTTTGAAATTTATGAAAAATTTTTTAAAATTCTGTATTTTTTTCCTTTCTTTTCTTAGAAATCCTCTTCATGAAAATAAAAGTATTATTTTCTGCAAATGTGGTGTTCGTATAAACACAGAGGTAAGATAATTTTTCTTGTTGGGCATTTGGGTGACCATCTCTCATTGTTAATATCTTCCTATTGATGCTGCTTTAGTTTCAGTAGCAAGCATGTTTTTTCGGGGACAGGGTGTTAGTCTGATGCCAAGCGGGGAGTGCTTTACAGGGGTAAAGAATTCCACCTCTGCCTTTTCTATAAATACTTTCATGATAATTGTATTTTCATGATACTTTCATGATAATTGTTCTGATGAACTTTGCTCTATGGTACCTAGAATTTAAGTGCAGTACAAGATTGGCAGTTAGGTCTCATCACTGGGAAGTAAAAAGATTTTTGGAAATCAAGTAGCAACAAAACTGGAAATAAGCTATATCCAGGTGCTGGTCTATATTAAGACTCATGCTTGGGATCAGGGACAGTGCTGGTCCGCACTTGGCAGGAGATGGATGTGTCTGTGTCACAGTTCTGAAACCACCGTTTTGTATTGCCAGCCACCATGTTGATATGAGTAGATGGACGAGGAGTTGGTAGGGGGAAGAGTTGACATAGCGGAAGTTGTCACAAGTATGACCTACCGACTCACCCAGATGAGCGGGTTGATGTCCTGAATAAACAAAATCAATTTTGAGATTAAGCATCATAATCAATAAATCAATGTATTAAAGAGAACTACTAACAAATTTAGTATCAAACACAGAACAGATTTAGAAAACATTTAAAATCCAATGCTAGAAAACACTGTCTACCACCACCAACACCATTGTTCATAAAAAGCAAAACAATCCAGTTACAAATTCTAGAATGCTATGCCAAAAGCTTTTAATAAATGTCATATCATCAATAGTTTAGTTTGTTAAATAAGTAGAATATAGTCTTTCATTTATTTACAAAGATATTTGTATGTACGTGACTATAATAAACCCAATTGGAACTCTGCTCTCCAATTAACAATTCTGAGCCATTATCCATTACACCACCTGCACATCCTGGCCAGTAGATATAATACACACTGTTTAGAATCTAGATTCTGTAACTGGGTGTTTGATAGTGGAGAGTATATTTTCTTTGAGTATATAGGCCAGTATACACAATACACACTGTTTTTACAAAAAAAAACAAAAAAAAAAACAGGGTGTCTATTTCAAACATAGGTATCCACTAAAAATAACATTTGAAGTAATAAAAAAAAAAAGATGTCACATGAAAAATAAATTTATTAATTCTTTTTAATTCTTTATATATATATATATATATATATATATATATATATAATGCAATTTTTATATATATTATATATGCGTGGTACTTATTGGAAAGTACTCGATATCAGTGATAGAGCTAACATATTTAGTTTATTTAGTTGGATTGATGTGAGTATGTGACCCTGGGTTTCACGCTGATGATCGCAAAGAGCATGAAACACAGGGTCACAAACTCACATCAATCCAACTTATATATATATAAGGACCCAAACCTGATAAAAGCAAAGATTTATTGTCAAAATGTTTGTTATTATTAAGAGGAAAGACAAATTTTTTTTTTTTTTTGATTTTTATCAAATTTTTTAATACTTTTTAACATGTTCAAAATTTTTGTTAAAAATCTTTTTTTTCTTATAGCAAGGATTAGTATAGGAAATTTAGTGCCTTTTTTCTTGTAAAAAAACACTTTGATTTGGAAATTCTTGTAAAAAAAAAATCAAATAATTGTCTGATTTTAATGAAACTTTTAGGACTTATTTACAAATGAATTATTTTAGAAATTTTATTTTTAAGAAAATCTTTGTAGAAAATTTTTTTTTTTTTTTAACATCTGCTACCTCCCCCGCCACACACACACATACACTGCCACCAATACTGAATTTTGAGGAATAAAATTTTGTCTCCCACTTCATATTTATATTAGTTAAAAGTAGGACTCCTTTTCAAACAGTAACTCATTTACCGAAAATCTGCTCTGAATTGTAAAATAAAAAATGCAATCAAACTATGTCGTTATTTAATTAGAAAAGCTTTTGTTTTTATGAATAAGATATATTATGGACACTGTTATATTAAGAAAAAAAATTTTTTTCAACATATAATGAATTTTTACAAGAATTTTCTTATTTGTAATTTTAATTAGAATAATTTGTAATGTTTTAGATCTTTTAAATTTCTATATTTAATTTGTACAGATCAAGTGACATTGTTAAGTAAAAAATATAACTAATCATAAATTGAAAAGCTTAGTACAAAGCATCATACTACAATATTTTCAAAAGAATTTTGAATTTTTTTTTTTTTATATCTATAAATGTGCTGATTTTCTATTATATGGTATATGTACACAATATTATAAGAGTGATAGCTATAGTAAATTTACAGCTCAAAATATTTAAAATTCAACAAAACATATTATGGATAATATTTTCTTAAATTTTTAAGATTATTGCATACTTAAGAATTATATATAAAAGGCACTCACGTTAATTCAATTACTTTTTTTAATGCCTAAAGCCCCATAGAACAACATTAGATAAATATATAAAATATCTGTCATCAAGCTGTCAAACCTGCAAATGCCTAAACAACTACCTTCTGATTAAAAAAAAAATCATTTTTGCAATATTATTTACTTTAAGTTTAAAAACTTAAAGTAAATAATAGTTGTTTCAAATATGATTAAGTGTCCTTTAAATTAGCTAATATTCCTCAAAGTTTTAGAAAAGTATATTTTAATTTTAGAAAATTTTTAAGAAAGAGAATTACATTATGATGAAAAATGACTAAAAAAAGGGTGCTAATCAGCTATTTTAGCAAAAGAAACAAAAAATTGCTTCCTGTCAATTTAAATTAGTTTTTAAAAAACAGCAAAGTATTTTGCTTATTGGAAATATTAAATTTAATCTATTAACTTAAAATTAAAATAAATGCTTCAAGAAAGATTTTTAATTTTTAAAAATTCATTTTAAATCTTAGGAATATTCTTTTTTTTTTTTTTCTTCTTTTTTTTCCTTTCTTTTTTTTTTCCTTTTTTTTTCTTTTGACTTGCATATGGGGTGCGATGGATAAATTGTCTAAATTATGCAAAAATCAAAACGACACTGACATCTCATTTTAATGGATATATTTACCAAAATTACACAAAAATATCTTAAAATACTAAAGAGTAAATTTATTCAATAAAATTGCCATTGGCTTCAATCACAGCCTCCAGATGATCTCAGAATCTCTTGCAACTCTTGTGCACCGTCTCCTTGTTTAAGTTGGTGTGTGCTGTTATAATCCTTGCCTTCAGTTCATCTTTGGTGCTACAAGGAGTTTTTTCGTCTCTTGTTCAGCTGCACCCCATGCATAATAATCAAGAGGGTTACAGTTTGAGGAGTTACGTGGCCAGATATAAGGAGTGATGTGGGCACAGAAATGACTGGTCTCTCTTGCTTGTGTGGTATGGTGCAGAGTCCCTTTTGCCAGACATAGGGTCTTCCAGCAGCCACCCTCTTGACCCAGTGCACCACTACCTTCTCAAGGCACTTAATGTAAGCCTCCGTGTTGAGTCTCACCAACATATTTGAGAGTCCTTCTCAGAATTATCAGTGTGAGTTTTCTGAACTACCATACCTTTGTAATCACTATTAGACTCATCCAACTTTTTCTGAATCCTCTGCACTGTCCTCAGATTGACACCTAAACACTCTAAAATGTTGGTATTGGAACTTCTGCCAAGAAGTACAATATGCCGTTTCCAAATTTCTGACAGTGAATTGTGTCATAGTGCTCTTTTTCTCACAGATGGTGCCCAACTGACCCTATTATACTGTGCATTCAACAAAATCAAAAACAAACAATGCACATGCACAAGATTAAAAAAATATAAAATGGTGACAGTTTACCTATTGAAACCTCTGTGTGTGTGCATATATATATATATATATATATATATATATATATATATATATATATATATATAAAATAATATGTATGTATGTATGTGTGTTTGTATGCTCATTAAAGATTTTTAAGAAGCTAAGCTTTAATAAAATAAAATTCATGCCACATTTCAATAAAATATATATTTTTAAAATTGGTATTTCCCCAAGCAAGGCGGTATGGCCACTAGCATTCCAGGAGTTACAGAGTGTGGAGGAATTAGGAACAGAGACATTAATAATGAGCAGAAAGAGAAAAGAGCAATCGGGAGGACAATAGATAGCAATTGACATTACATTTAAATTTTTGCAGATTAAAGTTGATTGGAAAGTGTGGAGCCAGGAGGGATTCCCATATGTGAGAAATGCAGGATAAGAAACTTAGCATAGAAGTTATGGCTACATCTAGCTAGCTCAACTGTAAATTGATGAGATCTCGCTGCCAGTCTAGTATTGTGCTTAAATTCATACAGTCTAGGTTGCATAGTGAAGAGCTCATCTGAAGAATTAGCATGAAAATATTTATAAAAAATGGCACAGCGGAGCAACCTCAAGGCAGTGGGCAAGTGACTGGAGCTGAGCCACCAGATCAGGACCAATAATCCTGCTGATTCTTTTTTGGGTCTTATCAAGGAGCACCAGGTAAAGAGCAGGGGAACTGGACCATATATTAACAAGCCATCTTTTGCCCCTATTTTAGATGGTCTTGAAGTCGTTTTGTACATCAGCTGTGATTTTAACCTTGTCAGACTGATCAGCTACTTACTTACTACTGAACCAGGAGTAAATAGTAGTGTTGTCAACGTAGATACCAAGAACATTAAAATTAGTATAGTGGAGAAGTAACCTTAGACTCCAACTTTTGTACCATATCCTTGGGACTTGTCTTTTATACATGATAACTTAACCAGTTCAAGTATGGAAGGAAATCCATGACTAAACAGAGCACAAATTTATATGCATATTGTCACCTCTCTTTTCTAAATCTTTCTCATTTTTTTTGTTTTGTTTTGTTTTTACAACTGATTAAGTTTTAGATTATTTAAATATGTTAATTTTATTTATTTTTGTTTTTTTTCCCCCCATTCACAGCAAGATGGGCTAACTTTGTCCAATGTGAAACAGATGCTGAAGGATGGTTTGGAATTGCATAACTATGCATGTCAAACAGAACCTGAATTCTCCACCCTGTCTGTGTTAGGGACTACCAACCTCTTCATGACCTGTAAGGTAACATCAGGTTTGTTTTTATAAATAGCATTTTCTGTATCATTGAAAGATCAGTCATTTTACATATTTGGCAAATATGCACCTTTGTGCCTGCAAAAAAAAATGGGGTTACAAAAGGTTGTTTTTTCCCATGACACTGTTATTATTTTAACTATCTTTTCTCCTCAGCAATATTTATGGTTTTTAAAAGCGATGATTAGAACTGTAATAAAAACTAAACATATGAAAATGAATTTATGTATTTTTGTTCTTGAGAATTGACAATAAAAATATTAAAGACTATTAGATTGTTTAATTACACTATTATTTATTGGAATAGTTGGCAAAACATTGGCTAATTGCCAATTGATTTAAACTTTATAAAATGGTAAATAAGGATTTCCTTATAGTTGGTTCACATAGGTGAATAATTTAGTAAATGTTTATAAATTTATGAACAAAAATTGTTTTAATCTTTATTTTTGTATTTATTTCTTTATAAATTGGTAAATGATAAATATTGCATTGCATTAGTTTTTTTTTTTAGAATATTGTAAATAAACAATCTAATAGTGTTTAATATTTTTGTTGTGAATTCTCAAGAACAAAAAAATGTGTATAAATTCACTATCATATGTTTAGGTTTTATTCCAATTCTAATCATAGCTTTTTAAAACAAACATTGCTGAAGAGTGAAGATAGTTAAAATAAAAGCTGTGTCAAGGGAAAAACAGTCCTTTTGACACTCAATTTTTTGCAAGTTTGAGAGTCCATGTTTGCTGAATTTTTTTTATCTGAATGTCTTATAACACTTTGTTAGCAGTAGCCTAATTGTTTTCTTTGATTTGAATATTTTACTTATTGAAAGAAAGTAAATAGTCCACTATCAACAAAGAAACTAATAGATTGGAGTTTTTCAGGTATTTTATTTTAAATGATAACATAACGTTTTAATAATGAAAACAAAAAGGACACTTACACTTAACATCAAGAAGAGACAGTTGAATTTTCTAAGGCATTTAATTAGGAAAGAGGGCTTGGAAAATTTGATACTTCTAGGTCAGACTGAAGGCAAGAGGGAGAGAGGTAAACACCACATAACCTACATAGCGAGCTTGATGGCAGAACATGGTTTATGAGAAATAGCAAAAAGACAAAACTTATTAAGAGCTATAAAGGACATGAAATTGCAGAGAGCCCTGATCACCAACATCCTGAATTGTTATGTAATATCAGTTATCCTATATGGCAGTGAATGCTGGACAATCTGCTCACAGATGAAGAAGATACTTGAAGCAACAGAAATATGGTCCAACAGAAGGATGCCATCATGGATTGAACATGTGAGCAATGGTCAAGTTCTAGAGACAATGGAAATGAAAAGGACACTTATAATTAACATCAGGAGATGATAGTTGATATTTCTAGGGCACATAATGAGGAAAGAGTGCTTGGAAAATTTAATACACTATAGATTTAAGTCAAGAGTGACAACGGAAAACAACATGTAACTTACCTGGCAAGCTTTAGTAAATGGATGAAGGAACAAGTATTGGTGTGTATGTGACTATAATGAACCCAATTGGAACTCTGCTCTCCAATTAACAATTCTGAGCCATTATCCATTACACCACCTGCACATCTTTTTTTGTGTTTTCAATTATTGTGACTCTATACACTAATGTTCAAATTTAAATTCTACAGTTTCTTTTAATCATTTCACCCCAAGCAAGGCAATAGCACCACTAGGACGCAAGGAGTTACTGAGTGTTAGAGAATATGAGAAAAATTACTACTGAGGAGAGAGAACAAAAAAAGAACAAGAATTAAGAAGACAGGAGATAGCAATTGATATTGCATTTAAATTTTTGAAGATCAAAGCTTACTGGGAATCGAGAAGTGCAATAGAAGAAACTGTTAATATAGAATTTATGGTTACGTCTAGCCATTTCAGCTGTAAAATGATAAAGCCTTGCCATCAATCTGGTACTGTGCTTAAATTCATAAAGTCTAGGTAGCATAGCAGAAAGTTCATTGGAACAATTACCATGAAAGTATTTATAGAAAAGGCACAGGGAAGTTACGTTATGGTAGTGAGAAAGGTATTGAATCAGAGTTGTCATGTCAGGACCAGTAGCATTGCATATTCTTCTTTGGATTTTATCAAGAATCCGTAAGTATATAGCAGAAGCACCAGACCAGGTATGACAGTAATATTCAAAGCAAGGATGAATGGTAGATTTATAGATATGCAAGATAGATTCTGGCAAGAAAAATTGTTGAGCACAACATAGTGAACCAAATTTCTTAGCTGCAGACTTAGCAGTTGATTCAATGTACTCTTTCCACTTCATGTCAGCTTAAAACATTGGTCTGGTCACTCTCCTGGTGGTTAGCATCAGCCATGCTGATAAAAAGTAAAAAAGGTTCTCTCAGATGATTAAAAGAGTGGTTTTGTTTTTGAGGCATTAAAATTAACAAGCCACTCCTTGCCCCTTTAGCAATAGATTGTAGGTCAGTTTTGAGATCAGCTGACCTTATTGAACTGATCAGACTGACTATTAAAACGGGAGTAAATATTTGTGTCATCAACATAGATACTGAGTTGAGAACTGATGACACCAGGAAGGTCATTTATGAAAATTAGAAACAACGTAAGCTGAAGGATAGAACCCTGGGTAACACTTGCATTTATGGAATAAGATCTAGAAGAGTGGCCATTCAAGACAACTTTTATTTTGCAATTTGATAAGAAAGACTGAATCAGTTAAAAATCCATCCAGAAATACCATAACTTTTCAAATTGTAAAGAAGACAAGTATGCCAAACCCTGTCAAATGCTTTGGAGATATCCAAAACAACAGCCCAAGTTTCACCATTCTTACCTTGATAGACTCTTTCAGCAATAATTTTTAATACATCAACAGTTGAACTAGAAAAAGGACACGGGCATTAGTTACAACTTACTATTTTCAGTGAAGAAATAGAACTCTTTTTGCGGGGAGAAGAGGAATGTTTGAAGAAAGCTGTTTTGAGCATGTGTAGGTTTGTTTTTTTTTTTCTTAGGGTTTTGAATGGTTGACTCTTGAACTGAGGATATGATATTACTTAGTTTATATTATTTTTAACTAGCTAGTGGATGTAAAGTCATTTTCCCAAGCCATATTATTATGTCTTTTTTTATAAATTCTTTCATAGACCTACTATACCTACATTCTATAATAATCATCTCATGTATACCAGGTGTAACAGCATAATTGTCCATCCCTCAAAATGTTTAATATCTAAAAAAAAAACACTAAACCAAATGAGTTTCTTTTTACCAGGTTTTCAGATAAGACGTTTAGCTATCTTGACACCATTTTTCATAAGAATCACTGGAAAGCCCTTTGAGTTATTCAGCTGGAAAGAGAACAGGTTAAAATCATTTTGTGTCAGCCCCACTGTCTTCTCAACTGAGCAATGGTGAGAGGAAAAAGATTATTCAAGCCTTGACCAACATTCATACTCTGGCTTCCATCTTCAAAGACCATTCAAGAACCATCAAAAGAATGGTGAATAAGTTTAAAAAAGAGGGAACAGTAGAGAGGAAAACTGGGTCAGGAGGTCACAACAGCAAAAGGGATCATCATTTCAACTTAGAGATAAAAAAAATCAATCAGAAAAGATACAACCCAATCCATAAGAAGTTTGGCACATGAGAGAGGAGTTTCAGCTATGACAGCCCAGAAAGCAGTGAAAAATACTTGAAAATGAAATTGGAGATGAAACCTGTGAGGCACCTTGTTACTCTAGGGGAGAAAGTTAGAAGGTTAGAGAGGGCGAAGATCATCTTAAATAAGCTGGAAAATGATCCTAGAATTTTATATATATATATATATATATATATATATATATTAATTTATGATCAATTTCATCGTGATTCTTCTGTTAAGCTTGGAGAGTAATTATAGATTCTTATTGCTCAAAGGAGAGTCCAATAGTGTTAGGAAAACCTTGGAGAATTCCAGTAGGATATCTTTGATCATTTCAAAGATACATCTGTTCAAAGCTTAATCTAACAAATTGACAATTTTACTGTTACACCCGGTGTGTTTGTGTGTGTGTGTGTGTGTACACGCATAACTGTGCATACAGAGAGATACACATGCCAATTTCACTTTTTCTTTTATTTTTTATTCCTACAGGACTGTGATATGATGCATGTGATTATTTAACCGTACCAGTCATCCATCTCTCCATTGAAACACTGGGTCCAATTTATTCCTGTTTCAAACACTCATAATAATGTTCAAGGCTGTTTTTCTTTGATGCTTACTAAACGGTTTTTTTTCCTTTCTTGTTTTTTATTTTTCATTCCTAATTCTTTCTATCTTGTTCCTTTTAAACGATTTTCTTCTACATCCAACCCTGAATTTTTTTCATGTTGTTAACAATACCACTGTATATAAATGTATATTTATGCAAGTGCGCACTGTACACTAAAACTTTTTGTAACAAAATAAAAAAAAAAAAAACCTTCAAAGATTTTAAACCCTTTTTTTCTTTTTCTTTTTTTTTTTTTTTTTAAAATAAGGAATTATCATTATTATTATATACTTTGCTATTTAGACCACTATTGTTATACTCACAGAGTTATACCATCTGGCCTTCTTCAGGTAAATGTCTTTGTATCTATTAATTTTTGAATTTTGAACTGAACACCATTCAATTTATATTCTTCGTCTGCTTTCCACACTTAGGGGAGATAACTCGTGTCATTTAATTCACTTGGTCTATTTATGCTTGTGTCACTTGTCTGTTTTTCAGCACTATTGGACCCAGTGATAGAAATCACAACTGCCAGAGAACCATATACGTTTTAATCAATGCTTTAATCCACCAAGCCCTGTATCTCTTTTTGACAAGAGAAACATGACTTCAGAGATTGTGAGTATAACAACTAAAGATGTATATGCTGGTCCAGTAGCAAAGCATATAATTTTTTGTTGTTTAGGATTCTGAAGTTTCCATTTAAAAATATATTTTTAATCCTCATTTTATTAGTTTAGTGATATACCAACTTTTTTTACTTATTTATTTTTTTTGTTTTGTGTGTGTGTGTGTATTTTCATTGTTTGCAAAAATTATCAAGTTTTGTAAGAGTTAGAAATTTTTCAAGCTGTGACTTTTATCATTTTAGTTATCCACCACTACCCAAATATAGAATGCATTGAAAGTAAATCCCTCCAATTTTTTTTCTTAAAAAAAAGAAAAAAAAAGCATACCATAATAAAAAGGCCCCCAAACTTGATAAAAACTAAGTTTTATTGACAAAATGTTTATTATTAATAGGAAAAACTAAAGTATTTTTTGATTATTTTATTGAACTTTTTAATCCTTTCTAGCATGTTTGAAATTGTTATTAAAAATCTTTTTTTTCATCAGTGAGTGGGTCAAAGATTAGTATTGATTTAAATTTTTAAGTTCAAGTAGTACAATATACAGACTTGTAACAGTCATTCAAAATTCTTGGAGAAAATAATTCCAAATTTCTAAAAGGGATGTAGAAAAAAAAATTGTTACTAAATGTGTTATTTTATACTGTATTCAAGAATTCTACTAATTCACTGATATTCAGATATCTTCCTTTTTTATTAGATGCAAACATAAAAAAAAATATTGAGCAATTTCTTAAAAAACATATTTATTGGCCAACCTAAATAAAGTTGTTTTTGTTTCATACTATCTCATTCAGTTAATTCTAGATAGAATTATACAAACAATCTAATTCTGGATCTTGTAACACTTGTCAGCATTGGGGCTATCTGGTTTTCAGACAAAGGAGAAATCTTAAGAACTTGAGATTAATTAGAAGTTAGTTGAACATCACTATCAGAGTAAAGGTGAATTGTCTCTTTAACAAACATGCATTGTTCCTTAGTCCAGGGGTCAACAACAGACCCCCCCCTGCTCCCAGGCCACATCCAGCCTTCGAAGGATTTCTGTCTAGCCTGTCCACTTAACACCTGAACAGTAATTAATTTGTGGAGCAAGTGGCAGAAAAATATCAGTTGGAGTTATTGAACTTAAAATTTTATTCTAAAATATTTGTCACATTCCAAATACACTGCTGACTTCTGCAAGAAATATGTTTTACCAAGCAGAAAATATAAAACCTATTGAATAATGTGAAAATGATGGTATCATTATTTGGATGTACATATGCTTGTGAAGAGATTTTTTGCAAATGATATATACAGTGTAACCTGGATATAAGAGAGATTTTCTCTGGTCCCAAATTAGAGCCTGTGTTAATGTATATAAAATAGACCAAACCCAGATATAAGAGATTTCTTCTCCGGTCTCGACAACTCTCTTATATCCAGGTTACACTGTGTATATATATATATATATATATATATATATATGTGTGTGTATATATATATATATATAAAACCCAGATATAAGAGAAACCTGGATATAAGTGAAATTTTCTCTGGTCCCAAATTAGAGCCTGTGTTAATGTATATAAAATAGACCAAACCCGGATATAAGAGACTTCTTCTCTGGTCCCGACAACTCTCTTATATCCGGGTTACACTGTACTAAAAGTCATTTTAGAACAAGGTTAGGTGATGACCACTTGGATGATGTTTTGTTCCTTGTTTAAATAATATAACATTAACTACGTTATTTCTTTAAACCTCCAGACAAAAGTAGCTGTGTGGATGGAGTGGTCTGAATTGAAGATAATTTATTATAGTACATTTGATAGCATGGCCCTTCTCTGAGATGCTACGGAGCTGTCTGCCCGGCTCTCTTCAAAAGGTTGCCAACCTCTGTTGTAAACTATGAATGAATGAACAGACTTGATAACTACACCACTGTATCATATCTGTAAAGTAAGGATTCAACAAGCCTCAGCATTCTTTTCTTACCATTTATCTAGTAATGAGTAAAGCCTGTGGTTCTTGGTGAAGACCACACTTATTCAAACCTTGTAGACTGGAGTTAGAGAATTACAAAGAATTATATCAAATAATAGAAATGACATCACTTGAGGACTCCCAACAGTTAGAATGGATATTGTATGTAACTTGAGAAAATATTGACATAATCAAGAGGCTGATGCTCCACACTACTTCCAATAAAAGGTTAGGAAGTAAACCCCCATCAATACTGGAAAGAGCAATAACAGCTACTGAACTAGAGAAACTGATTGTCATTAAAAAATTGTTTTAAAATAAAGATTTTATATATTTCAATTGAAAACAGTACTAGCTGTTCAGTCAGTGAATGACAAATGTTTCCTTATAAGGATACGGGTAATTTTGACTATGAGGAATGCATTGGAAATTAGTCTATTATTGGAAATGACCTAACTAAATTGAAAGGACTAAAAATAAATTGCAAGAAACAGAATGCGTGATTGTTAGCAAAAGGAACAGCCCAACATGCAAATTACAAATTGGAGATACCAAAATCAAACAAGTACAAAAACTTAAATATCTGGGAAGTGTTTTAACAGAGGATGGAAAGTGTGACAGTAAACAGTGTGAAAGTAAATACAAAAAATTAAATATCTGGGAACTAGCAGAGGACAGAAAATGTTGACACCAAAATCTAAAGACAAATCGGGATAGTGAAAGTGCTATCCAAAAGCTAAGCAAAGTATTAAAAAACAGGAAAATTTCATTAGAAACAATGAAAAGAGTAATGAACTCTTACGTAATATCACTCCTCCTATATGGTAGTAAATGCTAGACAATTTCTTTGCAGATGAAGTAGAGACTTGAAGCAACAGAAATGTTGTCCAACAGAAGGATGCTGAGAATACCATGAACTGAACATGTGAGCAAAAACAAAATTTTAGAGAAAATGGAACCAAAAAAGACATTGTTTTTTGTTTTCTTTTTCATCATTTCACTCCAAGCAAGGTGACAAAGCCACTAGGATGGAGAGAGTTATAGGGAGTGAAAGAGCATGAGATGATTATACTGAGAAGAAGTTATGAAAAGAATAAAGGAACAGGATTCAAAAAGACAGAAGATGGTGATTGATATAGCATTTAAATTTTTGAAGCTTATAGATGGCAGAGAATTAATCTGAAGGGAGTTCTACAGGCGATAAATGTAAGAAAAGAAACTATTAGGATATTAGAAACTATTATTGGTTGCATCTAGTTAAATCAATAGTAAAATGGTGAGACCAAGTTGCCAATCTAGTAGCATACTTAAATTCATGCAGTTGAGGCACTAAGGAGAACCTCATAAAAACAATTGCCATGAAAATATTTCTAGAAAATTCAGAGGGAAGCCACTTCGTATTGGGTAAGTGACTGAAGTCAAGATGCAAGATAAGGAGTGACTACATTACAGACTATTCTTTGAATTTTTAGCAAGAATCTCAAGGTAAGTAATAAGAGCACCTAACCAAATATGGCAAGATTATTAAATGCATGGGTGAATGGAAGATTTCTAAATACGTAAGAGGGATTCTGATGAGAAGAATTGTCTGGTACAATATACTTTCCTAATAGTAGACCTAGCAATAGATTCTATATAATCACTCCTCTTCATATCAGTGGAAAGCAGGAGTTCAAGAAGGCACAAAGTATTGCTCTCTTGGAGGTTAGCATCAGCCATACTATTTTCTTATTTAAAGCTTGATAGACAAATTCAGTGATGGCTGCTAACGCATGGATGGTAGACCTGGAGAAATGGAAGACATTTTGATTTTGCTTATCTGAAAGGAGATTATGTGAAGTAAGATGCTTAACCAATTTGGTGTTGATTAGAGCTACTAATACATTGTCAAAAAGAGGTCAGAGACAAATAGGACAATAATTCAGAGTCAGATGGTTCCTTGGGTTCTTAAAGTCAGAAATTATAGAGTAAAACTTCCAACAAATTGGGAAGCAAAAAGTTTTGAGATATTTATTGTAAAGTTTTTTTGAGAAAACAGGAGCCAGTTCAGCAGCAAATTTCAGGATCTAGTTTAGAAATGATACTAAAAACCATGGACTGATTTATGTTCATATCACTCAGTAGAGACTCTGTTCTCAGGGAACAAATGTTTACATCTTTGTCATTATACTCAGATTTCAGCCTTCACCTGGATGTTCTGTATTAAAAATTAGGAAGAAAGTCATTGTCAGAGGTCAGGAATTAATACAAGTATTACAGATAGAGTTCTTATATATATAATTTTCTGTTTGAATTTCTGAAATGTAGAAAGTTATTATATATTAGTCTATTTGGACAAATGTTTTCATTTTTTGTCTATATTTCTGAGAGGCAGTATTTTAACTATTTTCACTATTTACATTGTTCGGATTGTTGTTATCTTTTTTTTGCAATATTCACAACGTTTCAGCTATTGTATGTTGTGCCCTTCTTTAGCTGATATTCTTGTTCAGTGGATAAAAGCGTTGGTTAAGTGATCCAAAAATGTCTTGACCCAAAGAGTTCTGAGTTTAGTCTCTGGCACAGCAGAAAGAACAAAAGCATAAATGGTTGAGTTACCAAGGGGAAATAACTGAAATATCCAAAGGAATGATACATGGAATTAGAACAATCTACCCACGTGTACTAAATAAAATGCTCTGTTCTATATTCCAACTAATATCACCTGAAGAAGGTTGGAGCATACAATGGCTGAAATGTCATGCTTATGGCAATAAAAATGAGGACAACCGTCAGAACAATATAAATAGTGTAAATAGTTTTCAACTTTGTCTTTATACATTTCTCATCTGTTCTGTATTAAAAATTAGGAAGAAATGCATTGTCAGAGGTCAGGAAGTAATGCAAGTATTACAGATTGACTTAATAATTTTCTGTTTGAATTTCTGAAATGTAGATAGTTATTATATATTAGTTTATTTTAGACAAATGTTTTTATCTTTGTCATTATACTCACAATATTTCTACCATTGGATATTCTCTTGCCTTTATTATGTGTCTGTTTTATGTATTAATCTTTTGGGATTTTTTTTTTTTTTATCTAACCCTTTATTCAGTCCAGATAGTGGATTATTCTTATTTCACTGTCAATACCAGGGGATATATTGTATCAGTTAATTCCTCCTTGTGATGCAGCTTTTGCTCTTGCCAGTGAACTAGAGAATATGACATTCACTGTTTCAGAGATTAAATTTTTTTTTCAAATATTAGGTTGTTTTGTTACATATATTCATTTGTCTTCTTTTTATCATTTATTTTAATACTTATTACTTATTAACAATTCTGATGAATCATTCAAAAATGTATTCCCCTTCATTGTTTACAACATCCTGCCAATAATCCAATAACTGTTCAATGCCTCAACAGTAGAAATCACAAGATTTTGATTGAAAAAATTTATCAAGGTACATTTTAAGCTCCACGTTGTTGTTGAACAAAACACCCCTCAAATTCTTAAAAAGCAACAGAAAAAGGTGGTAGTCTGAAGGGGCTAAATCAGGAGAATATGGTGGGCATGACAGAACTTTTTAACTGAGTTCTTTAATTGCATGTTTGATCATGTTAGCTATATGCTATGTGAGTATTGTCATGTTGAATAATCACTTTGTGTGATCGGTCAGGTCTTTTCAACTGAATTGCCTCTTTGAGCCTGTTCATTTGTTCAACATACAGGTTCATTGTTTTGAAGTATTTCATATCATTTTTTTGGTAATGGTGTCCTCTTCATACACAGCACAAATGTCTTGAGCAGCTTTGTGACCTTAAATGTTCTCCAACTTTAAAATGCACATGGAAATTCTCTTACTGAATCATTAAATATTTGAGCTTAACCACTTTAAAATATTCTAATAACAATCAAAAGTATGAATGCAGGTTATTAATTAAAGAAGTAAGGGGGTACAAATGAAAAGATTTTAAATTGACACTTTTTTCCCATTTCACTGAAATGACAGAAATATGACCCATCAGTGGTTGTGGAGATTTAGATTGAAACCAGAAACAATATTGAAAATTGCCAACATTTTTTTTAATTGGTATAACACCATGCAAGGCAATAAAGCCACTAAGATAAAGGGGCTAAAGGGTGTGAAATAATTAGGAACAGAAACTTTAATAATAAGTGAGAAAAGGAAAGAGTAATCAGGAGGACAGTAGATAGCAATTGACATAACCATGCAAGGCATATATTTTAATGTGTAATGTTTGTGAAAAAACTTGAAAAATCTTTATAAATTAAGATTTTATAAAACAAAAAAAATGAGATGAATTCAAATTATAGTAGACAACTTATTAGAATGTATTCGATAAATTAATCAGTGTCAGACGAAATAAAAATGCTTTTTATTGAAAATTAAGATACAGTACTCTACACAAAAAAGTATTAAAATACAATACTGTACATAAAAAAATTATTCAGATACAATAAAGTACATAAATTATTAAGATACAATTCTTTATAATTATTAAGTTATTAAAAATGATGTATTTTTCATGCATGACACTAGAACTGAGTCAAGTATTTTTCTGTTAATTACTTATACATAATTTGTTATGATGTTCATGCATCAGTTATTAATAAAAGTACAACATATCAAATAATCAGTTCAAGCAGTTTGCATGTTAATATGAGTAGCAGCTGGATGTAACAATCCGAGTTGAAGTCATTAAGAAATCTTGCAGTGTTTTGTCTATTTCCTGTCATAAAAAAAAACTATTATAAGAAACTGGGCTATAAAAAAAAGAAAAATTTTTCTAAAACACTTCAATAATAAAAATTTTGCATGTAGAATTAGAACAATCTACCTCAGTAGACTAAATAAAGGGTTTAGTTTGAAATTCCAAATATCACTTCTTCAGAAGGCCAGAGCGTACAATGGCCAAAATATTGAGATTATTGCAATAAAGAGGTAAATAGTCTAAATAGTTACAATATCTCATCTCAGAAATATAATCAGATGATAAAAATTTTGGATTTGTACTATCTGAATAAAGTGTTTATTTCATGTTTCATCTGTTTTTACATATTTAAAATGTCTTCCTTTCTCATATTTCTCAGTACTAGGAACTATAGGCCTCTCTACATTAGTTTTAGGGGCATACAGTCAAGGAGTTGGCTCCAGGCATCACCAAACATCTGCACATCACTGATGATAGGGCAGAAAGATAGGCCAATATTATAAACTTCCATATGCAGAAAACGGGATGAACTCAAACCATCACCAATTCTAGAAGTTGAAAATGCCACAATACTCTGAGATTTTACCATACATAACTGTACTATACAAAGCCAATAGAGCAGATACAATAATAAAAGACTTACAAAATATAAGTGCTATATCATAGATACAGCCATTATTGTCACCTACTCCTACCTTTTACCTCTTTATTCACCTTTGTTATACTCCACTGTAATTAGATCTCTTTCTGATTCACTCTACATGTCAGCTGGATGTGAATGCTAAGAAAGCAAATCACAAAATAAAAAAAGTTATTCTAAGCATCACATCCGGTCCATAAAACAAATCCCTGCAATAAAATGCAATAGCCAATAGTGAACATTCCTGAAAAAAAAAAAAAAGAGAGGAGTTGTTTAAAAGAAAACCTGTCGTAAATGACACACAATAACGAGCCAAAACGCCACATGTCAACACCAGGTGCACTGTCACTGTTACCGCCATGATCCCCACTCTGATCAACACCCCGTCCTGGGTAAGATGATAAACTACGTCCAACAGCAAGGCCTCTGATCAGGAGGTTTTGAGGAGCATGGAGCCACCTCTTAATTGCTGGTGTTCCCCGGTCCACCCTGACTCAGGGTGGTAGCACGTGTTAGGGTCCCAGCTATGGGTAAATAGTTAACACCGAAACAGGAAAAAAGCATTATGAAAGTGTAAAAATAGGTTTTAATACCAGAAATACTTTATAAAAAAATTACCAGAAATAAATTTTTGAAGAAAAAAACTATTACCAGCAATATGTTTTTGAAAAAAAACAATATTTCCAGCTATACACTTTTGATGAAAAAAATATTACCAGAAACAGATTTTTGACAAAACAAAAATATTATCTGGAAAAAAAAATTGTCAGCATTAAATAACCCATTGAGGTTGATATGCTGTAAAACAAAACAAACCAAACCAAATCATCAATACCATCACCCAAGCTTCACTAATCCCACCCGACTCTTCATATACAGAATGTGCCCAACAGGCCAGCTTTGACACCAATGGACTTCCAATACCACCACCATGATTTCTAACACCTCGATGTCTTCCCCACTCAGCCCTCGTTCTTTCTCATTGACCCCATTTTTGTTGATCTCCCATTTGACCAGAATCCAACGGGGATATTCTGCTACCAAGATACCAACACACCCCTTGTATCACCAAAGTCAGATTCATAACTTCTCCTGACTTTCCCCACTTGCATCCTCTGTATTAGATTCACAATTTCACCCGACTCTTCAAATTTGCACACGTATCGGCAAAGTGAAATTTGTAGCTTCACTATCCACCACAAGCCTCTCTTGTCATCACCACAGTCACCCCATTTTATTGATGTCCCATTCAACCAGAATCCAACAGAGACTTTCCATTCAATCAGCCTTCACTATCCACTCCAGGTCTCCCTTGTCACCATCACCATGACCCACATCAAACCCCACGAATGCACCTTATTAGGCAGTTTGACTTCAACATCTAAGCCTCATCTTATGACCACCAGCCTATCAAACATCTCACTGGTGTCGATTTCAACTTTAAAGAAACCCTGCCCATGACACTACACTTGTCTTCACTAATCCGCTCCAGACCTATCTCCTAATACCAACTGTGATCTAGGCCAACCAACCTCAGAAATCAGTCAGTTTCTCAACCAAGAACACCCTTACACATAATCGCTTTCCTTATCAACATCAGTTAAACAGCCACATATTAACAATTTGTGCCACCTTTCAGGCAACTATATATATATATATTGAAATTTGATAAATACATGCTGTTGAAATTTTATTCCTTGTTTGTTCTTTCCTTTTCAATCATACACTCATTATAACAGCTTTCAATCAACATGATTTCCACATAGTGAAACAAAATAACTACTACATTAAACACAATATTCTCATTGGTTAACACCAACCAATTGCAAATTCTTTATGTAAACTAATGTTTTGTATGAAAATTTCTTGTATGTAAATGAACATACATTTTTTTTTTTTTAATAAATTGTGCTGTATTCCAGGGAGAGTGACATTGTTTTTTTGTTGAATAAAGCCTTTCTTAAAGTTATTGCTATCTTATCTTCCTGCTATTTGAATTGTGTTCCAAATTCATAACACCAATGCAACATCTTCCCATTAAAATTAAAATCTCTCTCTCTATGGGAACCCATCATCAAGTATAAAAACTCTGACCCAAATAGTGCAGGGGAGCAGATATTCCAAGAAGGCATTTCACAAGCCTCACACAACTCATCATTTTGATGAACATTTTCATTTTGTAGATTTCATATGGCAAGAATATCCTATCAGAACACTATGAACTTTCTTTCTACAACCTTTCATCTTCTCAACCACAAATCCAGTGAATCTTTCAGATAAGTATATTTCTTATCATATGTTGTATTTATCTAACTCAGTAATAATATCAATTTCATAATATTGATTGTGGCAGAAGGAAAAACCTTCAACAAATACAGAATGATGCAACAAGAAAATGCAAGTTCAAAATTTATACTTTTCTCCTTTTTCCCCAATGCTGATTGCAATACTGTGTCCTAGTTGATAAAAAAAAGAACATCTCAGCAAAAGAATTTAACAATTTTCAATATATAAAAACCTAGAAATTACAAAAATGTGGCATTTAAACACAACCACTGTTCCAATACTAATAGAAGCACTAAGAATGATTAAAAAGAAAACTGATACAGACTTTAAGAAAATCCCAGGAAACTCATCATTATCTGAGGGGTGTTGTTGTGGGTGGTATGTTGGCATGCAAGCAGATACTGAATAATGGAAGACAACAACAAACAATATGAAGACTTGAGTAAAAAATATATTGACAAGTTTATTTTTGTTAAAGAAAATACATCAACAAAAATAAGGTCACAGTGCAGTAGGCAAAAATATCTTTGCACACTTGTCGAGGGTGAGCAGAGTGTTGTCCTGAAAAGGACAGTTTTGGTAGTCATTGTGAAGCATTGTCCTGAAAAGGACAGTTTTGGTAGTCGTTGTGAAGCATTGTCCTGAAAAGGACAGTTTTGGTAGTCGTTGTGAAGCATTGTCCTGAAAAGGACAGTTTTGTAGTTGGTGGTGAGATATGTCCTGAAAAGGACAGTTTTGGTAGTCATTGTGAAGCATTGTCCTGAAAAGGACAGTTTTGGTAGTCGTTGTGGAGCATTGTCCTGAAAAGGACAGTTTTGTAGTTGGTGGTGAGATATGTCCTGAAAAGGACAGTTTTGGTAGTCATTAGAAGCATTGTCCTGAAAAGGACAGTTTTGGTAGTCGTTAGGGAGCATTGTCCTGAAAAGGACAGTTTTGTAGTTGGTGGTGAGTGTTGTCCTGAAAAGGACAGTTTTGGTAGTCATTGTGAAGCATTGTCCTGAAAAGGACAGTTTTGGTAGTCATTGTGAAGCATTGTCCTGAAAAGGACAGTTTTGTAGTTGGTGGTGAGTGTTGTCCTGAAAAGAACAGTTTATTGAATAATGTTGCTACTTGCAAGGATGGCTGGAGTAGCAGCTAATGGCAAGTTGGGAGTTGATGATGGCTGGCTGGACAGCTGGAACTGCTGCTGGCTGGCTGGAGCTGTGGACTAGCTGTTTGAACAGATACTATACTTTCATTATTTATTTATTATATTTTATATTTTACTATACTTACCATATTATTATATTTATATTTAATATTATTTAATTTTAATATTATTTAATATTATTTAATTTTATATTTTACTATACTTATATTTACTATACTTACTATATTATTATATTTATATTTTACTATACTTTCATTATTTATATATTATTATTATATTATTTATTATTATTTATACTATCATTATTTATTGTATAAAAAATACAATTGGTGTATAAAACGGAAGGGGAAGTGGGGTGAGGTTGGCTGTCACTAACTATCCTAAACCTAGCTAATCTGATTTGTGACCCATTCATTCATTACAATTTACTCAAATACCACAAGAATACATTCTTCTTCATTCATCTGACATATGCCACTATACTGCATACTCAAAGGGTGGGGGCTACTAAAAATATCTATGGCATAAAAATTTTGATCCTAGTCATCTCAGCCACAGAAGGATGACTTTTTGGTTGCTTTGAGGTTTTTTTTATATCCTGGCTCAGTTTTACGATGATTGCTGATTATGCTTTTTTTCTTTTGGTTGTTTTTAAAAAATGTGGGAATGCCGACAAGATATGACAATATAAAAATACCCAGAAAACTCCCCCAATGTAATATTTGCAATAAGTTTCGCAGAGAAAAAAAATTATTTTACCTCAGGTAAAAAACTTGCTAGAGGATTGTACTGAACAGCAAATCATTGAAACTGGAAACAATAATAAATAAAACAGGTGAAGGAGGCACGGTGGAATAATGGATAGTGGCTTAGATTGAGGAATCGGAGAGCCGAGTTCAAATTCCAGTTGAATCCATTACATTCACTTACGCGCTAATAACCTTGGGAAAGGTATGAATCCTCTTCTTCTCTCCCCATCTATGGGTAAATAGCAGGACAGATTGGGTTCTCTAGCCTTGGATGGCAACTGGTCTACCGTAGAAAGAAATGGCAACGTACTGTGGGAAAAAATCTGCCTCGTCAGTCATGTATCGATAGATACATGATCGCCTAGGTGTGTATCATGTATGGCGCATAACCAAATGATTTTCAATATTATGGGACCAGATATATTTATCTACATTGCAACAGAATGTGACACACAAGTTTGGAGTTTAATATGGGCTTTCGGAAAAGCATGCAAAAATTGCTTAAGCAACCCCCTCCCCACCCCGGAATAAGTTCCAGATAACCCTTCCTCATTCCCGCTACCCAAAAAATAAATAAATAAAAATGATTGTTCAAGGGAGATAATTATAATAATAATCAAAGAATACTTTCTCTTATTTGTTGAGTGACTAAAGGTTCACGATATTAGAGTAATATTAAAATTGTGAACTTGCATGTGTGTACGCAAGTTTTAGTAACCTAAATATATGGTACATTAGCCAAAGGTACTTCTGAGATTATTTAATCTAAAGAATGCAAAGAGGCGATATTTAAAAACTGAATGATAATAATATTCTATGGTTACATTAATTAATTTAATTGAAACCCGGAAGAAACAATTTTTACTTATTTTATTTGTATATGAGTAAAAAAAATTATGCAGGAAAAGCATACCTCCCCCTTTTTCTACGCATAACACAGAACCTAATCTACGAAATTATTGATAATTTTTGTTTTCTCTTGAAGCGTGAGTTTTACACAGTGTTGTCTAGTTTGAATTACACAACCAACATTTCATATTGTGAAATTTAGGTTATTTTGCATTTATTTGTTTTTAAATTTGCATTTTTGGCAGCTATAACTTTTAAGTTTTTTTTGCTGCTTTCTTTTCATAAATGAAATCATTTGTTTATTTATTTCAATTATTCATCATAAAAACGCTTGAAATACATTTTCTAATTCAAGCCAAAAATTAATAAAACTACAGTACACTGAGTGATGAATTTTCATAAATATTTTTCTTTTATTTATAATGGATTTTTTTTATAGGATAAGAAATATATGTCTTCTTATGTTTTTCATGGTCAATTTTGAATAAATTTTGCTTTTGTTAATATTGCTAATTAAATGCACAGAGTTATTATTATTTATCTTGTAGTAAGAAAACTCGTAAAAAATATTCAGTGTTATTATTTATCAAGCAAGGCCATTTTTATAGAACTGATGAAGATCGCACTGATGCATGGAAACTGTCAGTCTCCATGCAGTATTGATTCCTATGTCCATATTTTTTGTATCTATATCTGTAAAAAAAAAGCCGCTCTGTCTCCAATATTGAACACTCTTCTTCTCTAAATATTTCAAATTTTAAACAATACACATCTGACATATAATTCTATTATTTCCAAAATATATTTAGTTACATAACAGTTAACACTAACAGTTTTGTGAAAGATCTTTCCTTTTCTTTTTTTCTTTCTTTTTAACGATTTGTTTTAAGTCCCGCCCACTTTTATCAGCTGGCAACAACATGGCTGTGTCGTTAAAACGTGGATGGAGTTTTCGACTTTCTATCTTTGTTTACATCGTCTTGGTGCTGGGTTTGTGCCCAGTTCTCGTGTTGAATCTTCGAATCCAAGATTCGGAAAGTCGCCAGATACGATGTTTATCCGGCATGTGGAATTTCAGGGCAGATATGTCGCCCAACAGGAGAGCAAGTTTCGAGAAAATGTGGTACAAGACATCTTTGTCAAAGGTAAAAAAAAACAATATCTTTCAAAAAATCCTTAAGAAGAAATTCTTTTTTTGGATCGATTTTGGTGAAGCTTGATTCACCACGTTGTCATTTATTTTTAAACAGGTTTTTATTTCAGAACCATGTAAAATAAAAGTAAAACTTACCAGAAAAAGAAAGAGGCAACAAAATTTTAAAAGTTTATACTTTATAGATAAACATAATTCAAAAATTGTTTATGCGCGTAAAAATTGACAAGCAAGGTAATTAATTTATTGTGATATTTTCAGTTTCTATGAAAAAAAATTACGTGGATACAGTTTTAAAACAAGTTGTTAATCCAAGAAAATGCAGGAAACATTAATAAATGCCTTAAAAAAAAAAGAGAAAAAAAAGAAGAAAAAGAAACTTTTTAAACTAAAATCTCTTTTGACTTTGAGCCAAGCAAATTGCTATTAATTTATTGTATCTTTTCACGTGTCATCGTACCTAGCAGTAAACTAAAGGATTAGGTTGGTTAAAAGTGGTTTTACAAAAAAAATAAATTAGACTACTATTTCTACTCTATGCGAACAAATGTTTTTTTTACTTCTAGTTTTAAATAAGACATTTTATTTGCTTATAAAATCGAAAAAAAAAAAACATCTCACTAACAGTGATGATTTTTTTTTTTTTCGCTCATCAACCAGTTTTTCTTTCACTTTGCTTCTCTAGTCGTGCTTAGAAAAGAGAGGGAGCCATGCGGAAATTTTACCAAAAATCGTTCCGTAAAAAAAGCAAAGCAGGTTAATTTTTTTTTCAATCAGAACAAATTTCAAAGTTTAGGTAGTCTCTTCTTTCATTGACAAAAATCGATAGTTTATTTATTCTATAAAAAAGAAAAAAAAAAGTAAAACCATTTTATTATTAATTATTTTTATATATTTTTTTTAATGTTCGTGCTCTTCCTGTTGGTGAAGAAAAGAAAACAGAAAAATAAGACAGACATCAATGAATCTAACAAGTGGAGACCACACCACAAAAAATTGATCTTAAAAATGATTTTATTTTTAACAATGTGCGTTGAATTAAAAAAAAATGGGAATTCCAGTCAATAAGAAGAATTTAGAATTCATTTTTTTTTTACCAAAAAGTTAAACAAAGCCATGGCACATGACACATTTATTTTTAATTTCCTTAATAAATTCCCTAGCAATTTTATTGGAATTACAGTATTAAAAATAAAAACTTTTAGGTTTATCACTGCAGCCGCGAATGTTTGAGAAATTAGAATTTTAAAAAAAAATTTATTTTTTATTATCTCATAATAAAATCCTATAGATGCGCGGTAAAAAGTTTTGCAGTATTTTTCCTAAGTGCTAAACACGAATAAAATGTTGATCAGTAAAAAAAAGTTTTACACATAGCGATTTTCCAATCGTAGCTTAGATGTGGCACAAGACAAGACCGAAAGTATGGGGCACCCAATGAGGATCGAACTCACTACTCATTCGTAATTGTGCTAGCGAGACAATCTTGCTAACCATTACACCGCCTAGGGGTGCCCTAAAAATTTTTTTTACACATATCAGTTGCTCAAATGGGGTGTAATTGTCGACGCAAACTGGTTCGTAAATCAATTTTAAAAAAAAATGATTTTAAAAAATTCCTTAATTCACCCAACACACACACACGCACGCACGCACGCACGCACGCACGCACACACACTATTTGTATGTCTCGCAATGTTTCTAGCTAGCTAGCTAGACAATTTTATTTGGCAGTTTTCCTTATTTTTTCCACTTGTCACAAAAATTGTTATATAGATTGTGTAAATTCATTATTTATGATTCATGTTGTAGTGTAGTGGTTTTTTTTAAACATGACCCAGTGAATAAAAGCGTTAGTTGATGAGTGATTGCCTAAAGAGTTGTGAGTTCAATACCTAGCCAGAGGGAACAAAACCCGAGGAGAGCTAAGCTATCAAGGGGAATAAACTGAAACTGAGATATCCAAAGGCATCAGTGCCATGCGTGATACACGCTTAGGCGATCATGTATCTTTCGATACATGACTGACGAGGCAGATTTTTTCCCTCAGTAGGTTGCCATTTCTTTCTGCAGTAGACCAGTTGCCATCCAAGGCTATAGAACCCAGTCTGTACTGCTATTTACTCATAGCTGGAGGGGGAGAAGAGGATTCATACCTTTCCCAAGGGTATTAGCATGTAAGTGAATGTCATGGATTTGACTGGAATTTGAACTCAGCTGTCTGATTATTCAATCCGAGCCGCTATCCATTACTTCACCGATGTAGAATTAGAACAATCCGCCCCATAAAATAAAGTGTTTGGTTTGAAATTACAATTAATATCACCTGAAGAAGATTGGAGCATACAATGGCTGAAATGTCGTAAATATGGCAATAAAGATAAGGACAACAGTCCAAACAATGTAAATAGTTAATATTATGGTTTTCGGCTTTAAAAAGATATTCACCAATAATCTGTTCAGTATCCCTTCAGGACTTCAGAATCTTCACAATTTCCTGTCCTTTGTAGCTCTTAATAAATTTTGTCTTTTTGTTATCCCCACCAAATTTGTTCTGTCATCCATTCACTCAAGCACTCCATGTTATATGTTGTTATTCCTCTGTCTCTCTTGCTTTTCAATCTGTCCTGTGAGCATCAAATTTTCCCAGCCTTCTTTCCTCATTATATGTCCCAAACATTTTAACTATCTCTTCGTGTTACGTATGTGTCCTTTTTGTTTTCATTGTCTCTAGAACTTTAAGCTCACATATTCAATCCATAGTATTTTCAGCAACCTTCTGTACAACCACATTTTTATTGCTTCAAGTCTCTTTATCTGTGAAGAGATTACCCAGCATTCACTACCATATAGGAGGACTGATATTACATAACATTTCAGTACTCTTTTCTTTCTATTGAACTTTTACTATTTCTTAATATATTTTGTCTAGCTTTTGGAAGGCATCTTTCACTATCCCAATGAGCCTTTGGATTTTAGTGTTGCACTTTTCATCCTCTCTTAAAACATTTCCCAGATATTTAAATTGTTGTATTTGAATGTTTTTGGTATTTTCAATTTGTTATTTGCATGTTGAACTGTTCCTTTTGCTAACAACTATGTATTCTGTCTTCTTGCAATTGTTATTTAGTCCTTTCTTGCTTTCCTTCGCTATCTTCTGTAGGAGTTTTTGCAGTTTCCTTTCTGTATCTGCTATCAAAACTGTATCATCTGCATATCTTATGTTGTTGCAGCCACCAATAACAAATCCCTGTAGAACTTCTGATTCTCTCAGAATCACCTCAACTTTATAGATTGAACAAGTCTGGTGAGAAGACTCATCCTTGTCTTACACCTCTTTCTATTTTTGTATATTTAACATTTTTAAAGTTTCCTTTTATTGTCACTATTCTGAGGCGATACTTGATGACTTCAGTTTCTTCTCACCTTCCTCTTTTATTTTATGTCTTGTTATTATTTCTTTAACCTATGAATGTTACATGAGATCTGGTATTATAAAAATTAAAATAAAAAACCTGTATTATGTATAGATTTCTTGAAAAACATATCTGGTGTTATGTATAGGTATCTTAAAAAAATCTGGTATTATAAGTTCTTCTAAAGAAAAAAATATCCAGTATTGTGTATAGATTTCTATATAAAAAAAAAAAGACAAAAAGATTTGGTATAAAATATAAGTTTATGAAAAAAAGAAAAATGAGCAGGTGTTATGAACCAGTTTATAAAAAAAGAAAGTCCAGTATTAACAGTTTTTGGGTTTTTTTTTTAAATATCCAATATGGAATATAACTTTTTTAGAAAAAAAAATCTGGTATTAACTATAAACTTGTTTTTTTTGTTTTTTTTTTTAGTCTGGTATTGAGTATAGGTTTCTAAAAAAAAATCTGGTATTATAAGTTTCTTCATATAATCCATTAAAATCCACTGACTCGTTTTTAGGACAGTAGGCTTTAATAGGTTATAGTTTCCTAAAGAAAATATTGTCAGATAATGTTGAGCTTGGATTAGTATGATGGAAAACTTCAAGCGGAACCACTCAGTGAGAATTGCTAGATATGGCTTGCAAACTAACCTATTGCTTACTACTGTGAAAATAGGTACCTTATTATTTAAGTAATTAGACTGTGAAATGAGCTTGTTAGCTGTTGTGATATGATGAATATATAAGTTGTGTATATTCTGAATTTAGTGGTTTTCATGGGTTCATTCAGTCATATATAATAATTGTTTATTTAATAAATAACTCTGTTGATTTTAGTAAATGTTGGTGCATTTAAAATATTAAATAAAAAGTTGATTGTCCTCGTTCCACTCCCCATGACTAGGGATAACTTGTTTTGTTCTTTTTAGTATTGCTTGCCCAGTTTTCCACTGGGTTAATGTCTGTACTGCCTGGTCCAGGGATTGAATTAAGTTTAAGTTCTAGATTCAGGATTGTCACATGGGACAATAGTCAAAAGGATTAAAGCATTTGTTCATGAATTTGGAGACAGTAATTGTGAGTTCAATTCCTTGACTGAGTAGTACTGGATCAAATTTAGTGGAAAGTGGAGAAGCAATAACTGATCATTATTTGCACCAGTGTTTTTTAATTGTTATGTCCCTGGAAGCCTATGGTTGTTAGGAGTTCCACAAGAAACAGTGATAAATAGGCTAATGCATTTTTGAGTTATTTTTGTTTAATTTTATATTCATCATTTTCGTATATATGTACAGTATATTGTTGGGAAATCTTTGGTTATTATAATAAATGCCCAACTGCTTATATTATTTAAAATTATAATAATCATAGGGAATGTATTTAGAGATGTCTATGTAGCATCAGTGTTAAACCACCTTCGCTAGTAAGGAGACAGGACCTGTGATGGATTCGTGTATCACTGAGGTATATATTAATAACACTATAAAATAATTTTTATGCAGGGGTTCCTGAGACTTGAATCCATTTCAAGGGTTCCGGAAGTGGGGGGAATGTTGAGAAACACTGATTTACATGCGGACTAGCGTCTTCAACTTTGTTCTTGTTGTCACAACGTTTGATCATTGTACCCTCTGGTTTTTATGCAGGGGTTCCTGAGATATGAAATCTATTTCAAGGTTTCCAGAAGGGGAGAAAAATGTTGAGAAACACTGATTTACATACGGACTAGTGTCTTTATCTTGGTTCTTGTTTCACAATGTTTGATCAGGAGTTGCAAGAACAAAACTTGACATTGAACTGTCTTAGGGATTCTGGCTCTGGATTTGAATTCAGAGTTATCCCACTCCTAGTTTGGCTGCCAACCATGGCTACAGAGCTCTGATTGCCCTGCTATTTACCCATAGTTGGAGATTTTGAATTCAGTTTTTTTCCTACTCCTAGACCAGTTGCCATCCAAAGTTATAGAACCCAGTGTGTCCTGCTGTTTACCCATAGCTGTGGGGAGGAGAGATGGATTCATACCTTTATTATTGTGTTAGCATAGGTGTGTAATATAAGTGCTTATTCACAAAAAATCATGAGCATGATCTGAAAATTGCATTACAACGCATCATAGGAATGAAACTCTCTTGTAAGTCGAGGACCTGCTGCACAAAATCTTTCTGAGAAATCTTAGGGAATTATTCTATATAAATATTTTCTTAAAGAAAAAATTGATAGCATATTATCATTTTTTTATTTCTGGGTGAAGGGATTTTGAGGGATGGCAAGACACTTTTTTATGTACCATGTTTCCTCAGGACGTAGGCGTTCATGACTCTTCACAATTTCCTGTCCTTTGCAGCTTTTAATAAATTTTGTCATTTTGTTATTTTTCCTAAACCCTCTTCCACCATCCATTTACTCAAGCTCAACAAGTATATTATGCGTTGTTTTCCTCTGTCCTTCACCCTCAATCTGTCTTGTGTGTATCAGATTTTCCAAGCCCTCTTTCTCCAATATGTGCCACAGAAATTTCAAATGTCTCTTCCTGACGTTAATATAAGTTTCCTCTTTGTTTCAATTTCCTCTAAAACCTTGTCATTTCTCAAATGTTCAGTCCATGGTATCCTCAGCATCTTTCTGTAGAACCACATTTCTGTTGCTTCAAGCCACTTCTTCACCTTTGAGGACATTGTCAAGCATTCAATTCCATATAGGAGGACAGATATCACATAACAGTTCAGTACTCTTTACTTAGTTTTTAACTAAGTTTTTCTGTCTCTTAATATTCTGCTTAGCTTTTAGGAGGAATCTTTGGTTATCCAGAGCACCTTTGGATTTCACTTTTTGACTAGTAATGGAGTTTAATTGTAATATCAGTAACTTCCAGAGGGAAGTGAAAAGACCATGAAGGGCACTTCTACATGTGTCTTGTACCCTCAGGACATAGACAATCATGGCACTCCACAATTTCCTGTCCTTTGCAGCTCTTAATAAATTTTGTCTTTTCGTTATTTCTCCTAAACCCTGCTCTGCCATCCATTTACACAAGCTCATCAAGTATATTATCCGCTCTTTTCCTATGTCCCTCTCACCCTCAGTCTGTCTTGTGAGTATCAGATTTTCCAAACCCTTTTTCCTCATTATGTGCCCCAGAAATTTCAACTATTTCTTCCTGATGTTAAGTATAAGCTTCCTTTTTGTTTCTATTTTCTCTAAACCTTGTTGTTTGCTCACATATTTGGTCCATATTCCATGGTATCCTTAGCATCTTTCTGTAGAACCACATTTCTGTTACTTCAAGTTTCTTCTTCATCTTTGAGGAGATTGTCCAGTATTCACCAATATCTCATACATAATGGACTATTCCATGTTTTAATTGCATGGAAAGAGGGAAAAGGCATTACTTGGTTTTAGTAAGAAAATGAATGAAAGAAAGGAAGGAAGGAAGATAGAAGTGGAGAGAGAGAGAATCAGATTGAGGAGATAAGAACAGATAGTACACTTTGATCTCAGCCAAAAGACTGAGAAGTCATGATGACCACAATAAAAGTGTCATTTTTCAGAAGCACAGTATCAAAAGATGGAAACTGTGTAAGGCAATTATCAAAATTCCAATTACAATAAATTAAATAACATCAGCTACTGAATTATTTTTTAGATAAATCATTAAACTGACTTTGTGTCATATCCTGTCAGCATAAGGTGTCAAGAAAATGCAAACACTTTTCAGCCTTTGTTCTTACCAGCTTAATCTAATTCTCTCTCTCCACTTCTATCTTTCCTTCTTTCTTTCATCTTCTAGGGCTTTTCACTAAGATCAAAGTGTAGTATCTGTTCTTACCAGCTTAATCTGATTCTCTCTCTCCACTTCTATCTTTTCTTCTTTCTTTCATCTTCTAGGCCTTTTCACTAAGATCAAAGTGTAGTATCTGTTCTCATCAGCTTGATCTGATTATCTCTCCACTTCTTTCTTTCTTTTTTTCTTTCATTTTCTCACTGAAGCCAGTCTTTTTTCTCCTCTTTCCACACAATCAAAATAGAATAGTCCATTATTCATGTGGTTTTGGCAGGGTGTAACAGTCATGTGAACTAAAAAAAAAAAGGGAAGAACAAGCGGAGTTATAATAGGACAGTTATTGGCATGGAAAATGGAACTGATGTGCAAAAGTTCAAATTCCAGCCTAGTCTGTTCCATTAATTTTTACACTATTACCTTGAGAAAAGGCATGAATCCATTATTTTCTCCACTCTCAGTTTTTAGTTAAATTGTAATGTTGTTGGAGGTTTCTAGCCTTAGTTGGCTGCCAGTCTAGGAGAAGAATCACTCTGAATCTATAACGATAGAGAAGGCAATAGGAAACCACTCCACTATATTTTCCAAAGGAGTCTGTTGAGAGCCATGATCAATTATGTTCTGAAGAGACATGGCATTAACAAAACTTAATGATAAGATATACAGAAACAGTGACAGTTCAACAGAGATATCAATTTGTTCAAATTCCTAGAAATTTGAGTAGCACCTTCTATAGTTACTTCTTTTATATGCCATGTCCTTTGGGATCTGGGCGATCATGGTTCTCTCCAATTACCTATCCTTTGTCGTTCTAAGCAGCATTTGTTCCTTTATAATCCCACCTAGTCTATGTTCTGCCATCCATTTACACCAATTTGTTAGGTTACTCACTATTTAGCTCTATCTCTCTTGTTTTCAATATCTCTTGTGAAGGTCAAATTCTCCAAGCTTTCTTTCCTTATCTGTTTACATTTCTGAGATATTGTGATTAAATATTTCTCTCTCTCTCTCTCTCTCTCTCTCTCTCTCTCTCTATATATATATATATATATATATATATATATATATATATATATATATATATATATGTATTTCTGAGGTATCATAATTATTTACATTGTTTGGACTATTGTCCTCATCTTTATTTCCATATACACAATGTTTCAGTGGTTGTACACTCCAGACTTCTTCAGGTTATTGGAATTTCGAAACTGAACCCATTATTTTGTCCACCGGGGTAGATTGTTCTAGTTCCACGTGCCATGGCCCAGTGCATAAAAACATTGGTTGGATCCAGTGACTTGACCCGAAGAGTTGTGAGTTCAATACCTGGATACTGCAGTGGTGAACAGAAACTTGGAGAGTTGAGTTAAAGGGAGATAACTGAGACACCTGGAAGAGGCATGGCACATGGAACTGGAACAATCTATCCGGGTGAACAGAATAAAGGGTTTGGTTCAAAATTCCAATCACTTGAAGAAGGTTGGAGCATACAATGGCTGAAATGTCGTGAATATGGCAATAAAGATGAGAACAATGTAAATAATTCTATTTCCTTATTATGTGTTTCACAAATTTCATTTGACTCGTTATGATTGTAAGTATAAATGTTCTTTTCATTCTCGTTTTTGTTAAAACTTCCTTGTTGTTCACATGTTCTGTCTATAATATTCTCAGCATCCTTCTCTAAAACAAACAACTCTGTTGCCTAAAGTTTCCATCTCATTCATGCTATATTCTTTAATTTAAAACTTGCAAATAGCAAATCATTTGTTAGAATTGAATATCCTTGCTTATGGATGGTTAACTGTTCCATCTTTTTCCAAATGTTTACACTTTATTAACTTGATTTATAAATTTATAAACTACGTTTTGAAATTCTGCAATAATTATATTTTTCTACTTACAGACTGGAACCGTGATCCCAATGCCTGTTCCTTCCAGTTACAATGACATCACTCAGGACAAAGAGCTGCGAGATTTTGTTGGTTGGGTGTGGTATGATCGAGAGTTTTATGTCGATTCTAACTGGAAGAATGACAAAATTGTTCACCTCCGTATAGAAAGTGCACATTATAATGCTATTGTTGTGAGTTGGTTTCCATCATTTATTTTGTCTTTTTTGTACCTTTTACATATATGAGCACCATATAAATAACTGAAACTGTGCTACCAATTTCAGCATTGATTCTTTCTCCATCCTTAGTCATGTTCATTTTTTATTACATTTGAAGGCATTGGAAATGATTTAGGTCAGGTCAAGACAGTCCTCCCTCTGTAAACAGAGGGAATGTCTGTTAGGGCTTGACATTATTTCCATCTGATTGTTCTGCCTTTATTTCATCACAGGCTTCTTATGGTTTACATTTCATATTTTATATTGTAATATTTAGTCTTCTCTCGATTTTAGCTCTGTTGAATGAGGGTGAAGATTTTTTTTTTTTTAAAATCATTATTTTCGTTTATCTTGTATGCTGCATAAACACAAATAAATATTTTCAATAAGTGAGACTAAAAAATGTTTTTATGCATTAAAACTATTATAAAAACAAATTGTTTTAATTTAATAGCCTCACCACAAGGACAATTTGTAACACAAGGCCAATTTTTTATGTTAAGAAATCAAATGTGACATCAGAAATTCCATACATTGATTTTTTTTTTTTTTTATAAATTAAAAAAAATAATAAAAATTGTCTTAAAAGAGAGCCCGACAGAATAAAAAGGTGAATTCTTTCTGTGTTTATATTACATAATTTTAATTATAATTATTAAATTAACAAGTATAATATTAAATGGGTGAATTAACAGTGTTTAAAAAGAAATTAAAAATAAAAATTTTATTTTGAACTGAAATCTACAGAACTTTATGAGAATTTCAAGAACTGAGTTGAAACTTGCACATTTCATTTTTTTTTTTTTTTTTTTTTTTTTTACATAAGTAAAATAAATTTACATCATACTTAACTTAGGTATTATGATCTATAGCTTTTAGTTTTACTGATAGTTTAAAATCAATAAATATATCTTTTTATCATTAGTTATTGGAAACAGAAATTAGGTAAAACATACCCGTCAAAGTTCTGATATTTTCGATTCCCGATTCTGGTTCCAATTAATCATCCCATCACTAGTATTCAGCACACTCAAACCTGCCACATAAATATTGGCTCTCAAAGTTTCACCACTTGTGGTCAAAGTTTAATTGTTTGCATGACTTCTTGTGTTATTTGTAATGATATTATATTATGTATATATATTTATGTATATATTATATTATGTAATATATATATTTATGTAAGTAAAACCCTGTTTTGTTTTTTTTTCAGTGGATAAACTCACACTTTGCTTTTAATCACAGTGGGGGTCATCTACCCTTTGAAGGGGAAGTCAGTCATTTGCTGAACTATTTTACCATCAACAGGATAACAATTGCCGTCAATAATACTCTCACACCCACGACTTTACCTCCAGGGTCAATTAAATATGAAAGAAACTCCAAGAGGTTTGTACATTTTTTTTAATCATTTTTGTACTTGTTCTGTAACACAAATGATTGCATCACCATTATTTATATTGCATGTGTATGATTTTAGAAGTATCCAGTTCTGTTCTTAAATTTGATATTTTATCTTTTGTTAAGTAAATTATTTAAATCTCCAAGAATTCCTCAGCCATTACTAAATCCTATATATATATATATATATATATATATATATATATATATATATATATATATTTAACTAAATCCTATATATTTGTATATATTTTTCAACCAATAAAATCCCGTCAGAAGGTTTGTTGGATAAATAATCATTATTTGGGCAAATACTGCCAAAATATTTGCAAACAGAGTGGTCGACCAGCTATGTGTTATTTTTAAACCATTTAGAGAAAAAAAAAGAGTAATACCCTTCACCACTCCCAAAAATTTGAGAAAAAGATTTTTGCAAGCCAGTATGAAATTATTTTCTAATCAGTGAAAACTTTGTTATCAAAAAATTCACAATTCCATGTGAAATCAGATTTTGAATCCCCTTATGGATATAAAAATAGAAATATGCTACTTCTTAGGGCTCAAAACAATTTCAGAGGCCAGTTTAATCTACACATGCATATATACACACACACACACCCACAAAATGGAAGTGAGACAGTCAGCAGCAGCTAAGGCCTTGTCCATGCACACAATAGAAGGGATTAACTAGCAACCACCTACTATGCTTTTGTCTATGAACTCACAAACACATTAGGCTGACCATCGTAAAATAAGTCTGTTCACACATTTCAGATTGCACTAAGAACACTTAATTACTTTATAAAACAAACTTCACTGCAATGAAAATTGAACGTTTTATTGTTGTTGTATATTTCTGGAAAAAATATATTAATGTTATTTCAACTAACGTTCTGCTTCTACTTTTCCTTCTGAAGATAACCCTTTTTATGTTTCATTTAAATGATGTATTGTTGCTGTTGTTAACTGTTTGGAATCCTGACACTCAGATAGCAACAAAAACCTGGGTAGACAGATCTCAACACATATTTGATATAATTCTTGTATAAAATTGGGTATTTTATTAAATTTGGAAAGATATAAAATTTAAACCAAAACCAAAGGATATGTACTTCTTGGACCAAATTTGTCTTTGTCTGAAATTATTTAATTCATCATAACCACACATATTCATTAAAAACATATAAATTAAGATTTTCATTATGCAACCATTACAATAAAAGTTAATTAATCTTCTAAATTTAAATGCCAGATCAAGCCTTTTGAATATGATGGGTCACGAGAGCAATTGAATTTTTTTTTCTTTTGTTTAATTTTGTTTATTGTATCATTTGGATCATTATTTGCAATTTTTCCTCTAAAAGAATTAAATTTTGTGACTATATTTAAAATAGAAACAAATTCACAAATATCTAAGAATAACCATCCCGAAAAATTCTGTTGTATTAAAAACAATGATACAACATTTTCTGTTTTAATTTTAATGTGTCAGCTGTCAACAATGACTTTCTCAGATCAATGGCTAACAATAGCTTTGAGCAATTGAAGCCTGTTTATCTTAGCAAATACCATTCTTCTTCAAACCTTGTGGACTGGCTCTGCAGAATCATAAAGGACTGTACCAAATAAGAGAAACCATATCACTTGAGGACTTCCAACAGCTAAAATAGAGATCATATGTCACCCAAAGAGAAAATAATGACATAATCAAGATGTTGACATTCCACACTACTTCAAGCAAAAGGTTAGAAAGGAAACCCCTCTCAATATTGGACTTATTTTCCTGAAAAATCATTTTAAGAGAAAAATTGATGCTCTGAGTCAATGATTACTGAATATTTATTTATAAGGAAATGGCTAATATTATCATTATTATTCATGTAATTGCAGAACAGCCAATGCGACACTCATCTTTTAAAATGATTTCAGAAATCTTCTGATTTCTGAAATCATTTTAAAGATGAGAGTTGGATTTTTTACTACATTATTTATTAGCTAATTATGTTTGTTAAAACTCCCCTACCTGTACCTGTAACAGCATTCACCGGAGGTGGGTTGAGCCGGCTCCAATATTGGAATTTCATGGGAATTTAGAATTCACAAGCGGTCCCCAACCCGCATGTATAGCACATGAGATTTGATTATAGTGGTGAAGGTTTCGTGCAGGACCATCCACACTTTTTGAAGGGCTGATTACAGAGACCTGGTGCACTACATGCCACAAGGTCCCCAAACGACCCTCCACAGGTTTTGAATTCAGAGTTTTCCTTCTCCTAGACCAGTTGCCATCCAAGGCTATAGAACCCAGTCTGTCCTGCTATTTACCCATAGCTGGAGGGAGAAGAAGAGGATTCACACCTTTCCCAAGGGTATTAGCATGTAAGTGAATGTAATGGATTCGACTGGAATATTTGTTAAAAGAAATATATTTATTTTTTAAAAAATATATTTCAATTGTTTCTGTTGAAGCTTAAATAAGCATGGAATAATACAACACAAAATGTACGTTAACAAAATGTATTGAAACAAAGAATAGGTACACAATATTTACAGTTAGTTTGGTATATTCTTGGGAAGACTGTTCCTGCATAATGGGTTGACTAAATCGCAGTCGGGCAGAGTCTCTGGATTCAATTTCTTAATCTCTACTATCTTCCCCGTCTTCCGGTACCAACCCATATTTATATGGTCGGTAGTCCGCTTATGTAAATTAGGTGTATCATACACAACAGTTTCCTTTATTTCAAGATGTCCATTTCATGAATGAAAAATTTTCCTTTATCTCAAAATGCCTATTTCATGAGTGAAAAATTTGTAAAATTTAGTTACCCCACTCCTGAAAGGATAAATGAATAGTAAATTTTGCCAATAGTTAATTTTACAAGAAATGTACAAGATCCCTGAACCATATTTCTTTTACCTAATGAGGTTAGTGGTGGGTGCTTGTGACAAATTCCATTTAACAAAATGCTGTCACAAATTAAAGAGTTTCAGAAGGCCTTCTGTAGCAGACATAGTGAACCGGAACTGGAGTCAAATGGCAGAAATGGTGAAAAGGGCTTCCTTTATTCTTGACAAAAGAGTGTTTGTCTTCGTCTGGCATGTAGGACTTCGATTTGAGAGAAAACAAGTATGTCGTTCTGTTAAAAGAAACTCTTCTTTGTTGTCCCACAAGAAACTGGTTCATTAGCAACTGTATTAGTGTGGTTGGATGGAATCGAGGAGGGACATCCGGGTGTGTTAGTGCTCCATTCTGAGGTGCCTGTATGTCTAGTATGCCTAATATCTGGGCAAAGGATTTGTGATTTCCCATTATAAGTAGACCATCGCAGAGATGAGAGAGGTCTCTATTGGGGTACATTATACTGTACATACAGTTGTGACAGGAGGAATGAACGACAAAGCGGTTACAGGGAAGAAAACAATGATAAATACCAAGAAACCAGTGTAGAGGGAAGAAACAACCAATCTGAAATTACGTCCCAAAACATAGTTTCTGTTGACCACATCTTCCTTCTTCTTTTAAGTGTTATGTCCCCTTAGGACGTAGGTGATCATGGCTCTCCACAAATTCCTGTTCTAATAAATTCCATGATCCATTTACTCACGATAACTAAGTATGTTATGTACTGTTTTCTCTGAAACTCTTTTCTTCAATCTGTTCTGTGAGTATCAGATTTTCCATTCACTCTTTCCTCATTATGTACCCTAGAGGTTTCAACTGTCTCTTCCTGATGTTCTTTCCTTTTTGCTTGCATTTTCTCTACAACTTCATTGCTCATATATTTGGTCCATGGAATCCTCAGAATCCTTCTGTAGTACCACATTTCTTTTGTTGATAACCAAAGCCTGCCTTAGATCTCTCTAAAATGGCTCATATTTAACAATCTAGCAAAGCAATATGTTTCAGCATATTTCATATGGTTCTTGTCTAACTACCTTTCCTGTTCATCTCTACCCTTTGCTTATGACCCCTGTGGCACTCTCAACTCAGCCTAACAATTTTGGAAGCTTAATTTTTTTTTATTTGGATATTCGTTTTCTAATCATGGAATATACAAGTTAGAATATCATAGTGTTGTCTTTAAATGAAATTTGATAAGCAAGACGATTAACCATGGCATAATTATACTGAAGCAATAAACCAAAGAAAGGTGTATAAACTGGAATTTGGCCTAAAATTGTAAGCATTCCTAAACCTTTTCTAGTTTACAGCAAGAATATACTGGACATTATCACCAAGCATCAAGTTAGAATCTTTATCTTCTTCTTTATGAGTCATGTCCCTTCAGGATGTAGATGATTATGGCTCTCCATAACTTCCTTTCCCTTGTAGCTCTTAATAAATTTCTATCATTTCTCCGAAGCTTTTTTCCACCATCCACTCATTCAAGCTCACTATGTTATGTGTTGTTTTCCTGTGTCCCTCTATCTGCCCCATGAGTATCATTTTCTACACCCTCCTTGCTCATTATATGCCCCCACCCAACCTCAATTGTCTCTTCTTGATGTTTAGTATTAGTTTCCTTTTTGTTTCCATTTTCTCCAAAACTTCATCGTTGCTCACATGTTCAGTAAGAAGTCTTATTGTCTACAAAAGTATGAGCTTATCTACTGTACACATTTAAACAATTCATACTATATATATATATATATATATATATATATATATATTCATGAATTATTCACACAAAAACAAATGCAAAGGTTAATCATTTAATTGGCGAGAAATCCATCGTCGCAAACAATTCAAATAATATACAAAAACCTCCGAATCCGTTATGAATGTTAAGAACAACATCTATTCCATACCTGAAGATGTCTGTAGGAACAGACAAAAGCTTGTAGTAAAAATAAGAACTAATGCGGCAGAAATTTATAGAAACAAGGATCTTTTCATTCATAACGGATTCGGAGGTTTTTGTATATTATTTGAATTGTTTGCGACGATGGATTTCTCGCCAATTAAATCATTAACCTTTGCATTTGTTTTTGTGTGAATAATTCATGAATTTGTAAATTGATTGCACGTTTATCGAAATATATATATATATATATATAACTAGCTCACTTTGGGCTAGAGGGATTTTCTCTTCCAGGTTATTATTTTTTTTGTTAAGTTCACACTAAGCAAGGCTGTAAAGCCACTAAGACAGAAGGTGTTACTGGATATGAAAGAATTAGAAAACAGAAACATTACTAAGGAGCAAGAACAGAAGAAGAGTAATCAGGAAGCAATTAACATTGCATTTAAATTTTTGAAGATTAAAGTTCACTGAAATGCATGTAGGTGGAAGATCATTCCACAAGCAAGAAAAGAAATTGTAATCCTAGAACTTATGGTTACATCTAGCCAAATCAGCTGTAAATTGATGAGACCTTGTTGCCAGTCAAGTACTGTGCTTCACTTCATAAAGCCTAGGTACCATAGCTAAGAGTTCATCCGAACAATTACTGTGAAAGTATTTATAGAAAAGACAAAGGGAGGCAACTTTATGGCAGTGGGAAAGGGAATGGAGCTGAGATGCCAAGTCAGGATCTATAATATTGCTGATTCTTCTTTGGATTTTATCAAGGATCTCTAGATATATAGCAGGAGCACACAACCTTATGTGGCAGCAATATTCTAAGCATGGGCGAATGATAGACTTATAGATATGCAAGATAGATTCTGGGGATTAAAAAAAAACTGTCTAGCATAACACAGCAATAATAACTTGATTATCTGACCTGATGGTATTTCTAATTGAGTCCCACCCACAAGATTATGTGTTGCTTTTGTAAAACCCTGTCACTATATTGTGCACATTTAGATGTGATGCAAATGATTAGTATACCTATATCAGACTGGGTGTCATGAGGGGTATTTTTTTTTTTTTTTTTAGTATATTTGTACCCTAGTATAGTTTGTTGGTTACTTCTTGTTCTTCTTCTTATTGTTCTTTTTCTTTTTCTTCTAGTAGTAGTATACACATTTCTTTCTGGGTCCCAACCAGAGACCTAAGGTCAGGAATGTCTTCGACATCTTCCACTGATCATTTTTTACAAGAAAACTCCCCTAAGATCACACACATTTTACATAGATCAAACTTTTTGTAATGTGTGAGTTTTATTTGTGAGTACAATTTTGTTGTATTTATTTAAGGCATTGGCTACCAGGAATCCCTTCAATGAGTCTATAAGACCTTTCCAACTACAACTGGAATTAATGATGTCCTCATATACCACATTTTTTAGATTCTTCTTCATCATCATAATTATTATTATTATTATTATTATTATTATTATTATCTCTATCTATAAAAGGCAGTGTGTGTGTGTGTGTGTGTGTAATGAATGCATGGCCACAATTTTTGACGGATTTGCATCAAAATTTACATGCACATGCTCCAAGGTAGCGGAAATGCCAAGACCGACCTTGCATTTCCCAACTCCCATCGATAGTGGAAATAATCAATTTTTTTCTTGTTTCTACGGCAGTTTTCATGTAGTTTGCAGCCATTTTGTACTGGCCAGAGTGAGAGCCTATAGCTGGCTGCCACGAATAGGCAAGATAATTCTATTGGCCAGTGTGAGAGCCAACAGCTGACTGACACGAATGTTAACTAGCATGCAAAAAAAATCGATAGCTGCATTTGTCACAAGTGGGAAAAAATTTAAATCTGCATGGCACTTTACTCCAATTGGCTCATTAAACTTGCTTAAACTCAATGTTGATTCTGATTCCATGAAACTGGGTGGGGTGTGAAAAAGTATTTGTTGTTAACATTCTTTTTTCATTCGGTTTTTTCAGTTACGAGTCCTTTTTTTAAAGCTGATCATTTTGTGTTCATTTTGTTTAATTCTTTTTTTGTAACAGATTTAATGTTTAGTATAGAGCTTAGAAAAATTTGCAGTGTGAGATAGGCAAGAATTTAGGCATGTAGCAACATCAGCACAGCAAAGGGCACTCCTTTAAAGGCAAGGAAGGGCAAAAATATTTTAAGTCAAGTGATAGCAATTGCTGCATGAGTTGTACGATTTTTGAATCAAGCACAGGCAATGCCTGGCCATGCTGCTAGTTATTATTAAAAAAAAGATTTTTTAAAATACACAGATAGTGATAAGTACAGGAAAAGAGAATGGCAGAGAAGGGAAGATATACTCTGTTGGAATGACGTTATTATTACACCAGGCTTTCATTACATACTTATCAGAGAGAATTCCTTTTATTGTTTTTATTTTTTTTAAATAGGACATGTTCCTTGTTCATTTGTCATGATTGGAGTATTTGATTCTTGCAAGTATATCCATTTCAATGAAGCAGATGTCAAACATATTCGAGTATTATCACCTCCTCTATCTTCTCTTTTATTTTCTCACTGAAACCAAACAGCATCTCTGATATGTCTTTTTCGTCTTTCCTTGTGATCAAAATGGAATAAATAATCCATTACTTATGAGGTACTGGCAGGGGCCAACATATGTGCTAACTAAGTAAAGATCCACCAGAATTCAAATACATTTGGTGATCAAAAATGGTTCAGAAGTGTGCAGTTTGAAAATTCTAGAAAGTTACCAAATACACTAAGCCCCTCAAGAAGGCCAGAGGGTAGAGTGGCTGAAACATTGTAATTATAACCAACTAACTGAAGATACCATTTCAAATAAATTAGAGTGTAATCAAGCTAATTTCTCACCTGCAAAATTCATGCATAAAGCATTGATGAGGTTGAACTGTGTACTTGGGTTGAATTTAATCCATTTCAGATATTTGTGTTTAAGTTAAACATTGAGTTCTTTAAGATGAATGTTTTGAGTGTTTTTTTTATTTTTTTGCTGATGTGAATCTTTCTTGCAGATATCCTCGTGGCTATTTTGTCCAGAATTTGCAGATGGATTTTTTCAACTATGCTGGAATCCACCGTCATGTTTGGTTGTATACAACTCCACAGATTTACATCCATGACATCATCTTAAAAACATCGACAACAGGATCTACAGGTTGTTTGTTTCTTTTACATTACTGTGTGTGTGTGTGCATGTAATATATATATATATATATATATATATATATATATATATATATATATATATATATATGTGTGAACATTGAAGTCAACACTCAGAAATGACAGGCTGTTTCATGCTAGATGCAATCGTCAGGCCACGTGTCTAGCATGAAACAGCTTGGGTGTTAACATCAATAGACACTTTTATATTTACACACGCTCTATCTCTGATATTGAGCACTTTATCCCATAAATATAACACACCTTAATACTATATTTCTTTATATATATATATATAAGTATAATTTGAAGCCAACACCCAGAGACAACAGTCTGTTTCATGCTAAATGCAATCATCTTGGCCTGACAATTGTGTTTAACATGAAACATACATATCCCTGATATTGGGCACTTTAACCCATAAATATAGCATAACTCAAAATTATATTTTTCTTATATATTGGCTTCAAATTATACTTATCTATATATATATATATATATATATATATATAAAGAAATATAGTATTAAGGTGTGTTATATTTATGGGATAAAGTGATCAATATCAGAGATAGAGCGTGTATAAATATAAAAGTGTCTATTGATGTCAACACCCAAGCTGTTTCATGCTAGACACGTGGCCTGACGATTGCATCTAGCATGAAACAGCCTGTCACCTCTGAGTGTTGACTTCAATATATACTTATATATATATATATATATATATATATATATATATATATATATATATATATATAGCTTCTGTCACTTTCCCACCATCATATAGCTTCCCTGTGCATTTTCTATAAATACTGTCATGGTAATTGTTTGGATTAACTTTCTACTGTGGTACTCAGATTTATGAATTTAAGGGCATTACTAGATTGGCAACAAAGTCTCCTCAATTAACAGTTGATTGCATAGAGGCAACCCAAAGATCTATGCTAACAGTTTCTACTCTCATACTTCTCACTTCTAAATGCTTTCCAGCCAATTTCAATCTTCTAAAATTTAAATGCAGTGTCAATTGTTACCTACTATCTTCTTTTATTGTTCTCACTACTTAATAATGTTTCTCTTTTTCTTATTCTTTCAAACTCCATAACCCCCTTGTGTTTAGTGACTTTGCTGACTTGCTTGGGGTGAAATGATTAATAAATAATGTGTGTGTGTGTGTGTGTGTATATATATATATATATATATATATATATATATATATATATATATATATATATATATATATATATAAATATATGCATGTATTTGGAAAATGTATAAATATATGCATGTATTTGGAAAATGGATAAATATATGCATGTATTTGGAAAATGGATAAATATATGCATGTGTTCAGAAACTATATGGATAAATATATGCATGTGTTCAGAAACTATATGGATAAATATATGCATGTCTGTATGTGTTCAGAAAATATATGAATAAATGTATGCATGTCTGTATGTGTTCAGAAAATATATGAATAAATGTATGCATGTCTGTATGTGTTCAGAAAATATATGAATAAATGTATGCATGTCTGTATGTGTTTGGAAAATATATAAATAAATATATTTATGTATGTATGGAAAATATATAAATAAATGTATGTATGTATGTATGTGTGTTTGGAAAATATATAAATAAATATATTTATGTATGTATGGAAAATATATAAATAAATGTATGTATGTATGTATGTGTGTTTGAAAAATATATAAATAAATATATGAATGTATGTGTGCTTGGAAAAAGTATATAAATATATGTATGTATGTATCAGCCATCTTTAATAAAAATTTTGTGTGTGTGTGTGTGTGTGTATCTAGTTAAACCTAGAGAGCCAGACAACTAATCTTATACTTATAAGATTACTACTACTACTACTAATATATATATATATATATATATATATATATATATATATATATATATATACACACACACACACACACCCACTCATAAGTTTCATTAAAAAACGACTGTTATATATATATATATATATATATATATACACGTGTGTGTGTGCAAAACCACACATATATACAAATCACAATAAATACAGATATAATATATAATGCAATTATGGACATACCACTTTTGTTTGCTTGTCGACTAAGAAGGTTGTTTATTTCTTAATGTCCCTTTAGTTCTGCTGGGGTGCCTTAATTAAAAGAGACAATCCCAATCACCACCACCCAAGTTGATTGATTGACTTGTTTTTTTACAGTTTATCAACCTCTTTCTGGTTATTTAAAGTCAAAATGTATTTTGGGATTATAACAATTTTTGGGGTGATTATAAGTGGATTTATGCCTTTCCCAAGATTATTTGCATGTAAGTGAAAATAAGAAACCTGACAGGAATTCAAAATTAGCTCCAATTTCTCATTCCAAGGCTTTATCTATTATACCACCCACACATTCAGGCATACAACATCTGCAGTTTCCTAACAGTCACACATCTAGTTACTGATCAGATTCAACGTTGCTTAACTTTGGTGATCATACAGGAACCAATGTATCAATATGATACGGCTGTAAGCCTCATCAATTTCACAGTGAGTAACAGTCTTATTTTGAAGCAACCGACAACAAAGAAAAAGGCAAGAAAGTTTTTTTTAAATATAAAAATATTTTTATAGTGTTTTTACAATTCTATTTTTCTCAGCATGTAAGAGTGTACATTATTCTTGTGTTAAAGTTCCTTGTTTTTTGTTAAGATGAAAGGAACTATTATTTCTTTGTGTGTATGTCTGAGCAAAAAGAAGCAAGAGTTAGGAAGAGTGTAAGTGCCATGTAGCTTGGTGAGGAAGACAGGTGAATGAGAATAGGAATTTCTTTGAAACCACACCAGCCGTCGTGAACTGCTACCATCTATTGCCATCCTTACTTTGTCCATATAGAGACTTTACTTAAATACTCTTCAAAGGAATCATGAAGCATGTTTTTTATTGTCAGTGGGAACACATACCATTGCTTGAAAAATGTTAAATGTTTATTTTCAAAAGATTAATTTATTAACTGGAAGAATGTGCAAATCTTCTGACTTGGAAACAATTTTTTTCGTCATTTGATGATTGACTTTCTTGGTGTTTATTTTCGTCTTCGCTCCAAAGACTAATGAACCTTTTTTTTTTTTTTCTTTTTTTGTTCTATATGGGAAAGTCACCAAACTCATGCTCTATACTTAATTCATGAAATTATTATTTCAGGGTTGGTAACTTACCTTGTTGTACCAAGTGAAGCTGGAAATACAATTTATTGTGATATTCAAGTTCTGGATAAAGATGGGAAGACTGTTGTTCGTGCGACAGGCATATCAGGCACAATAATGATTCCAAATGCCAACCTTTGGTGGCCATACACAATGAACAAGACTTCCCCAGCATATTTATACACATTTAGGGTAAGTTATTTTGTTGACAATGACGCAAAAGCTTTTTAATTAATTTCATATTAAATAGATTTTGGGAAATAATAAAAAAAAAAATGAAAATTATTAACAGAAACTTTGAATATTTTTCTGAAAAATAATGGCTTGTAAATAAGATTTTTTTTAAAATCAATTAAAAAATAACAAAATTTTAAACTAAATATGAGTTCCAAGAATAACAGGTAGTTTATTCCTCAAAAGTGGATGAAGTCCCAACAATTTTTCTATTAAATAAGACATTTTCATGTGATATGGTGGGGTTAGGGTTTAGAAGCAGTAATAAGTAAAGATAAGATGAAGCTATAAGAAGATAAAAATGAAGCAAAGAAGTAAAGATAAGATGGAACTGTAATAAGAAGTAAGGATGAGAGGAGGCCGTCATAAGAAGTAAAGATAAGATGGAACTGTAATAAGAAGTAAGGATGAGAGGAGGCCGTCATAAGAAGTAAAGATAAGATGGAACTGTAATAAGAAGTAAGGATGAGAGGAGGCCGTCATAAGAAGTAAAGATAAAATGGAACTGTAATAAGAAGTAAGGATGAGAGGAGGCCGTCATAAGAAGTAAAGATAAGATGGAACTGTAATAAGAAGTAAGGATGAGAGGAGGCCGTCATAAGAAGTAAAGATAAGATGGAACTGTAATAAGAAGTAAGGATGAGAGGAGGCCGTCATAAGAAGTAAAGATAAGATGGAGCTGTAATAAGAAGTAAGGATGAGAGGAGGCCGTCATAAGAAGTAAAGATGAGAGGAGGCCGTCATAAGAAGTAAAGATAAGATGGAGCTGTAATAAGAAGTAAGGATGAGAGGAGGCCGTCATAAGAAGTAAAAGATAAGATGGAACTGTAATAAAGAAGGGATGAGAGGAGGCCGTCATAAGAAGTAAAGATAATGGAGATGGAACTGTAAGGATGAGAGGAGGTCAATCATAAGAAAGATAAGATGGAACTGTAATAAGGAGGATGAGAGGAGGCCGTCATAAGAAGTAAAGATAAGATGGAACTGTAATAAGAAGTAAGGATGAGAGGAGGTCATAAGAAGTAAAGATAAGATGGAACTGTAATAAGAAGTAAGGATGAGAGGAGGCCGTCATAAGAAGTAAAGATAAGATGGAACTGTAATAAGAAGTAAGGATGAGAGGAGGCCGTCATAAGAAGTAAAGATAAGATGGAACTGTAATAAGAAGTAAGGATGAGAGGAGGCCGTCATAAGAAGTAAAGATAAGATGGAACTGTAATAAGAAGTAAGGATGAGAGGGCCGTCATAAGAAGTAAAGATAAGATGGAACTGTAATAAGAGGTAAGGATGAGAGGAGGCCGTCATAAGAAGTAAAGATAAGATGGAACTGTAATAAGAGGTAAGGATGAGAGGAGGCCGTCAAGAAGTAAAGATAAGATGGAACTGTAATAAGAGGTAAGGACGAGAGGAGGCCGTCATAAGAAGTAAAGATAAGATGGAACTGTAATAAGAGGTAAGGACGAGAGGAGGCCGTCATAAGAAGTAAAGATAAGATGGAGCTGTAATAAGAGGTAAGGACGAGAGGAGGCCGTCATAAGAAGTAAAGATAAGATGGAACTGTAATAAGAGGTAAGGACGAGAGGAGGCCGTCATAAGAAGTAAAGATAAGATGGAACTGTAATAAGAGGTAAGGACGAGAGGAGGCCGTCATAAGAAGTAAAGATAAGATGGAACTGTAATAAGAGGTAAGGACGAGAGGAGGCCGTCATAAGAAGTAAAGATAAGATCGAGCTGTAATAAGAGGTAAGGACGAGAGGAGGCCGTAATAAGAGTTAAGGACGAGAGGAAGCTGTAATAAGAAGTAAAAATGCAGCTAAAATGAGGAATAAAAAGAAGCTGTAATAAGAAGATAATAGCTGTATTAAGAAATAGATAAGATTGGGCTAAAATGTTTTTTTTTTTTTTTTTTTTAGTTTTTACTGCATATTGACACAACATTTAGTTGATGGAAAGATGAATGGGAGGCTTGTTTTTAAGATCCACAATAATTTTATTTAATAATAATGATGATAAAAATGGATATGTTAATATAACGAGAAAAAATAACAGGTAACAAAAAAAATTTATATCACCATAATGTGGTAATATTGAAATACAAAACGCACAAAATAGCTACACTGCCTTGTTTTTAATTGTACTTTGTATTTCCATATTACTACTTTACCGTAACATAATATTACTACAGTAATGTAAGGGATACATGGTGGAGTAATGAATAGCAGCTCAGATTGAGGAATAGGAGAGCTGAGTTCGAATTCCATTCAAATCCATTACATTCACTTACATGCTAATACCCTTGGGAAAGGTATGAATCCTCTTCTTCTCCCCCCAACTATGGGTAAATAGCAGGACAGACCGAGTTCTATAGCCCTGAATGGCAACTGGTCTACTGCAGAAAGAAATGGCAGGGAGGGGGGGGGGTTAATGACTCCTTATTCATGTATCAAGAGATCGCCTAAGCGTGTATCACGTATGGCAGATAACTGAATGACAGGAAGTTGTGGAGAACCATGATCACCCACGTCCTGAAGGGACACAGCACATAGATGAAGAATCAAAAGAACGAGCTTGTGTAAATGGTTGACAGAAAAGGAGTTAGGAGAGATAGCAAAAAGACAATACATTATTAAGAGCTAGAAAGGATAGGGAGTTGTGGAGAGCCATGATCACCAATGTCCTCAAAGGTGGCACATAGAGGAAGAAGAAGAACAAACTTCTGTAAATGGTTGACAGAAAAGGAGTTAGGAGAGATAGCAAAAAGACAATACATTATTAAGAGCTAGAAAGGATAGGGAGTTGTGGAGAGTCATGATCGCCAATATCCTCAAAGGTGGCACATAGAGGAAGAAGAAGAACAAACTTCTGTAAATGGCTGACAGAAAAGGGATTAGGAGAGATAGCAAAAAGACAAACATTAAGAGCTAAAAAGAACAGGAAGTTGTGGAGAACCATGATCGCCCATGTCCTGAAGGGACACACCACATAGATGAAGAATCAAAAGAACAAGCTTGTGTAAATGGTTGACAGAAAAGGAGTTAGGAGAGATAGCAAAACGACAAACATTATTAAGAGCTAGAAAGGATAGGGAGTTGTGGAGAGCCATGATCGCCCATGTCCTCAAAGGTGGCACATATAGGAAGAAGAAGAACAAACTTGTGTAAATGGTTGACAGAACAGGGATTAGGAGAGATAGCAAAAAGACAAACATTATTGAGAGCTAGAAAGGATAGGGAGTTGTGGAGAGTCATGATCGCCCATGTCCTCAAAGGTGGCACATATAGGAAGAAGAAGAACGAACTTGTGTAAATGGTTGACAGAACAGGGATTAGGAGAGATAGCAAAAAGACAAACATTATTAACTGCTACAAAGGGTGTTGTGGAGTTTTTAAAAAAAAAGTAATGTGGAGTAATGGATAGCGGCTTAGATTGAGGAATTGGAGAGCCAAGTTTGAATTCCAGTCAAATCCATGACATTCATTTACATGCTAATACCCTTGAGAGAGGTATGAATCCTCTTCTTCTCCCCCCAGCTATGGGTAAGTAGCAGGACAGACAGAGTTCTATAGCCTTGGATGGCAACTGGTCTACCGCAGAAAGAAAAGCCAACCTACTACTGGAAAAAAAATCTGCCTTGTCAGTCATGTATTGAAAGATACATGATCATCTAAGCGTGTATCACACATGGCACATAACTGATTGAATGTAATATTTTTTCCTTCTCTATTTATTTTTTTTTTATTGTTTTAATTTTATTACATGTTTTTTTTTTTTCTAATACATTCTCCATTAATTTTCATTAAACTATGAAAATGAAATCAGTTAACGAAACATTTTTTATTTTAGGTTGTACTTTTGGCTGATAAAATTGATGTTTACAGACAGCCATTTGGCATTCGCACAGTTGCTGTTACAGATGATCAGTTACTTATAAACAAGAAACCATTTTATTGTCTTGGAGTCGGACGACATGAAGATGCAGATGTAAGTGCATTTTAAAGCAGTTATATTTTCCCATTATTTTTTTTTTATATATCTTAATAATCATTATGCTGACCTGTCATTGATAATGTACATAACTATATATACATGGATGGATGATTGGCATCTAAACTGTCTTCCCCAATTAGCTTTTCTATTGGTGAGGAGGGTGGCATGTTACCCCACAGGATGAAAAACAACACCTGTCAAATAGTAGATGAGCTTCTTATAGGAGCCCCCCCACACACACACACACACCCACATGCAGACATATATTTGTGTAGAAGTAAAGGTACTATTGAACTTTGCGTGATCATCAATGCACTTTGTGGCTCAGAGGTCTAAAGCATGTCAGATCTAACAACGGTTTCCCCTGCCCAGGGAGACGTAGATTTGAATCTTGCTGGAGAGTGCATATTTTTCTTTAATAAGATTTCTCAAATATTCAGGCCAGTAGATGAAAATAAATAAATATACTGTTTAATAAATAAACGAAGCATCTACTTTAATATGAATATCCACTCAAAATAATGTTTCAGTAATAAAATCTGTTGGATTAATAAGTAAAAATCTATTACATCTTTAGAAATTGCTTTGTTTACATTAGGATACAAAACTGAGCAGATCATCGGTGCACTTTGTGGTTGAGAGGTCTAAAGCACTTTAGATCTAACAAAGGTTTCCCCTGCTCAAGTGGACACAAGTTCAAATCCTGCTCGAGAGCACATATTTTAAGGCAGTCATCCACCTAGGTACTGACCAGGCTTGACATTTCTTAACTTTGGTTATTGTACAAGAACAGGTGTTTCATCATGATATAGCCATAAGTCTACCTAAGTGGATGCTTTTGCTGGAAGAGATGGAAATGACACTGATGCCTTATGGGGATTCACAAGTATACAGATGACTCCTTGAGGTAGTGGTCACTGTGAATAGCTGATATCTGCCACAATAGAAGACCATAAAACATATTGAATAATGATGCTATGAAATTATATAGGAATATAATTTTGTCAAAAATATGCAGAACTTTTTATATCAACCTAATATATTAGCCTATTTCTCTACTGCATATATATATATATATATATATATATATATATATATATATATATATATATATATTATATGTTTCGTTAAAGATTACTGACAAGGTACTGCAATTGAGATTTTAGTTTCCTGTGTTTGTAAAAAAAGTGTTTTCTATTCTCGACATAAAATGCTGAAACTTTTTACAACCTAATATATTAGCCTATTTCTTCATTTTATATATATATATATATATATATATATATATATAATGTTTCATTGAATATGACAAAGTGATTTGATTTTGTTTTTTATACAATTTCTCATGTGATCTTATAATTTTTTTTTTTTTGGTAGATAAATTATACAAAAACTGTCCAATTGTCTTTTTTTCCAAGCACTTTCAGCTATACATTTAGCCATTTTTAAAGTTGAAATATATTAACTGTTAACAAGAAATAGATTGTTTTATATATATATATATATATATATATATATATATATATATAATTATTTTTTAATCATTTCATCCCAAGCAGGGCAGTAAAGACCCTAAGACACAAGGTAATTAGTAACAGGTGTGTAATTATTAAAAAACAAAAACATTACTAAGGAGTGAGAATAAAAGAGTAATTAGGAGGACAGTAGATAACGATTGACATTGCATTTAAATCTTTTGAAGACTAAAGTTGCCTGGAAAGCATGGAGCCAGAAGAGAGTTTGACAAGTGAAAAGTACAAGAAAGAGAAGAAACCGTTAGCATAGAACTTACGGTTACATCTAGCCATTTCAACTGTAAAATGATGAGACCTTGCCACAAATCCAATACTATGTTTAAATTCATAAAGTCTAGGTACCATAGAGTAATGTTCATTGGAACAATTACCATGAAAGTATTTATAGAAAATGTACAGGGAATCTCTATTACAGTGATAGGAAAATGACTGAAGCCTAGATGCCAGACCAGGAGGTACATGTGATAAGATACCAGGTCTTCAAGTTTTATGTGAAGATACATTTTAGCTGTTGATGCTGTTGAAAGTCAAGTAAAGTAGTTTCTGTTATTTGGTAGAGTTTTTCTGTTTGTGATTCTGTAACAGTCCCAGGTAAGTTAGAGAATTTTGGGGGTTAACTATTTGCTCCTGATCAGGAGGTTTTGAGGAGCATGAAACCACCTCTTAATTGCTGGTGTTCTCAGGTCCACCCTGACCTAGGGTGGTAGCACCTGTTAGGGTCCCAGCTACTGGCAAATAGTTAAATACCCCCCGCCACCCCCCACCCCCATAAAAAAAAACTGGGATCCAAAAACTATGAACGTATAAAAAAAGGTTTTAATACCAACAATACATTTTGAAAAAAAATATACTAGCAATACATTTTTAAAAAAAAGATACCAACAATACATTTTTAAATCAAAAAAAAAATTACCAGCAACAAAAATCTTGTTGGCATTAAATAACCCATTGAGATTGATATGCTGTAAAACAAACCAAACCAAAGATTCTGTAACCCCAGTCAACAAGGTTCAAAAAAGTGTAGTCTTCACCAAAACCCACATGCTTAACACATTGAAAGTCATTTCCATTTACTTTACTATTAAGAAGGGAAGTTATAAGGTTCATAAAAGAGGTTGCTGACAAGTCTTCAGAGTGGTTATGTATGAAACAGGAGAAAACATGGAAATAATAATTTAAAAAAAAAGATCATACCTAAATACCTAACTACATAGTACACTGGTGGTATCAACAAAGGTATAACAAAGTGTCCTTGCTGATAACAGAAGGTTCAAAAAAAGGTCAAAGCCAGTACCATATTATAGACAAGACAAATAAGAAGGAATGTTTCCTTTTTGTTGTTATATTGATCAGTTATTTTACAAATTGGTGCCATCATCATTTACAGTTATTCTTGGTTGAATGTAGTTTGCTTATGGGTTTCATCCTGTTGCATAATCAACAATGATGGGGTCAAATGGGCAAGATAGTATGATACTGAAAGACATGAAACTGTCAATGAATCCAGTAATAACATCATTGATAATGCATCCTAAGAAGCGCATTATTGTGAAGTATATTGGGATGAAAGAAATTTTTAGTATCTGTCTATATTTCTGAGATGAGGTATTATGTACACTATTTACATTATTCGGACTATTGTCCTCATCTTTGTCGCCATATTTGTTACGTTTTGGCCGTTGTATGCTCTGGCCTTCTTTAGGTGGCTGGAATGTGCCATGTGTCCTCAAGGACACATAGCACAGTGGATAAAGGTGTTAGTTAGATCCAGTGACAAGACCCAAAGAATGTGAGTTCAATACCCAGTTAAGGCAGTGGAGAACTTGGAGAGGGGAATTAACAGGAGATAACTGAAAACTGACATCCATTAAAAACATGGCATGTGGAACGAGAACAGTCTACCCCAGTGAGTGAAATAAAGGGTTCAGTTCTGTAATGAGTTGGTGGGTCAACTTGAAACCCCCAAAGTGAGTGGAGGTGGGCAGGTGCGGGAACGGTGATTGGTAGCTGGCTTGTTGGTGTTTTGCATAGGTGAGTTACCAAGCTCTATGTAAAAGGCTGGAATGAGAAGGAGGGCAGTTTTTTTTCAGTCTCAGAAGTGGAGACTGCGTCCATCGCTACGACAGCAGGAGAGAAAGAGACAAAATCATTTTTTTTCGTGACACATTCCAACACAAGTTCAACATTCCAACCACCTGAAGAAGGCCGGAGTGTACAACAGATGAAACATAATAAATGCAGTGACAATGAGGACAATAATCTGGATAATGTAAAGAAATTTTTGCAGTTTAACTCATTATTAAATTATAAAGCAATTAAGATTGTGGATCTAGACTTTTAGAAAGCGTACTCTCTTCATACAATTGTACAGATGTTTGGACATTGTATCTTACATTGTAGTTTGTCTTTTGATGATAGCAATATTGATATATTATAATTATTTTTTTTTCTAGAACCACATTCCCTGGCATTGCCTCAGTTAAGATTGTGGATCTGGGTTTTTAGGAAGTCTACATTCTTCATACAATTATACAGATGACATTGTACCTTACATTGTAGTATCTCCTTTGATAATAGACAAATTGATATATCAGATTTATTTTATATTTGTTTTTAATCTAATTAATTCTGAAGTTTGTAGACTATTGCCTCTGTTAAGAATGTGGATCTGGGTTTTAAAAACACTGTTCTCTCTTCATCCAGTTGTACAGATGTCTGGACATTGTGCTTTAAATTTCATTCTTTCATTTGATGTTAGACATTGATTTGTCATAATAATAATGTTTTTATCAAGTTATTTCTAAAATAAGTAGAATTATTTATGTACACTGAAATTGCTTCTTTTAATCTTCAGGTTCGAGGTAAAGGTTTAGATCTTCCTCTTATTGCCAAAGACTTCAACCTGATGAAATGGCTTGGGGTGAATTGTTTCCGAACATCTCATTATCCTTATTCTGAAGACCTGATGGATCAGGCTGACCAACAAGGATTTGCTGTGATTGATGAAAGCCCTGGTGTTGGAATTGAAGGGTGAATTTTGTAGAATTTTCTATTGGCACTAATGAACATCACTGGATTTAAGGCACTGATATTCAGAGAACTTAAAACGATTACTTGGTTACTTATTTTAGTGCTTCATTTTACTTAGAATTATTGCCATGCAACACAAACAACAGTCAGTACTTTATTTAAACAAATTAGAAATAACTAATCAACAGTGCCTTTTAATGGCCAGTTGTAACTTATATTATTGCCAACTAAAATTGTTTTTACATTTAAATAAGTAGCAAAGTAATCATTCTAAGTAATGCAGTTACTTGAAATAAGGGCTGCATAATTTGTTAAGTTCATTTAATGTTTATCATAAATTTAAAATATCCTAAGCTATCTGAGAAATTTCTATTTTAAAGGTTTACTTTAGGCATTTTTTATTCTTTTCATTTCCATGGGTGATCAAAGCTCTTCACAAATTCATTTTCTTCATTATCTGTGAATTACCATGATTACTTGGGAAACTGAGTGGTTTCCCATTGCTTTCTCTACATATGCCTTTTTTTTTTTTATCTGTGAAGCACTATGACTTCTTTGGAAAAATAGGGGAGTGTTTTCCGATTGCCTTCTTCACAGATTCTTTTTCTTTATCTGTGAATTACCATAACTACTTGGGAAATATAGTGGAGTAGTTTCCCATTGCTTTCTCTACAGATTCCTTTTTTTTTTTATCTGTGAATTACCATTCTTTCTTTGGAAAGATAGAGGAATGGTTTCCTGTTGCTTTCTCCACAGATTCCTTTTTTTATTATCAGCGAATTACCATGAATTCTTGGGAAAGATAGTGGAGTGGTTTCCTGTTGCCTTTTCTATAATCTGGAGTGCTTAATCTATAATAGTATGAAACAAAAATTTTAAAAAACATTGATTATTTCTAGCCTTTTGTTCTCATTCTACTGTCCAATGTGATTGGTCCTGACCTGGGGTCTCGACTCCAGTCACTTTCTCACCGATGTAATGTGGCTTCCCTCTGTCTTTTCTATAAATATTTTGATGGCATCTACTCTGACGAGCTATTTTCACTGGTGCCCCAACTGCATGAATTTAAGCATGCTACTATGTTAGCATCTCAGCCACACCCTTTTACTATTCAAACAGTTAAATGTAACTATCTCTTCTACTCCAACAGCTTCTTCTCTCATACTTCCCAACAGTGGAACTCCCTTCCTCTTACTTGCTTTCCTGATAATTATAATCTTCAAAAAGTTAAATGTAATGTTAATTGACATTTTCTGTTGCCTTGATACCTGTTCTTATTATCCTCCCCTGTTCCTCTTTTTATCCTTTCCTCACCCCCACCAATTTTTTCCCTTAATTACACCCTCTGTAGCCCCTTGTGTGCTAGTAGCAATCCTGCCTTGCTTGGGATGAAATGCTTAAAAAACAATGTCTAAGAATATCTTGTCTCGAGTCAAATTTGATCTTCAAGTCTAGTTGAAGTGATCTGTATTTATTTATAGTAATTGACTTTGTTTATTATTTAATTTTTCTTGTACAGGAACAATATGGGATCAGCGTCTCTTGCTCATCACCAGGAAGTCATGCGAGAAATGATCCATCGTGATAAGAACCGCCCATCAGTTATTATTTGGTCAGTAGCCAATGAACCGCAGTCTTATCGACCAGAAGCAGAACATTATTTTGGGTGAGATTTGATTCTATTTTGGATTTTTCCAAATTTATGATATAATAATCTGATTGCTGTTTATGGGTATGTTTATTTTTTTGTTACCTTAACACAGCAAAAACAGCACATCATAGCAAGATTAACTTAGAGCAATATCATTAAAAATTCTCTAACTTGAAGAATAAAACAACTTCCAGTCGTTACACTTTCATTATTTCAAAGTATTATTCTTGTCATGGTTGTTATAGATGTTATTATAGACACAATGTTTCAGCTAAATGTTGTGTCTATAATAAAATTTATAACAGCTAAAATGAGAACATAGTTTGAAATATTGAAAGTATTTTAACAATTACTCATTTCAGAAATGGAATACAAAATTATGAAAAGTAGTAGGAACCTGTCATGATAACCAAAGATTGAAATCATCTGACACTGAATATAAAGGCTCCAAAAATACACCTTTAGATGGTGGTCTAGTGGACATACATGTGTTACTGTCATCTAGTGGTCAGCAGGAATGAACAGTAACTGGCATTACATGCACGGTAGAGTAATGGATAGCGGCTTGGATTGAGGAATCGGAGAGCCGAGTTTGAATTTGTCGAATCCATTACATTCACTTATGTGCTAATACTCTTGGGTATGAATCCTCTTCTTCTCCCTCCAGCTATGGGTAAATAGCAGGGCAGACTGGGTTCTATAGCCTTGGATAGCAACTGGTCTAGGAGAAGGACAACTCTGAATTCAAAACCTGCGGAGGGTCGTTTGGGGACCTTGTGGCACGTAGTGCACCAGGTCTCTGTAATCTGCCCTTCAAAAAGTGTGGATGGTCCTGCACGAAACGTTCACCACTATAATCAAATCTCATGTGCTATACATGCTGGTTGGGGACTGCTTGTGAATTCCAAATTCCCATGAAACTCCAATATTGGAGCCAGCTCAACCCACCTCGGGTGAATGCCGTTACAAGAACAAGAGAGAGAGAACAGGGACAAAATAACAAAATCGACAGATATCCATTATCAGCTAAACAATGGACATCTGATCATGGCTAGAAGGTATTTGGTTGAAATGTTTCATCTGTAAAAAAAATCTATATTAACTAGAGTCTGTCTATATTTCCGAGATGAGGTATTATGTACATCATTTACATTATTCGAACTATTTTCCTCATTTTTGTCGCCATATTTATTACAACGTTTTGGCCATTGTACGCTCCGGCCTTCTTCAGGTGGTTGGAATGTCGAACTGAACCTTTTATTTCACTCACTGGGGTAGACTGTTCTAGTTCCACATGCCATGTTTGATGGATGTCAGTTATCAGTTATCTCCTGTTAATTTTCCCTCTGAAAGTTCTCTACTACTGCCTTAACCGACACATGGCACAGTGGATAAAGGCGTTGGTTAGATCCAGTGACAGGACCCAAAGAGTGTGAGTTCAATACCCGGTTAAGGCAGTGGAGAACTTTCAGAAATATGGCCGCTATAAAAAACACAATTTATGTGCATCGATCTTGGTCAAAATGAGACGATATTCACACACATGCAAATTTCTGCCGTATCAGACAGCCATGAAAAGCAAAATGCCAGCAGCACAACTCAGGTTGGGAGTCATTCGGCGGACTTCGTGCAATAGAGTTGGATGTACGAATTGACTGACAGACAAAGAGGAAGTCGACTTAGGCATGGCTAAGTTAGTGTCTGTTTCACGACTGCCCGGTGTAACGGCCGAGAAAGGGAGTCTCGCAATCCATTTCCTTGAGGCGGCAGATGACGAAAGAGCAGCTGGTCTGCCGGCAAACGGTGCACTGCACTTTCTGACCCCCCTCTCATCACTTTCTTCTTTTTGTTTACTAAACTGAGGCGAAAAAGAAGTTAACCTCCTTTAGCATTAATAACAACAACGACAAGTTCTGCCTTCCAAGTTACCCATTCTTCGTTTCCACAACAGCTTTTCACATCAACTTATTGATTAAATGCCCATTCCAATCAGCCAGCAGGTATAGATTCACTTGCTTGTAAAATCTACTCCATTTACATTCTTCACAAAAACATGTGTTTCTATAGCGAAGAAAACGGCGACTTACCTTGTCAAACCAAGCGACAGCGCGTCGCGTGTATTCTACGATGGAAAAAGTGGCAAAAAAGAAAATTACTTACCAAACAAAAGCGCACATATTCCGCATGACATGCTGAAAATGGAATATTTGAATTAAAAAACAAGTCCGTCGTAGGAGTCACTATAACAGTATTTTGATATGCAAATTACTGAACATCCTCTCCCAGCTGTCGACGAATGAAAAAAAAATGTTCGGCCGATAAAAGCAGTTGGTGTTCTCGATTCATGAGGAGAAAATTTGGGTATTTTGGCTACTTCGTTTGTTTGAGAGTGAGTTATTTTTCTGACTGGTTACACACATTGTGATTTGTGAGATAGTACCGGCGAATCGAGTTTTCATCATTTTTTTTCTGCCCCCAATATTTGAGTCTGTACTTACAGTGATTTTTTTCTTTGTGTTGTGGAAGTAATCTACGGAAAATACTTCCTTTGCTTTCAGAACGCTTACAGTTTCTTATGTGGCAAATAGCAACCACAGCAGTTCTCATCCCAACTGGCCATCAGGCAAAAACTTACTTGTGATCACTTTGTTATATATTTATAAAAAATATATTTTCAATTATATATTTTTTTATCTGTAAAAAAAATATTATTATATACTTTTTTAATTATAATAATAAATGCTTCACCCAAGAAATTTAAAAAAACAATATTTTGTTTTTATTTTTCTTGTTCTAGAGCTGTGGTGAACTTTACCCGACAACTGGATGCCACTCGACCTGTTACATTTGTTATGAATGCTGATTTCACCAATGACCGAGCTGTAAGTTTTCTGAAATATATACTAGCTAAATTCTGATCAGAAATTTTTCACTGTAACTTTTGATTAATATTCGCCATAGAATTAAGTGCAGATTATGTTGAATCATCATTATCATATTATATGTATTATTATTACACTTCCTTAAAGGTGTTTTTAAAAATAATTACAAAAATCTTCTCTAATTTTTAAATTTTGAATTTTCTTTAAGTAATTTTCCTTATAGAAACTAGATGTTAATATTTTAAAATTTAGGTCAAGATTATTTTAACTGGTGTCTGAATTCTAACACTCCCCACCACCACTACCATGAAACTATGTTTAAGCTTTGTCTAGATGATTTGCTGTGTCCTCAGTTATATTATTCTTTCTCCCCTTTCTCCATTTCTGATTTTTCCTTATCTTTTTCTTTTTCATCTTTCTCTCTTCTCCTTCTTTCTTGATTCTTTAAAGTTTAAGATTTTTAAGCTATCTTTTTACTTTATTTCCTAACCCCTTGGTGTTGACAATCCTGCAAGGTAGTTCTTGTAGGGGTGAAATAGCTATACATATGGGGTATTTTTGAATTTCTCTTACATCTAATTTACATGTGCTCTGTTGTAATAAATGCATTGAGCTCTCTTTGTGGATCAGTTTTAATATTTTATATTATTAGGATTCCCTTGGATTATTTGCCTACAGATTTTTACCTGTGTGTATATAGTAATTTTCCAAGCGTAGCTTGGATGTGGCACATGGCCGAAAGTAAGGGGCACCCAGTGAGGATCGAACTCACTACTCGGCCGTAATTGTTCTAGCAAGACAAGCTTGCTAATCATTACACCACCTCGAGGTGCCCAACCTGCCTGTGTGTGTGTGTGTGTGTGTGTGTGTGTGTGTGTGTGTGTATATATATATATATTTGGTTGGATAGATGTGAGTTTGTGACCCTGGGTTTCACGCTTTTAGCGATCGTCAGACAAACAAATTTTAATAAGTAATACAAACATATAATATATAAATAATTATACATATATATATATTTATTTATATTTATATTCACTTTTCACATATATATATATATATATATATATATATATATATATATATGACAATAGGAAAACTGTAGTAGTTGCTGATGTGTTTCGTCCAATGTGGACATTTATATTTGTAAATATTGTCTTTTCTACAGGTTAACTCTGAGAATTTTTCATATATATATATATATATATATATATATATATATATATATATGTATGTGTGTGTGTATAATAAGTTTTTTACTATTAGAATATCTTGGGACCAATATTACTAGAGGAATTCATTGTAAATTTGTATAATAGGAACTGTTTATGTATTAAACCAGCACTTCATAAACTATGGGTTGTGACCCCAAATGGGGCTGCAAAGCGAAATGCTAGGGTTGTGAAAATTAAATTCAAACACTTGAATTTCAGTTTATATGTTATTTCACAAATACACAATATTTAATATAATGCACCATGCAAGTGGTTATAAAATGCATGTGCAGTGCTGTTGCGACTAGTCCAGTGACAACATAGGTATTTTTCATGTAGTTGGTTTTATACTTAGGGTCATGAAAAATCACATGATGAAAAATAGGGGCATGAATAAAAAAAAATGTTTAAGAAGTGCTGTATTACACGATAATCTTTAGGATAATGAAGTGGTTTCCTGTTTCCTTCTTCATGGTGATTTCCTCAAAACACCAACTTTAGTTAACTGGCCATTGACTCTTTGAGTTTGTCTGCCTTTTGGTAGGTTGTATTTTTTCTTCCTAAAGGGTCCCTGTTGAAGTGGGTCAGGAGAGTTAGTTTATTCATAAACAATCTAGAATAAACAAAATTTATAGTTATTTACATTCTGATTCTACAACTGTTACAAACATTCCTTTATACGTGACAGGAAATATGTGGATTGGTTCACAGACTAGTTCAAGGGAGGGTTTGTGTATCAGGATGTTCAGGCCATAGATGATGAAAGTAGAGAATCCAGAAACTTGTGTGCTTGTATAGGATTTATAAAATAATTTGATATATACATACATACATACATACATAGATATTAACTTATATATTACCTACATATGTACATACTTACATATTACCTACATATGTACATACTTACATTACATATTACCTACATATGTGCATACTTACATATTACCTACATATGTACATACATATATATTGTCTACATATGTACATACATATATATTATCTACATACATGCGCACATATATATTGCCTATATATTATGAAATGGACTAATTCCAACAATTATTTTAATATATTTTCTATTTATACATTAACTTTATAGATACAAATATTTAAATATATGCTCTGTTTATAATAAAAAGTATTAACTACATTTACTGGCCTGAATGTCTGAGAAATTTCATAGAAAATATGTGTCCTCTGATAGGAATCAAACCTGTATCCTACATGGAACTATCACTTTGCCTGACATGCATTTAGCTACAGAGGAAGTATTTGACTTTTGCTAACCAGACACTTGTAGGATACAGGTTCAATTCCTGTCAGAGGACACATATTTTCTATGAAATTTCTTGTTCATTCAGGCTGGTAAATGTAGTTAATATAGTTTATTATAAACAGATCATTTACTTAAATATTTGTACCTATAAAAATAACATATAAACAGAAAATATATTAAAATAATTGCTGAACTTAGTCCATTTCATAGTATATGCTGTCATTGGTTTATGTTAAGATACGCTTCGAGCAGATATGATTGTTCAGGAGAGATCATGGGAAATTAGTTGTTTAAAAACAGTAATTTAACTTTACTAACTGGACACCTTCTCTGTAGCTAAATGGTATAGCACGTCAGTCCAAATGATATTTCCGTTTAGGATACAGGTTCAATTTCACCTGGAGGACACATATTTTCTATGAAATTTCACATACATTCAGGCCGGTAAATGTAATTAATACTGTTTATTATAAACAGAGCATTTACTTAAATATTTGTATCTATAAAAATAGTGTATAAACAGAAAATATATTAAAATAATTACATACATACATATATATATATATATATATATATATATTACATAGAGGGTGCAATGGGTAAATTGTTGCCATTTTATATTTTTAATTTTGTGCTTGTGTGTTTTTGATTTTGTCGACTGCACAGTATAATAGCGTCAGTTGGACACCGTCTGTGAGAAAAAAAAAACACCATGATGCAATTCACTCTACCAGAAATTTGAAAACAGCATGCTGTACTGTTTGGCATTTGCACCAGAAGTTCCAATATCAACATTTGAGAGTGTTTGGGTGTCAATGTGATGAAAGTGCAGAGGATTCAGAACGTGTTGAATGAGTCTAATGGTGATTACAAAGGTATGGCAGCTTGGAAAACATACTCTGATTGTTTTGATAAGAAAAGAACTACCAAATTTCTTGGTGTGAGCCTCAGGATCAATATGGAGCCTAACAACAAGTGCCTTGAGGAGGTAGTGCTGCACTGGGTGAAGAGGGTGTCTGCTGGAAGATCCAATGTCTGGCAACAGGACTCTGCACCATGCCACATAAGCAGGAGAATCCAGTCATGGCTGTCAGACAATTTCTATGACCACATCACCCCTTACATCAGGCCACCTAACTTCCCAGACTGCAACACCCTTGATTATTATGTGAGGGGCACAGTTGAGTAAGAGACCAACAAAACTCCTTATAACACCAAAGACGAACTGAAGGCAAGGATTATGGCAGCACTCACCAACTTAAACAAGGAGACCACCCAGAAGAGCTGCAAGAGATTCCAAAGTCATCTGGAGGACATGGTTGAAGCCTATGGCTATTTTATTGAATACTTCAGTATTTCAAGATATTTTTGTGTATTTGTTGTAAATATATCTGTTAAAATGTCAGCGTTATTTTAATTTTTGTGTAATTTAGACGACAATTTATCCATTGCACCCTGTATATTACCTACATATTACTTACATACATACATATATATTACCTATATACATATTAGATTAACCACAACTTGTGTGACCTAAATTCATTCTCTTCCACCCAAAACATCCCCCAATCAATAGGAATGTATTGGAAATGATTTTACTATTAGGAATGCATTGGAAACGATTTTACTATTAAGAATGCATTGGAAATGATTTTACTATACGGAATGCATTGGAAATGATTTTACTATTAGGAATGCATTAAGAATAATGTATTATGAAGTATTTAAAAATTTTGAAAGACTAACAGCATTTTTACTTTTGTTTACAAATACTTGTTGCAAAATAAAATCCTCACATTTGCTTTGATAAATTCAAGCAGAGGATGGAATGTGTTGGCTAAGATAAATTTTTCTTTTCTCTTTATTCATATTGTCCTTTTAAAGATATATTGTAGTTATATCTGAAATTTTTATGCATAAGTATATATAAAAAGGAGAAAGAGCAAGGATAAGAACAAAAAATTATTACTTACCATAAATAGTGGATCAAAGTATATAACAACCAAAAAAGGGACAACCAGTTATTGTTCCTCACTCTTCACAACTCAATTGAGGACAAAACATATAAATATGTGTACAGTGAGTAAAAAAGGATGATAAAAATAAAAATATAGTACTTTTACTTTTTTGTTATATTTATCACTTTACGTTGAGTAATTTTTTTCTTATCTTTGCTTTTCCACCCACTTTGTTTTATATATTTTTGTATCGCGTTAAGGTTTAAGTGATTAACTCAAGGTCAAGGTTCACTTCTTAGTAAAAATATCTTTCTACTTTACATAAATGATCTGCCTAAGAGTATACTTTGATCTTTTATGAATATCTATACTGATGGTACAACCTCCAAAACTCTTAACCGAGTATTGAACTCACACAGGACACATGGCACAGTGGATAAAGGCGTTGGTTAGATCCAGTGACAGGACCCAAAGAGTGTGAGTTCAATACCCAGTTAAGGCAGCGGAGAACTTTCAGAGGGAAATTAACAGGAGACAACTGATAACTGACATCCATTAAACATGGCACATGGAACTAGAACAGTTACCCCAGTGAGTGAAATAAAGGGTTAAGTTCGACATTCCAACCACCTGAAGAAGGCCAGAGTGTACAACAGCCGAAACATTGTAATATGGCAACAAGGATGAGGACAATAATCCGAATAATGTACATAATACCTCATCTCAGAAATATAGACAGATATAGTAATGCCTTGAAATACAAGCGTACTGACATACAAGTTTTTTGAGATATGAGCCAGAGTTCAACTGATTTTTTTTTTGCCTTGAGATACAAGCAATTTTCAGTTAAGCATCCATTATTTGGTGCAGTGAGTGCCAATATTCAAGAGTATTTCCACTCACTGTACACATGTTCACCTCATTTTGGAAGAATCTCTGTTGTGCTGTGTTGTCTTTTTTGCCATTATTTTGCAAATTTTCTTTATTGACACCACTGGTCCAAAGAAATTAAGTGTAAAGAACATTGGTGAAAAGCCAAAATATATGATTTCATTTGAGGTAAAGCAGGAAATTATAAAAAAAAAAAACATGAGGAAGATGTACAAGTAATACATATGGTAAGACTGTATGAGTGTTCTACATCGACGATAAATAACAATTATAAAATTTAAAAAATTAAATAAAGTTAGTTACAGTAATAGATGAAATGTAAATGTTTTAACAAATTTTAAAATTAAGTGATAGTTAATCTTTGGTATTGTAGGCTAGGACAGCTGTTTTGAGACCAGCTGTTGTCCCCCTTCCAATCTCTCTCTCTCCTCTACCAGTCGGCCTATGACTCGTCTGAACTTATATGTTTTAGTATAGTTTATTTCTTTACAGTTTGTTTTTTCTCTTCTATTTTATTGTTTGTAAACTACATTTCTTGATTATTTACACATTTTTGTTTGTAAGGCACTGAAATATAGAAAAATAGGGGTGAGTATGAGGAAAATAAGGGTGATATTTTTTTTTAGTGCCCTGGAATGGATTGGAAATATTCCCATTACTTTCAATGGGAAAAACTGATTTGAAATACAAGTTACAATTTACCCATCGCATACCATATATACTTGCAAAATGTCTAAAGTCTTAATAAAATTTTACCTCAGTAGATTATTTAAAAATTAGTTAAAAACCTTTCAGTAATTCATTTTCTTTTCTTTTATGTAGGCTAAATTTGTGGACATTTTATGTATAAACCGTTACTATGGTTGGTACAGTGACAATGGACATACAGAAGTGATTCCACTTCAATTGGCTTATGATCTTGACAGCATCTACAACTTGCATCATCGACCCATCATCCTGGCTGAATATGGCGCTGATGCAATTGCAGGTTTGCATAGGGTATGTTTCATTATCTGATCTTGTTTTTTTGACTTCAAAAACACCTGGCAAGCTTAATTATAGTTTTACTAAAGAATCTTACCAATAATGAATTAATTTTATTTTCCTATAAAATTACATGCCATTCTAAATAATCACCATTGCCTTTTTATAGCCATCTGTCAATTATATTATTTCCAACTAAGATTTACTTAAGTACTTAAGTAATCATTCTAAGTAACTCAGTTAATCGAAATAAGTACTGCATAATTTGTTTTGTTAAATCACATTATTGATAAAATCGACGATGGAGAGTTGAACTCATATGATACCTACAGTGCAATATTGACAGAATAGTTCAAGGGAGACAACTTCGAACTTGTGTTCAAACGTTTAGTAGAAATGAATTAGAATTAGCCAAACATTTTACATTAGTTCTCAATCAGTGGTGAATTCTACCTCGGCTAGAATTTTAATTTTTCGGTGTGTATGTAAGTGTGTGTGTGGGGGGGCTGTCTTTTACTTTTTCATGTTTTTTATTTATAGAATTTTGTTTATCGAATTACAATACCCTGGCATTCTATTGAACTTTTTGTTTATTGAAGTCTGCTTCAGTTTATTTATTTAATAATTAGTTATGAATTAAAACAAATTACTGTATTCAAGTTTAAAAATCCATCAACATTTTCTATTGAAATTAAATTTGTAAAACTCCTCTATAAATCTATGTATATGTATTTGTATGAATATAGGAAAGAATGAAGATTTTCAATAATATATGTATATTTGGAATGCGCTTTTTGAATCCAAAAATATTGGAAGAAGTGGTGAAATTCTAAACTATGGTGAAAAGGGGTGCATTAAGCAAAAAAGATTAAGAACCATTGTTTTGCAATAAAAAGCAGCAAAAATAGATGAAAAAATTTAATCAAAATATATGTAATGGTGAAAATAATTTTACTCAAAAATAATTTAGGAAGTGAACTTAAAAGCTAATTCATATTTATCATTAGTTACTGTTAGGTGTATACAGTTTTAAGTAACTTCATTCAATAAGATTGGTTTTGACTCCATTGTGGCTGCTATCATATCAGCATACAATTTTATTGTGCTTGCCAAAATATTAATTCTGTGTTTGTCATAGGTTGGCATTAGGAGTGTTCAGTTTTAACTAATTTAATTCAGTAAGATTGTTTTTGATTCTGTTGTGACTGCTATCATATAAGTATACATTTTTATTGGGCTGGCCAAAGATTCCATTTTGTGTTTGTCATAAGATGGCAAGAGTGTTCAGTTTTAACTATCTTCAATCCATAAAATTGCTTTTGGTTCTATTGTGATGGCTATCGTATCAGTATACATTTTTATTGAGTTGACCAAAGAATTCTGTGTTTGTCATAAGATGGCATTAGGCCTGTTTAGTTTTAACTTCATTCAATAAGATTACTTTTGATTCTTTTGTAACATATCAGCATCTATTTTTATTGGGTTGACCAAAAAAATTAATTCTCTGTCATTAACATTTTCACTGCTACTCATTTGCCCAGTGCTTCCCCCCATCCGGCCAGCCATTTTTAAAGAAAATGACAAATTTCAACCTACATATTTTATTACACAGAAAACTGGCACCAGTGTGTTTTACAGCCTTCCATTTTCATGGATATACCTGGGAATGACTTACCAGATCAGTAATCGGTATACACAAGATATCTTTTGAAGCATTGTCCTTTGTGATTTTACGATAGATGGCGCAACGGGACACTCATACTAGAGGCATGCAAAAAACGTAGGTTTCTGTGCTTAACCAGATGGAACAAGATAAGAAAAACGAAGATCTCCGTAGTTAGCAGCGGAAGTGTTAAATATCATTAGGAGCATTTTTCTCTGAATTTTTGAGATGAGGAGTTAGAATTGTTTACTTTTTTTTTTACAATAGGACTAATGTCCTCATTGTTGTTCAATTATCATAATGTTTCAGCAGTTGTGCTCTCTTGCCTTCTTTTGGTGTTAGCCAATCTGGAATTTCAAAGAACAAGATGTTTAATGGTCTGCTTTATGGTACTTACCATTTTATTTTGTTAAAGACGGCCTGTAAGAACTAAAATCACTTAGTAATGGTCTGTAAGAAAATTTTGTAGGTCAGCTGCTAAGAAAGTTGGTTCACTGTGTCATGCTAGACAATTTTTCTCTCCAGAACTTATCTTACATATATATAAGTCTACCATTCATCTATGCTTAGAATATTGTTGCCACATATGGTCTGGTGCTCCTGCTGTATATCTAGAAATCCTACTTAAAATCCAAAGAAGAATCAGCAATATTATTGGTCCTGAACTGTCATTTTGGCTTTAGTCTCTTTCCCACTACTGTAATGTTGCCTCCCTGTGTCTTTTCTATAAATGTTTTTGTGGTAATTGTTCAAATGAGCTCTTTGCTATGGTATCTAGACTTTATGAATTTAAGTGCAGTACTAGATTGGCGATGAGGTCTCATCAATTTACAGTTGAGTTGACTAGATGTAACCATAAGTTCTATGCTAACAGTTTCTTGCACTTCTCGCTTGTGGAATTCCTTTCCAGCTCCATGCTTTCCAGCCAACTTTAATCTGCAAAAATTTAAATACAATGCCAATCACTATCTATTGCCCTCCTGATTACTCTTCTTTTTTTTCTTGCTCCTTTGTAATGTTTCTCTTTTCTAATTCTTCCACACCTGGTAAGTGCTTGTATCTAAGTGGCTTTACTGCTTTGCCTGGGGTGAACACAATTAAAAAAACACAAACAAAAAGAAGACTGTAATGTTGTATCTGAATGATCAACAATGGTCAGAGAAAATATTTTGATGACTGAATGATGAGGCTATGAATTTGGCTGAATAAGAAATTTTGTAATAAAGTATTGGAATTTTTTGCGTCACTCTCATATTTCTGATGTAATTATGAACTTTCCGCTATAGTACCTAGGTTCTATGTAACTTATGAACTTTCTGCTATAGTACCTAGATTCTATGTAACTTATGAACTTTCTGCTATAGTACCTAGATTCTATGTAATTTATGAACTTTCTGCTATAGTACCTAGGTTCTATGTAATTTATGAACTTTCTGCTATAGTACCTAGATTCTATGTAACTTATGAACTTTCTGCTATAGTACCTAGATTCTATGTAATTTATGAACTTTCTGCTATAGTACCTAGATTCTATGTAATTTATGAACTTTCTGCTATAGTACCTAGATTCTATGTAACTTATGAACTTTCTGCTATAGTACCTAGATTCTATGTAATTTATGAACTTTCTGCTATAGTACCTAGATTCTATGAATTTAAGCACAGTACTAGATTGGTGGCAAGAGTTCATCATTTAACAGTTGAAATGGCTAAATGTAATCATAAGTTCTATGATAACAGTTGCTTCTATCACACTTCTCACTTATGGAACTTTCTTCTGGCTTTCCAGTTAAGTTGGACCATCAAAACTTTAAATGTAATGTCAATCATTATCTTCTGTCTTCTTAATTTCTGTTCTATTATTGTTCTCGCTCCTTAGTTTTTTTCTTTTTCTTATATTCTTTCACACTCAGTAACCCCCTGCATCTTAGTGGCTTTGTTACCTTGTTTTTGGAATGAAACGATTATTTAAAAAAATATTATATTTCATCAATTATGATAAATGTAGTAAAATACTTAATATTGTATATTTGTTACTGCAAGTATCATATTTAGTGGAATCTCATGTTTGAGTAGATATCTTTGTTTTTTTTTTTTGTTTTGTCCTTTTTTTTAAAGGAAATAATGGGCATCTACGAGACTGAGTTTTTTGAGTCTTTAATAAAGAAAATATGTTATTCAGCAGGATTCAAACCTGCATTCCTGTTATATAGGTAAAACCTCTCTATAGCCTGTCATATTTTTAGACTGCTAAGCCATGAAATAATTATTATTAATGTAGAAAAAAAGCACTTCTGTTAAAATTTTTCAAAACCCATATCTGCTAACTTTTTTGTTATCCAAAATGTAAGCAAAGTAATTTGTAAGGATTTACTCTATTTACACCATTCAAACTGAACACTTTATTTAGTCCATGGGGGTAGATTGGAATTCCACATGCTGTACCTTTTTTCAGTTTCTCACCAAGTTTTTGTTCTTTCTGCTTTGGCCAGGTATTGAACTCACAACTTTTTGGGTCAAGTCACTTTTTGGATTACTTCAACCAATGCATTTATTCACAGGTGGGCCATTGCCTAGAAAAGCATTTTTTCTACATTAATAATAATTCTATTTTATGGTTATTTTACAGGATCCATCAGTTAGTTTCAGTGAAGAATACCAGGTTGACCTGTTGGCTGCGAATCACAAAGTGTTTAACAAACTTCGACATAAATACTTGGTAGGAGAAATGGTGTGGAATTTTGCTGACTTCCAAACAGCACAAAGCAAGTATCCATTTTACATTTAAATCATACAAATAATATTTTTGCTGTTAAGACACTGTATAAAAAAAGAGGTCAATTTTTTGAGATAAATTAAGGAACATAAGTCTCCACAAAAAACATGATACCTAAGCCGTCTCTTCTACTCCAATAGCTTCATGTCTTGCACCTCTTGCCTGTGGAACTCCCTTCCCTATTCCAGTTCAGTTTCCCTGAGAGCTATAATCTCCAGCTATTCAAATGTAATGTCAATCGACATCTCCAGTTGCCTTGATCTATCCACTACCCTTCTCCTTATCCTTTCTTCACTCCTATCTGATCTTGCTACAAATTTTCTGTAACCCCTTGTGTCCTAGTGGCTTCTCGCCTTGCTTGGGGTGAAACGCTTAAAAAAAAAAAAAAAATAAATAAATTAAGATAAATTTTTAAAAATGAAAAATATTTTTAATTTCCAGCTAATAGATTAAATTTAATAATTTGCTGTATTTCAAAAACTAATTCAAATTTATTGGAAGTATTTCTTTTTTTTTTTTTTTTTTTTTTTTTTTTTGCTAAAATAGCTGATTAGCACCCTTTTTGTAGTCTTTCATCACAATGTAATTCTCTTTATTAAAAAATCTTCAAAAACTAACATACTTTTCTGAAACTTTATTTGAGGAATATTAGCTGATTTAAAATATAATTAATCTAATTTGAAAGAAATATTATTTACTTGAAGTTTAAAATATCACAGAAATGCATTTTTTAATCTGACAGTATCTATTTTGACATGTTGACAGCGTGATGACAGATCTAATATTGTTCTACAGAGACTATCTGTAAAACATAATTAAAGAAAATGATGTGAGCACCATTTTTAAATAATTTTTATGTATTTAATAATCTTAAAAATTTATGAAAATATTCTCCATAATCTAATGTTTTATAGAATTTTAGAAATGTTAACTTTAAATTTTCTATAGTTAGCATTCTTATTTTCTGATAATATTGTCTATGGTCATCCATACTTACAAAAATCAGCATGTTCATACACCTACAAAAAATTCAAAATTCTTTTAAATATGTTGGTGTTTGATAATTTGTATTAAGCTTTTCCATTTACAATTAATATAGTTTTCACTTAATAATATAATCAGAGAAGCTGAAATTAATACAAGATTTTAAGATTTAAAACTTTATAAATTTTTGTAATTAAAATTTACAAAATGAAAATAATTCTTGTAAAAATTCATTATTCATCGAAAAAAAAATTTTTTCTTAAAAAATATAGTATCTTAGTATCCTTAATATATCTTATTTATAAAAGTAATTAAAAGCTTCCCTAATTAAGTAGTCTTAGTTTTATTGCATTTTTTATTTTACAATTCAGAGCAGATTTTCACTAAATGGTGTTTTTGCATGACAAAAACAAATTGATAATTTAAATTCTCCAAAGGGTCCTGCTTTTAACTAATATAAATATGAAGAGGCTGAAATTTTAATTTCTCGAAATTTCATAAAATTGAGTGGGAGTAATAGATGTAAAAAAACAAAATATTTTTATCAAGATTTTCTGAAAAAAAAAAAAAAAATTCACAAACAGCCAGATCAAAAAAAAAAGGCATTAGCAATAATATTTGCAGTGAAAAAAATTTCACAAGTTTATACAAAGGAGTTTTTTGTTTACAGACGGATCACAGACCTCTATTATCAATTTATAGTTGGATAAAAGAAATTCCTATGCATACAGTGAATAGATTACAATGCTGGGGCACCATCTTATTAAATTACAATTTCTGTATGGTCTACCAACCATCCAAAAAATTAGGACATGCTGAGGGTTTATCAAGATTGATACCAAAAAATACTGTACCGTTTGAGGACACTGTTATTGCAACATTAGTGAATTAGAAATTTAAATATATTATATCTTGTTGGTCATATGAGAACTAGCTGTTACCCTTGAAGAAATAAAAGTAAAAGCAGAACATGTTTATTTAAAAAAAAAAAAAAAATGACTAAAAGAAAGTAAGAAAGATTTTTAGAACACAATTCAGACTTGAATTCTTACTCGTTATGTGACAAAGTACTGATGTTTGCACAAAGTGAAGTAATACCTATCATATTACAAAAGTGGATATTAAAGGAATTTCATAGTGAACATCCAGGAATTTCAAGGATGAAATGAGAAGCTAAATATACTGGACCAAAATGGATCAAGATATTGAAAAATTAGTAAAAGCCTGCAGAGGTTGTGCTCTGGCAGCAAGATCACCTACCACAAAATTACAACCTTGGCCAAAGACAGATATTCCATGATCAAGACTGAACAGATTTTGCAGGCCCAATAAACGGATCACATTATCTTTACTAAGTCACCTGAAATTTTTAAGTGCAAAAACCAACGTCCACAGTTACAGGTAATTTTTTTCACAAACTGCTTTTAAGATATAGCATTTCAGATGCCATAGTCTCAGATAAGGGTACACAATTCACTGCTTACAAATTTAAAGAATTTTGTAAAATGTTCATGAATAAACATACTGCTACCCCGTTGTATCACCCAAGGTCAAATGGACAACCTGAATGGTTTGTGGGTACTTTTAAGATTAAGAGGACTTTGAAAAAAGCAAGTAATGAAAAAGTGAGCAAAGAAGCACAACAGAAATTCTTGAGTGTATACCAGATAACGCCAAATCCTAATACATGTCAACGGTAGAATTGATATTCACAAGAAAAATTAAATCGGTTTTCAACAAGTTGTTACCATGTCAAAAAAGAATAAGAATGGAAAACAAAAAGGACACAAAATATTTCAAAATGGGGAAAAAAAGCATTTTACAGAGTATATAAAAATGGAAAAGAAATGTGGAAAGATGATGTTATAAGGTCATAAATTGAACATATGGTAAAAGGAAAAAAAAATGAGAACTCAAAAGGCATTGGAATCAATTAAAGAAAAGGTTTAATGAAAAAAGCTCCCAAGAAAGGAAGAACCTATGCAAGTACTATATGATATTTTTGACATACCAACAGCCCAAGAATTTGCTGAACATACAAATATGATTACCAGTAAAAGGAAACATACGGAAAAACTAGAGGTTGACCCAAAACGTAAGAAATACAAAGTTCAGTACATGGTGAACTCGCCAGAAAGAGGAAGGCATGAATACTAAGAAATAAAATATTTATTAATGTAAAAAGAAAAAATCTCAAATGTGGGGATGTTGTTGAGTAAATAAGACACCCCCAGTAACACAAATGAACTATGCAAGACGCCTTAAATAAAGAACTCAAAGTGAGTCAGTATAAGTCTATTGGAGCCAGCCAGTGAGAATTCTAATGATGTCATGGTGAGTAGCCTAAGCAAGACATAATATTATAACTGCTTGGAGTGAGTTATAACTTCAATATATGGTCCCCCTATGGAGAAAGATAGCTTATGTAATGTTGGCTGCTTCTCTTGTATTACAATAGCCACCATAATAGTGACATCATAGTGATAAGAATAGTGATTCAACTTTCTACATTAATAACCACTACGCTACATGCATATATGTATAGATAGATATAATTTCTCAATTTATATAAAATTGACACTTTTTTTATTATATATTGCTTTTTGTTTTTCAGATGTGAAAAGAGTGGCTGGTAATAAAAAGGGAATTTTAACGAGACAACGCCAACCAAAACTGGCTGCATTCTTAATAAGATCAAGGTACATGGCAATCAACAATGGGACACTTAATGAAGATGTGTGTGGTCGAAGTATTACTCTGTAAACCTTTTGTAAAATTGTTCAAAAGAAATTTCCTAAACCAAAACCATATATTTTCAACATTTTTTTTTTTTTTTTTTTTTTTTTACAAAACAAAACAAAAAAATAACAAAAAAAAAAATCCATTGCCAAAATTTGTGCAGCAAAATTTCTATTATCTTCTCTTATCTGTTCAATAATTTTGGGGGCAAAGGTCAACTGTCAGAAATTGGGTCTTTCTTCTGACATCATTGGTAATTGGATTCTTTTATAGATCCATCTACCATGTTTGTAAAATTAATAATTCACTAACAATACAGTTGACAGTTTTCTTGTTTTACTTTTCTGATGAATTTTTCTTCTTAAGTTAATTGATTGAATAAGCTCCTTTTGAACTATAAAATACCCATGGAAATTCCCCTATTGCCTCAAGAAATATTTGAGCTTATCAACTTTAACAAAATATTGCAATAACAATCCTAAGTATGTGTCATAACCTAGAAAAGGTTACTGAATGAGGAATAACCAAAACAGAGGTTGGAAAAGAAATGGTAATCTTTATAACATCAACAAAATACAATACTTACCAGCTGCATGAAGTAGGTAAACCACTACTAGTGGTGAACTACTTAGCATATTACCCCCACTAACAATAGTGTCCAACGTATTTATGAGGATCGAGAGATACCCATTAGTGTTCATAGGTACGGTATATAACAGTATGAATTCAGGTTATTATTTAAAGAAGTAAGAGGGTACAAATTTAACAGATTCAAAATTTACAAGATTTTCCATTTTACTGAAGCAGTTCTTAATCACATGCATGTTATTTCTTTCTTTTCCATTCCTCTCTCCCTAAACCCAAACAGCACCTTTGATATATATTTTCTTCTATTTCAGGGACAGGCAAGTTATTACATGTCTATCCTGACAATCAAACAGGAATGACTTATTGTTTATCTGAGGCAATGGCAGGGTGTAATATAAGCGCTAACTCAGGAATAATCAGAAGTATAAAATGAAACTAATTAAAAGGAGGTGCAGATAGTTTAATGGATATTGGCATGGAACATGAATTAGACATGCCAAGTTCAATTCCTGCACAGTTCTGTTTTGTTCAGTTTGCACTAATACCCTTGGATAGGGAACAGATTTATCTTCCTCCAGCTATGGGTTAAATAGCATGCAGACTGAACTCTTGCTTTGAGGCTGCAACCAGTCTAGGAGAAGAAAAACTCTGAACCCAAAATCAGCCTGAAGAGGGTTGGGCTCCATCAGACCATTTTGCCCTAGACACACCCTCTGCTGCTATGGTTGCAGTAAATGCAGTGCCTCTACAATCCTAAGGGGTTATGGGACAGACAGACACATTAATTAATAATCCTACTAATTCATTATTTTGTTATGCAGACAGACATATCTTTTGGATCCATTTTGGGGGTATATTCTGCAAATTAAAGATGTATTATTTCTATTTAGTATAATTCTGGAATAAGGACACTCATTTGGTCTTTGCTTTCCCAAATACATATTTTTTCAACACCTGTTTATATTTCTACGATGAAGTATTGTACTGATTTACACTATTTACATCATTCAGAGTATTGCCATATCTTTATTGCCATATTCATGACATTTTAACTGTTGTACACTCTGGCCTTCTTCAGATGATAGAACAATTTACCCCTGTGGACTAAATAAAGAGTTCAGTTCAAAATTCCAATGTATATCACCTGAAGAAGGCCAAAGTGTACACTGATCGAAACATCATGAATATGGTAATAAAGATGAGGACAACAATCCAAATGATGTAAATAGTGTAAATGTTTTTTACATATTTTTTGTTTTAATGTTTATAAACTTTGGTGGTAATGGACACTTAATAGAAGTGGTTGTTTAAAGTTAAACCAAATTTCTTACTCGAGAACTTATATCTACATTTTGATAAAATAAGTGATTATTTTTTATGTAATGTTGATAATGTAATGATTCTCTATTTTGGTAAGTTTGCATGTTTATAAAAGTTATATTACAGACTCAGTGGATGGAATTGTACTTTGTTAAAAATTTGGATGGTTTGTATGTAATGTCACTGAAAATCTTATGATCTCTAACCACTTGGTCTCACTCTTGATTGTTTTATAAAACTTAAACATCCTCTATAACTTTAAGAAAATAATAATTAATTAAATTTTGTTGAAACAGTTGGACCCTTTTTTTGTGTATTTGATATTATGAGCACATTTCAGCTGATCAATTATTAATCTCACTTTAAGAAAAGAAAGGAAAAATCTTATTTCTCTAGGAAAATAAAAATGCCGAAAAAATACAATAAAATTTTTTTTTTTTTTTAATATCCCAACTGGATCAATCCATTTCAGCAGCCCTTGATATACAGAAAAAAAAAACTGCCACCCATGTACCCAGTGACTTCTGACTTATACACAGAGAAGTTTCTCAACACCATTGTTTTGAAATCTATACAACCTGGCTGACAAGCCAATATATGCCATCTCTTTCAACTTCCTCACTCTCTAACTGTGCTCCCGTCCATTATCTGTACCTTATCTTAGAGATGGTAATACTTCCTCTTCTCATTCTAGATGTGGTCTACTATACTATATATTCTATCTGCTCTTTGATTATGGCTTTCTTAAATTCCTTGAGTTTGACTTTTAAAGGACAGATGGTTTTCTTGTAGTTGCTTTTCCATATTTGCATGAATGTCATGAATGCACTTTTTAGTCAAACCTTTCTCACATTGTTGTTGTCATAGATCATCCTTTCAGGTGGTGTCATACAGTTCCCCCCCTGGTGGATGGGTTCTCGTGTGGCTGATTAAACCATCATGGAACAACAGCAGACTTTTCTGCAAGAAGGACATAAAAAAAAGACCTTTTATGAGAGCAGCATAAGGATTTTGCATGTGATGGCATGCCTCTATATACTGAACCAACCTTGCATCTATGGTTTGGACAGCAGTGAAATGTAACCAGGTGAAAGGTCTGTTGGAGGTCAGTACAGGTGATACATGGACATCAGAGTCATTCTGAAGACCTCTAATATTTTCCCTATCAATTAAAAAAACTTAGCTGGGTACCAGGCCAGTTGGTGATGTGTCTATATAAACCAACACTTGTGGCAAAAGGTAGTTTTTACTAATAAACACCTCCATATTGTAACATCAACAAACCCATTCAATCCATTCTTCTTACAAAAATTAAGCCCATAACTTTGATTATAATATTATTTTATGATATATATATCTCTGTCTCTCTCTCTCTCTCTCTCTCTCTCTCTATATATATATATATATATATATATATATATATATATATATATATATATATATATTCTCTCTCTCTCTCTCTCTCTATCTATCTATATATATATATATATATTTGTCTCTCTCTCTCTCTCTCTCTATATATATATATATATATATATATATATATTGAGTAGATGCCCATTTATTTTAAAACAGTATTTTATTTCACCTACCTGCTTGAAAATTTGAGAAATCTTATTAAAGAAAATACATTTCTGCTAATGATTTTAAAAATAATTCAGCAGATGTTATTTTATTCATGGTAACTGGCTGGGCATAATGGTGTGCAAATTAACAAAGAAAGGAACAAGCACAATTATAAGAGGATATATGGACCAGTTATAAGGAAATCCTTATTTACCATTTTATAAAGTTTGAAACAATTGGCAATTAGCCAATGTTTTGCCAACCATTCCAATAAATAATATAATAAATACATAGTGTATATAAGCAATAGTTATCTCATTTTGAGTCTTGCTAGCTTCCAACAATATCTGAATGATGATTTTTGGTGCTGCCTTACCTCTTGCCATTTATAATACTGGGTGCCAATATGCTGAACATCAAAGATTCTACACTTTTTATATCAACACTGTGATACTGAGAACACTCCTGAAACAACTTGTAAATGATTAAATGAATTTCAATTGTGAAGGTGGAAATGCCAGATGATAGTAACTTACCAAGTCTAGCTTAGTTGTGGCATAAGGCCATGAGTATGGGGCAACCGGTAACGATCAAACTCCCTATTCAGTCGTAACTGATCTGACGAAATAAGTTTGCTAACCAATGCCCTGATAATGCCAGATGATACACATATATTGAATTGATATATTGTTAAGTTTAAACTATCCAATTTTAAACAAATTTGAATAAGAAATATGAAAGTTATGGAATATTCCATTTTTCTGAACCATTTTGTATAACATTATCTATAGATTTTTTTGGCAATTTTTAATTTTCATGCCTGCAAAAAAACAGTGTGTCAAAAGAATGTTTTTTTTTCCCCCTTAACCATACTATTATTTTAACTACCTTCACTCCCTAGCAATATTTTCAAAATATGTGAACCAACTACAATGCAATATTTATTATTTACCATTTTATAAATAACTATGAAAACAAGTTTTTTTTATTCACAATTTTATAAAAATATCTGACATTTCGAACAAGAAAATTTAAATAAACATGATTTTTATTCACATTATGTTTTCTTAAATTATTTTATATCAAAGATTAATTTTTATTTTAATTTTCCAATTTTTTATAACCATATAAACGTTTTTTTTGTTTTTTTTTTATATAAAATTTTTAAATCATTGCTAATTATTCTAAAAATGCCTAGAAAATCTGCCAACAGGTTATTTATTGTCAACCAAATGCTGACTGATGAAAAAAAAACTAAAAACACTTGGTAAATCTGGTGAATTGTATTATTTGGAATGGTTGGCAAAACATCAGCTTATTGCTAAACAATTCAAACTTTATAAAATGGTAAATAATAAGGATTTTGTTATAGTTGGTTCAGATATTTTTAGAATTTAGTCAAGTTTTTTAGATTTATGAATAAAAAAGTTCATATTTATTTATTAAGTTCATGAATGATGAACATCAAGTTGTATTTTAATAAAATTGTATTAGTTTGTAGAATGTTGTAGATAAATCTAATAAATAAATAGTAAATTTTCAAGAACAAAGAAAACATATCATAGCAAAGAAAACGGCGACTTACCTTGTCAAACCAAGTGACAGCGCATTGCGTGTATTCTACGACGGAAAAAGTGGCGAAAAAGAAAATTACTTACCAAACAGAAGGGCACGTATTCTGCATAACATGCTGAAAATGGAATAATTGAATTAAAGAAAACAAAAACAAGTCCATCGCAGGAGTCACTATAAAAGTATTTTGATATGCAAATTACAGAACATCCTATCCCAGCTGTCGACGAATGAAAAAAAAAAGGTTCTGCCAATAAAAGCAGTTGGTGTTCTCGATTCGAGAGCTGAAAAATTCGAGCATTTTTGGCTTCGGCGTTTGTTAGAGAGTGAGTTATTTTTCTGACTGGTTACACGCATTGTGATTTGAGATAGTACCGGCGAATCGAGTTTTCAGCATTTCTTTCTGCCCCCGAAATTCGAGTCTGTACTTAGTGATTTTTCTTTGCGTTGTGGAAGTAATCTGCGACAAATACTTCCTTTGCTTTCAGGCCGCTTACACATATAAATTCACTTTCCTATGTTTAGGTTTTATTAAAATTCTAATCATCGCTTTTTAAAATAATAAGTGTTGCCAGAGGGTGATTATAGTTAAAATAATAAGCGTTGCCAGAGGGTGATTATAGTTAAAATAAAACTGTCCTTTTGACACATTATTTCTTTGCAGGCACAAAGGTTAAACATTGCTGATTCTTCTTATGATGAAGGAGTAAGTGGCTTAATGGTTAGCAATGAAGAAAATGGAATCAACAAACGTAGTTCAGATTCTGACAGTTTGTGTCTATTTTTCACTGGGAAAGGCATTGATTTCATATTTTCTTTCATCAGCTATGGCTCAAACAGTAGGATAATGTGGCTCTCTTGCCTTGGCTGGCAACCAGTTTAGAAAAACAACTCTGAATTCAAAACTATAGAGAGGGCAACAGAAAACCATTCTACTATCTTTCAAAAAAAAAAATGACCCTGACAATGCATAATTTAAATATATTACAAATAAAAATTAAAAGGTGTGGGTTATCTATGCTTAATGATATCCTGTATGAACATGACAGTTACGAAGGGTTTTACTAGAAATGGGTATTAAAGATTAGTGAAGACACTTTACATACCAACCATAGGTAGGTATGAACTAATATATTAATACATGCATTACTTCTGTATAAAACATTTTACATTTATTGTATGTACTATAGATCAAAAGCTTGACATCCCTTACACCCAAAAAAAAAAAAAAATTAAAATCCCCTAGCCCTAAGATTACTATTAGCTATTATTATTGAATATATGATAAAATTCTTCAGGAAAAGAAAATTCCTCTGAGACCAAAAAAAGCATGCAACCATCAATTTTTAGGTGATTCTTTGAAATCCAGAGGGTGGCTTCAAGCTTTTGATGTTTGCATGCTTTTTTTGGTCTCAGAGGAATTTTCTTTTCCTGAAAAATTTTATCATATATTCAATAATAATAGCTAATAGTAATCTTAGGGCTCGGGGATTTTAAAATTTTTTTTTTTTTTTTGGTGTAAGGGATGTCAGCTCGGAATTCCTGTTGGGTTTGTTGCATTCACTTATGCACAAATACCCTTGGGGAAGATATGAATCTATCTCTTCTCCTCCTAGCTATGGGTTAAATAGCAGGATGGACTGGGTCTTATAGCCTCATCTACTGTGGAAAGAAATGACAACCTACTGCAGGAAATCTCCTGCCTAGTCAGTCATGTATAGAAAGAGACATGATTTCCCAAACATATATCATCTATGGCACTTAACTGACTGACTGGAAGCCCACCCCCCTTTAAAAATTGGATGCCATGCATTAATGGATTATATATTGGGTTGGCCAAAATATTTGTTTACTTTTTATGTAGAAAATTTACTTAATAAACCAAACAAACCTAATAGTTTCAGCATCTTAGTTTAGGAGTTAAATAAAGCAAAGAAGCTAAGAAACTTACTAATTATTAAATCCAGAGAATGGCCCCAAATTTCTGGCCTATAGTATAAATTTTATAAAAACTAAATGCTCATTAAGTAATATATTATTTTCTCTATAACCAAATAATTTTCAACTACTCAACTTCAACACTGTGTGAGTTAGTGTAAAACTTCTCTTCACAGAATATTTGAGGAATTTATTAAATCCTACCCATGACATCAAAGGCTATGTAAATATTGGTAATACATTCCAATATTAAAATCGCTGAAAAAAATTTCAGAGTTTTTTTTAATAAAATTATATTTGCTGTATTACTACAAATATAATCATAAAAGTAAAACAATGTTTTGATGTATATGTTTTAATAAAATAATTAAATAATTACTTCCAGCAATATCACCAATTTTTTACATATATATATATATATATATATATATATATATATAAATCTTAATAATGTGTACGGTTCAGTTCCTCATAACATATACAGCTGGCACTGGAGTTCTTCGATGTTCTGCAGAGACTCGGGTTACCTGGGTATGTATTTTGATTAATTCATACTGCGTTTTTCAACAATGAAATACACCAGAAGGTATGTGGAGCTGCAGAGGGGAATTGTTATGGAATGTGTCACCTCTCCAGTACTATTTGTGATGGAGGTCATCCTGAGAGATCTGAATCCAGAGCACCCCTTCCTGCAGAACGAGATCAAAATCGGAGCATTTATGGATGACTTAACAGTAATTCTAGACGAAAGGAAAGTAGCACAGTTGGTTCTGGAAAGACTTGAAGAGTTGGTAGAGTGGGATCAGATCACCTTAAAACCAAGGAAGAGCAGGTCACTGTCTGTGAAGGGAGGTTCTTTTATTAATGAAGTGTTCTCCATCACAGGTTAAATGATACCAACAATGCGGGAGCAAGATGTGAAGAGTCTTGGGTGGTGGTATAACTTCCCTGTGACAGATCATCACTGTGTGGATGTAATCCAGTGAAAAGCAGAGGCAGATCTGGTTTCATGCTGAGACTAATATGGCCGCTAACTATATATGAGGAGGCAATGTCTTGAGATAATTGAGAGGAAAATCATTAAATATGTATAATAGTGGCTTGGTGTTGCAAGGAACTTGTCACTGATCGCTTTATATGACAGATTTGGTGGGGGTCTGGCTTCCATTACCTGTTACTTCTTTAGTGAAGGTGGCAAAGGTGAGATTGCAGTCCATGCTGTGTGAGTCTAAAGATCCTGTAATCTGGGAAAATGCTCTGGGGGTGAAGACAGGAAGAAGGTGGAAAATGTCAGCAGTGTAAGGGATGGTAAAGCAGGCAGCGGTTCAAGGAGGTACATGCTGGACTTTGTGCAGTTGAGAGGGAGTGATTCTGGTCAGAAACCAGTGGACAAGATCAGTGCAAGTTACAGGAATAGGGTTCGGAAGCTCGAAGAGACGATTGGTGTAGTCTGTCCCACAGGCTCAGCAGGGTCAATGGCTCAACTGAGAGGGTATTGATGGTGTTCAGATCAGTTGGTCTGATTGATGGCGTCTCAGTACAGGACATTTCAAGTTCCTCATTCAAGCAGCAGATGATATTGCAGCATCACCAACAAATTTGAGGAGATGGGGAGTGCCAGTTGTGTTGTACACACAATAACCTACGCTATATACTGTCATCCTGCCTGAAGGCACTACAGAATGGCTGGTAAACCTTTAGGCATAACTTGGTCCTGGAGGTTATGGCAGCAGCTTTAAGAAGTGCTAATATACCCTTGTCGGACCTGCGAAGGATTACCTTCATGAAAGGTGTGACTGACAAGTGGCAGAAGACCAGGTCAGAGGGCTGAAGGAAGTGAACAGTGTTAGTTTATGCTATACTGCCAGGGGAGGTTATTTCTGTCTGGACTGAGGCCAGATCTGGTGTTGATTGATAGCGGGAAGAAACATCTGTTGCTTGGCGAGCTGACAGTGGCATGGGAGGAAGGGATTGAAGAGATTCATGAGAGAAAGCTGCTTCAGTATAAGGAACTGGTGGCTGAAGTCTGTAAGATGGGATACGGCTGCATCCTGGTGCCGTTTGAGGTTGGCTGTAGAGGATTTCCTGCTGCTTCCTTAAAGAGATTCCTCAAGTGTGCTGGTATCCAAAAGCTGAATAAGGTGAGAAAGCTGTGGAAGGAAGGGCATGGATTACCTGGAAATTTGTATTGAGTCACGTCCAGCTAACGACATAGACCAGTTGCAACATAACATCATCCAGGCCCACGATGTGGAGAGGTACTGAGCTTAATGGTCCAAAACGTTTTTGAAGCATGACACTCAGCTGAAGATTGCAGCTTGTCTGGAGCATTTTATGTGTACACATGTGTTTATATATACAGTAAGTCCCCGCCTATTCATGTTTCAGCATTCACAGCTTCACACATTTGCAGATTTTACTTTAGAACATATGTACTTGTTATTTGCAGAAACCCCAGATATTCACGTGTTTTTCTGAAGAACATATGTACAAATTATTCACTGAGAACTCCCCGATTCACATATTTTTCTGATAGAACATATTTAAAATATTCTGGTATTATTTTCCTGTTATTTAAGTGACTTAAAACATAACAGTTCATTTTTATGGTGAAAATTGGCAGAATTGTACATCATCTTCTTAAAAAAACAAATGCCAAAACATGCATAGTGCTTGGGCTTTGTTCTTTGTTAGGGGCTGCAGCTGGGGTCTTAAAAGTGACTTATGCTAAGTCTGGGGACATCATCACAGTTCTGTTTTTATAAAATGTTTTAAACTTTATATTTTCTGTCTTGTTACACATTTTATACAGTATTTTCAATGGTTGTATATGTAATTAAAAACATTTATTGTACGTATGAAAGAAAATTTATGCTAAGTGTATGGTTACCAATACTATTTTTCAAAAATGTTTTTAAAAGAGTTTGAAATGTTTCTAAAGTGTTTAGGATGAAAGTTTAAGGTGTAAGGGTTTTTAACAATCAAAATAGGTACTTATAAGCACTTTTGGTGAGGTTACAAGTATTTGTAGATTCTAACTATTCACGGCCGGTTCTGGTTCCTAACCCCCGTGAATACAGGGGACTCACTGTATACATTGAAGTCAACACCCAGTTGTCAGGCCATGTGCATTGTGTTTTTGCTTGACTATTTATATATACAGGTCAGTATTGCATTGTGGGTAGTCTATTGTATTATTCTAACAGATATTTTGGTGAGCAGTAACAGTTGTGTTTTGAATTATTCTAGGGGCAATTGAGTGGGAATAATTGTTGATCCAGATGCAGTTTTTGAGCTATTTATAGTATCATTAGTTAACTTTTTATTTATTATTGGTTGTTGTTAGTACGTTTTCTTGTGTTTATCTGTGCATACATGGTTTGTTAATTTGTTTAATATTTACTTAGTTTATTTATTTATTTATTTGTTTGTATTAATTTATTTTACTTAACAAGAATAAATGAAAATAAATAAACTAAATAAATAAAATATTGATCACCTTTTTTATATGATTTTTAAGTACTCAGTAATCTTAAAAATTTTGGAAAATATTCTAATGTTTCATCAAATTTTTAAAATTTTGACTTTAAAATTATATAGTTATCATTCCTATTTTCTGATAATGTAGCATCTGGCTTACAAAAATTGGCATATTTATACACTAATAAAAAAAATTCAAACGTATTTTAAAAATATTGGTGTTTGATGATTTGTATTAAGGTTTTCCATTTATGTGAATACTCCTTGTCACTTTTGTAATGCTTGTTGTAGTAGAGACTTTGTAATTACAGATACAACTATAGTACACCGTTGAACAATGCTGGTGTCAGATGCCTTCGAATAACACTTGCACTAATAGTACTTGCTTGATAATACTCACTTAAATAGCAATCCGTATAGTGACCTGAATAGAGAAATAGAGTATAGAATAGCAGTCTGTATAGTACAGAGGATAGACTAGAAGTAGTGATTCAAATAGTAATAGAGGATAGAAGAGAAATGCGATCAATTAGATGTCATGCGACTTCCTACTTATGTGTTTCCTCTATGGTCACATGATCTACTTAATTCAATAATGGGATAACCTGTGTTTGCTCACTGGCGATTTATGTTCAAACTCAAGTGTCGTCAACAACACTTTATTCCTATATAACAGTAAATATAGTTTTCACTTAATAATATAATCTAAAAGTCTGAAATCAATACAGAATTTTAAGATTTTAAACTTTTATAAATTATTTTAATTAAAATTAAAAATTGAAAACAATTCTTGTAAAAATTCATTATTCATAAAAAAAGTTTTTCTGAAGACAATCATGTCCTTAATGTATCTTATTTACAAAAGCAATTAAAAGCTTTTCTAATTAAATAATGTCATAGTTTTATTGTATTTTTTATTTTATGATTCAGAGCAGATTTTCTGTAAATGAGTAAATGTTTGAAAAAAAAAATTGATGATTTACATTCTCTAAGGAGTACTGCTTTTAACTAATACAAAAAAAATAAGTGGATAAAAATTAACTTCTCCAAATTTCATAAAATTAAGTGTGTGTGTGTTGGGTAGGGTGGGGGGTAACAAATATAAAAGAAAAAAATATTTTTATCAAGATTTTCTAAAAAAATATATTTAAAAAATAATTTAATTCATTTGTGAACAACTAGAAATCTCATTAAAATCTGACAATTATTTGATTTTTGCAAGAATTTGCAATACAATGTGATTTTTACCGCAAAAAAAAATGCTAAATTTCCCCTAGTAATCTTTGGCCCACCACTGACACAAGGAAAAAGTTTTTAATCAAAATTTTGAACGTGCTAGAAAGGATTAAAGAAATTTAATAAAATAATTAAAAAAATACTTTTGACTTCCCTCTTAATAATAACAAAAATTTTGACGATAAAATTTTGTTTTCATCAAGCTTGGAGCTTTTTTCATCATGCTATACACTTTTTTAGCTAAAGAGTTGAGGTACTTACTTTCTCTCTCTCTCTCTCTCTCTCTCTCTATATATATATATATATATATATATATATATATATATATACCGGATGTAACAGAAAAATTGTCCAGTTGTTAGATTAAGCTTTGAACTGTTGTATCTTAGAAAGGATTAAAGATATCTTACTGGAATTTGCCAAGATTTCTACTGCACAATGTTCACTTTTTGTCTACATTTGCATGCTGACAGCCTATATTTTTACATCATCTTGAACACATCAGACTTCCTTGAACGACCTATACCATTCAAAAACACTTGATACAGGTATGTATTGTATTTCTCTTGTGGTATCTAAGTGATTGATGCTTTTTTAAAAAATATTATATGCCAGTTAATGGTGCCTTATGAAAGCCCAAAATTAATTCTCATGTTTAAATTCTTCAGAAAAGTAAAATGATCCAAACCAAAGGAATAATTTTTTAACAAAGGAAAAATTACTACCCAAATAAAGGATACGATGGATAAATTGTTGTCTAAATTACGCAAAAAAAACAAAAATAACATTGACATCTCATTTTTCACAGATATATTTACCAAAATTACACAAAAATATCTTGAAATACTAAAGAGTAAATTTATTCAATAAAATCACCATTAGCTTCAGCCATGGCCTCCAGATGACTTTGGAATCTCCTGCAACTCTTCTGGATGGTCTCCTTGTTTAAGTTGGTGAATGCTGCCATAATCCTTCATCTTTGGTGTTACAAGAAGTTTTGTTGGTCTCTTGCTCAACTGTGCCCCACACATAATAATCAAGGGGGTTGCAGTCTGGGGAGTTAGGTGGCCAGATGTAAAGGGTGATGTGGTTGCAGAAATTGTCTGACAGCCATGACTGGGTTCTGCTTTTGTGGCATGGTGTAGAGACCTGTTGCCAGACATAGGGTCTTCCAGCAGCTTCCCTCTGCAAGACAATGTAGGCCTTCATGTTAAGTCTGAAGCCCTCACCAACAAATTTGGGAGTTCTTTTCGTATCAAAATGATCAGAGTGAATTTTCAAAGCTACCGTACCTTCGTAATCACCATTAGACTTATCCAACTCTTTCCAAATCTTCTGCACTGTCCTCAGATTGACATCAAAACACTCTGAAATGTTTGTATTAGAGCTTCCGGTGCAAATGCCAAGCAGTACAGCATGCCATTTCCAGATTTCTGGTGGAGGGAATTGTATCATGGTGTTCTTTTGCTCAGACAGTACACAACTGACCCTACTATATTGTGCAGTTGACAAAATCAAAAACAAACAATGAAATTAAAAATATAAAATGGTGATAATTTACCCATCGCACCTAGTGTACCACACAAACACACATATATATAAAACAAGGACACTACATGTATAGTGCTTGATGATGTAAAATATAAAAAATATACAAATAGAACCAATCTAAGAAGAACAAAACTCAGATAAGGAATGGGTGTATCTCATCATTTGTAGCACTTGAAGACTGCAACAGTCACAAAATTATCTCGGTTTCTACCTGAAACCTTAAGTTTCAGAAACACAGTAATATGTGTATAGTTTTTCTTATATATATATATATATATATATATATATATATATATATATATATATATATATATATATGTGTGTGTATATATATTAAAGTGAACATTGAAGTCAACACTCACAGGCTGTTTCATGCTAAACGAAATCATCAGGCCACCAAAAAAACCCCGACATGAGTAAACAGCTTTCCCTGACAATCCGCTTAGGTGAAACTTGGGTAGGTTTGTCTGGCTCACTAGGTTTATCTAGGTCTGCTCTGTGGTTGTATTGAGCTCTTTTAGTTAGTTGTTTACTCATGTCGGGGTTTTTCTTTGGGCTTCAAACCTGTGTCTTTCACGTTCCTGGCTCTTTCTTTTTTTAAAACCTTTTTTCCTTCGAGATTGATTTGATTATTGGCAAATCAAAAATTCGAAGGTTTTTTGAAAATGAGTATAGTTACCTATATATATATATATATATATATATATATATATATATATATATATATATATATATATATGATTAGTCTTTAAACTAGAGTTTTAACCATTTATGTATTAACATACATAAACTCAATAGAAAAAAAACATTTTTGGGAAGCTATCATTATTTACATTCACACTATTGTCCTCATCTTTGTTGTTATTATCAAAACGTTTTGGTTGGTGTGCACCACCGCCTTATCAATCCTGGAATTTTTCATTATGCTTTTAAATGCAAACAGTTTACAATGTCCTGAACAACTACTTGCATCCCTGAAGATGACCTTGGAGGAAGATTGAAAGTACTTGGAAAATGAAAATAAAAGAAATTTAAACAGTTATCACACATTTCTCTCATCCTTTAATATCAATACACGGGAGGTTATTTGTGAGTATGAACGAGTTTTGTTAAAAATTAGCAGACATAATGTCTGTAATTTATTCAATCAGACATGCTTAAAAGAGAATTTGTTGCCTAAATACACAAATTTTAATATATAAAACTTTTTAATAATTTTATATTAAAAAGACCTCCTTAAAATAATTCCTACCACCTATAGATTTGGTATTTTATATATATATATATATATATATATATATATATATATATATATATATACAAATAGAATAAATACAAAAACAAATAGATTAAAAAAATATACACCTATATACACGCCACTACAATATATATATATATATATATATATATATATATATTATTGCCACAATAAATGTAAGCAAATATACAAGCATGTACAGATTCATGTTCAAAATATTTTAAAAAATGCAATTTATATACATTTTATACATATTTTCAATGCAATACACAAATATATGCGGTCTGATAAAAAGTATCCGGACTGTTGCTATGTTAATGGAAGTAAAGTACACAGAGTGAAACCACTTAGCACAGATTGACCTTGAACTCTGTCATGCATGCACCCTAAGTTAATTATGTTCTTGCTCATTTCCATTGTTTATAGCAGTGCTTGGAAGGAAAGTGTGTAGAGTGTGGTCATTTCAACACATCACAGAGATTCTATCAGTGACTATGGATTGTGCAGCATTTTTTGGCTAAGCAAAACATTGCCTGGGGCCAACAAGCACCATATTCCCTGGATCTCATCCCTTGCGATTTTTCCTCTTCAAAAATCAAATCCCATTTAAAAGGAACAAGATTGCAAGACGTTGAGGAAATCCAAGAGAATGTGACAAGGCAGCTGCTTGCTATCCCAAAAAAGGAGTTCCAGGAATTCTTCCATCAATGGAAATGTTGCTGTTTAAAGTGTGCGGTTTCTAAAGGAGACTACTTCAAAGGTGATTAAATGAGAAATTGATATGTGTTGTAGTTTTCTTTTTATAGCACCTGTCCTGATACTTTTGATTGGATCTTGTATATCACATATCTATATATATACAAATATATAAGAATATATATCCACACCTACATACATATACACAGGTATATACAAATATATATTACAAATATCATTTAAACTTGTTTTTGTATTATGATTTAAATACTTATTGCATTTTATAGTCCTCGGTATGACAATAAACTTAATCTGACAGCAAAGCTTCTGACTGGAAGATTGGAGGATTTGAAGAGCATGAAACAACCTTTACATTACTGTTGTTCCCAAGTCCACCTTGACTCAGGGTGGTAAAACCTGTTAGGGTTCCAACTATGGGCAAATAGTGAAACCCCAAATAAAAACAAAACACTATGAAAGTATAGAAATACATTTTTATGGTAAAAATACCAGCAATATATTTTTATATAAAAAAAATTAACAACAATACATTTTATAGCAAAATGACCAACAGTACATTTTATCTGTATTTGAAGGCATATACAATTGCATTCAAAACATATTTCATTGAAGCCATAAAATTGTGTTCAAAATATTTAGATTTTGGCATTAAATAACCTGTAGAGGTTTATATGCTGTGAAAAAACATCAACCAACAAAAAGAACTCTTTCATGACATTAATTCATATAATATCCTACAATTTATTAAAGAAATCAAACTGTACTCTAAAATATGACTTTAACAAAACTACAACACATATCACCTCCTCTAGTAATTATGTCCACAGAAACATGTATCTGTACAAAAACTAAGTATAATCTACCATGTATTCAAATGTGAAAGAAGAATAACATATATCAAATTTTTATTACTTTAAAGTTCCCAAGAAAATTAAATTTTGGCCTTAAATGTCCCATATGGGGGTTGATATGCCATTAAACAAACAAATCAGTCTATTGTATTTTACAGGGTATTTCATTTAGTTTTAGTTTTCCTTATAGGATATTGAGTTTTAGTGGAGTATTTTACACTATTTACATTATTTGGACTATTGTCCTCATCTTTCTCACCATATTTATTATATTTCGGACGTTTTATGCTCTGACTTTCTTCAGGTGCTTAGAATGTCGAACTGAACCCTTTATTTCACTCACTGGGGTAGACTGTTCTAGTTCCACGTGCCATGTTTAATGGATGTCAGTTACCAGTTATCTCCTGTTAATTCTGAATAATGTAAATAGTGTACATAATACCTCATCTCAGAAATATAGACAGATACTAGAGTATTTTAGTAAATAGCAGTACCAAATGCAATCTCCTGACCAGCTACTGAGACTTGAGGTTATGTCAACTGTATCTCTCTAGATGGGTAAGACCCCCATGAGAAGAACCACTTACCAAGTAAATGCTTACAGAATCAAATATAGACAAAAAATATTTATCTACAAATTCAAGTCCAGTATTTATCTTTAGGCTCAAGTATAAACAACTAAAATTGATGCATAGGTTCAACTATAAATGACCAAGATTGATGCCCAGGTTCAAATATAAATGGCCAAGATTGATACATAGGCTCAAGTATGAATGACCAAGATTGATGCATAGATTCAAGTATAAACAAGCAAGATTGATGCATAGACTCAAGTATAAACAACTAAGATCAATGCATAGACTCAAGTATAAACAGCCAAATTTGATGTATAAAGTATAAACAACCAAGATTGATGCAGAGACTTAAGTATAAACAACCAAATTTGAGGCATAGACTCAAGTAACAATGATCAAGATTGATACACATACTCAGATATAAATGACCTAGATTGATGCATAAACTTAAGTATAAATAAATATTTATATATAATCAGTTACAAATGGCCAAGATGTATACATAGACTTGAGTATAAATGACTAAGTTTTATGTCTAAACCTAAATAAAAACAATATTTGCACTGAACTCAAGTATAACCAACCAAGATTTGTATATAGCCTTGAGTATAAACAGCTAATATTTACACAAAGATTTAGTATAAACAATCAATATTCATGTATAAACTCAAGTATAAATGAATAAGGTTTATGCATAGGCTTAAGTATGAACAAAATTTATGCACAGTCGCAAGTAAAAACACCAAGATTTATGCATAGACTGGGGTATAAACAAACAAGATTTACCAATCCATCTTTGATCGAAATATGTGCTTATAGATTCACATATAAAAAAGAACTGAATTCAATATTATGAAATGACTAATATTTACCCATAGACTAAAGTATAAGATAAAACAAAGACTGATTTCAATACTAAATTATGAATGACAAATATTTACCTATATAATAAAATGATTTTGACATAAAATAACCCAACAAGAGTTGATATGTCATAAAATGCACCAATCCAACCAACTCATAAATTCTCTATTTCGGTTGCCAAGCATATGTGCAATTAAACCCATGTGGTTACATCAATAACAATTGCTTCACTTTCTGCAAACGCCCCTTCCAGAAAGACACACCAAACATTTGCAGCCATAAACCCACTCATACAACTCTCCTGAATTTTAACTCCAGAACTAACTCCCTTTTAACAGTCTCTTCTCCCCGAGAAATACCATATCATATTAAGCATCCCTAGAGATTTGAAGTGTTTTGCTCTGACTTCTTTGTAGTCTAGGATTACACACAATTTTTTTTATTCCTTGGGGTTTAGCTTGAATCATGAATGATATTCAAGCAATGATCTGTCTTGAGATTGTTTGTGTAATGTAGCATACATTCTATTATTGGCTTGACTTACAGTCTAAATGCAAAAGCAGCCTGCAAGTCAATAAAACTGCAACTGTAATCAAAAATGTTTTCTATGTATTGATTTCTTTTATGCTCGATAACTGTAGAATATTTATGGGTGATGAACAAAAAGCAGAGAAATAAAGGAATTGTTTGTGTTCACATATTTATCTGCAGCTTTATTCTACCAATGCAAAAGTTTCCAGCATTTTTATAGGACAAAACCTTTTATTCATTTAAATTCATGGCATCATTATTCTGTTATTTTTCATGACTTTCTTTACACCAACTTTCACTTCAATTGTTATTGATAACACTATATCAGCATTTCTCAACCAGGGTTCCCTGAAACCCTAAGGTTCGACAAAAGGTCCCCCAGGTGAGATAAGTTAATGCACTTCTGACTTTTTATTTAATTTCATAGACGTAATATTACTAAACACACACAATCACTTCCAAACAAAATACAATTCTAAACAAAATTGTTATTATTATTTTTTTCTTAAACTCAAAGTAACTCAGCATGGCTAATGCTAACCTCCAGTGGACTGACTCATTGCATTTTCTCAAGTTAATGTTTTCCACTGACATGAAATGGAAAGATTATATTGAATCAATTGCTAGACCTACTGCTAGAAAAGTTGGTTCACTGTTGTGCGAGACAATATTTCTCACCTAAATCTCTCTTACATATTTATAAGTCTATCATTTGTTCATGTATTGAATATTGCTGCCAGATATGGTCTGGTGATCTTGCTATAAATTTAGAGATCCTTGATAAAATCTATTAAAGAATCTACAATGTTATTGGTCTTGACCTGGCATCTCAGCTTCAGTCACTTTTTCACCTGCAAAATGTAGCTTCTCTTTAAATTTTCTGTAAAAACTTTCATGGTAATTGTACTGATGAACTTTTCTTTATGGTAACTAGACTTTATGAATTTAAGTGCAGTACTAAATTGGTGGCAAGGTCTCAACATTTTACATTTGAAATGGCTAGATGTAACTAAGTTCTATGCTAACAGTTTCTTTTCTTGCACTTCTCACTTATGAAAATCTCTTCCATCTTCTTGCTTTCCATCATCTTTGATCTTCAAAGATTTGAATGCAATGTTAATCATTATCTTCTGTCTTCTTAATTTCTGTTTTTTTTTATTCTTCTCTCTGCTTAATAATGCTTTTTAGTTTTTTGCATATTCTTTCACCCTCAGACTTTATGAATTTAAGCACAGTACTAGATTGGCAGTAAGGTCTCATCATTTTACATTTGAGTTGGCTAGATGTAACCGTAAGTTCTATGCTAATAGTTTCCATTCTTGCATTTGTTGCTTGTAGAACTCTCTTCCAGCTTCTTGCTTTCCAGTCAAGTTTGATCTTCAAAAATGTACCATATGTACTCATGTATCATGTGACTTTTGAAGACCTAATTTTGAAGCTAATATTAAGAGGGTCACATCATACATATAAAATTAGTGCATATACTGCTGACCCTGGTTACGCCATTGACCAAACTATATATCCATTTACTGTAATCAAATTAGCTTTAAAATTGGGTCTTCAAAGATTACATAATACACCAGTAATTGCAACTTCAATTGTTATCTTTTGACTTCTTAATTGACTTAATTTCTGTTCTTTTATTGTTCTTTCTCTTTAATGTTTTCTTTTTCTTATATTCATTCATACTCATGTGCCTTAGTGGCTTTGTTGCCTTGCTTGGGGTGAAAAACTTATTTGCTTGATCAGAAGAAAGAATTTTATTAAGCATATTCAGTTTATTGCCTGTTCTTACAAAATTAGCACTGAAACAATATGAGATACATGAACCTTAAAACTAATGAATATATAAAGATAGAAACTGTGCTGGGTATTTGAAAATGAAATTCTTGATCTCACTATCACTTTTGACCAAGCTAGAGGTTATTATGCAAATAAAGATTTTCATAATAATATCAATATGAACCAACTGAACCAAAAGGGAAATCGCTGAAATATCTGGAAGAGGCATGGCACATGAAACTAGAACACTCTATCCCAGTGGACAAAATGAAGGGTTTGGTTTGAAATTCCAACATTTATCACTTGAAGAAGGCTGGAGGATACAATGGCTGAAACATTATGAATATGAAAACTAAAATGAGGATAACAGTCCAAAACAATGTAAATAGTGTAAATAATACTTCATCTCAGAAATATAGACAGAACCAATTGATGTTGGTAAAATTTTAAAAATATTCCACCAGTGCTGCCGAAAGTGCACCAGATCTAAATTCAGGGCCTTCTCATTCCTGTTGGAAGAACCCCTCCTTGATTGACTATGTTTTCAGGGATGTAACTGTATTCGCCATGCTTGTCCAGTTTCAGTTTCATGAGACTAAATAGTTAGAGGTTTTGAATTCAGAGCTTTCATTCTCTTTGACCAGCTATAGAACTCAGTCTGTTCTGCTATTTTCTGTGGGCTGGATTCATACCTTTACCAAGATTATTTGCACATAAGTGAATGTAATAAGCTAAACTAGAATTTGTACTTGGCTCCCTGATTCTTCAATCTGAGCCTCTATCCATTATTTTACCATGCCTTCAATATTTAGGATACATATGTATGATAAATATTCCATATGAATTTCAGCTTATAATATTTAGTTTTATTAGAAATATTTACAGACACTATTTTGTCAGACTGCTATCTGTAACAAGGCAAAAAAAAAAAAAATTATGGGTCATTGCCAGAAAGGTTCAACTTTTACTGCTATACCATCAATATCTGCCTCTCTTGTTGTCAGCCTTGTATGCCAACATAATAATGTTGAAGGCATTACTTTTGGAGCGACCCCATATATGCATCAAATAATGGAGAAAACAATTATGAATTATTGCCAAGATTTAACCTTTTACTGCCTGACATGGTGATAAAATAGGAGACATTACTTTAATAGGAAATCTTGTATAGCCATTTACCTTCCACTAAAAAAAGTGTTTAAAAGTAATGGAAGTTCTTATTATAAAAATACAAGATTTCAAATACTCCAGGGCTCTATAGTTGGACTAAGTTTTTCCTAATTTTCATTAATGACCTTTAACTCGGTATCTATGCTGATGACACAACTATTTACTCCTGTTTTAATGATAAGTTTGATAGGTTTGATAAGAACAAATTGGCAACTGATCTCAAAAATGACCTTCAATCTGTTGTTAACTGAGGCAAGAAATGACTTGTTAATTTTAACTCCTTCTTAATAAAACTGATCTCTTTTAATTGTTTTAGACAGTCTTTTATGGCTTTTATTGGCATGGCTGATGCTAACCTCTAGGAGAATGACTCATTGCACCTTCCAGGGCAAACATTTTCCATTGATATGAAGTGGAACAATTATATTGAATCAATTGCTAGATCTGTTGCTAGGAAAGTTGGTTTACTGTGTTGTTCTAGACAATTTTTTGCCAGATTCTATCATGCACATTTATAAGTCTACCATTCATCTGTGCATTGAATATTGCTCCCATATCTGGTCTAGTGGCTCTGCAATATATCTTGAGTTTCTTGATAAAATCCTAAGAAGAATCTGTAATGTCATTAGTCTTGATCTGGCATCTCGGCTTCAGTCACTTTCCCACTGCCATAATGTAGCTTTCCTGTGACATTTTAAAAAATATTTTTATGGTCACTGTTCTTGATGACCTTTCCTTTTTGGTACCTTGACTTTATGAATTTAAGTGCAGTACTGGATTGGCAGCTAGGTCTCATCATTTTACACCTGAATTTGCTAAATGCAACCAAAAGTTCTTTGCTAACAATTTCTTCTCTCACACTTCTCACTTGTTGAACTCTCTGACCATTTGAATGAGAATTGGCTATGTTATTAGACTACAAAATAATGTCAAGTTACATAAAAACTCAACTACCACATGTCGTCAGTTGTTTTCAACAAAACTTTTATATATATATATGCATATATATATATAATTTATTCAAAAATTTTAACATAAATATGTTATAAACTCACTATAACTCTTCTGGTGTCTTATCATGTAATGGTGTTGAATGTAGAATAAAGAATTACTTTATTCTAGTATTTCTAGTTATTGAATTTATTCCATTATACACTAATCCTATACTTGTATATATATATATATATATATATATATATATATATACAAGTATAGGATTAGTGTATATGGAATAAATTCAATAACCAATCCTATATATATATATATATATATACAAGTATAGGATTAGTGTATATGGAATAAATTCCAATAACCAATCCTATATATATATATATATATATATAAGTATAGATTAGTGTATATGGAATAAATTCCAATAACTAATCCTATATATATATATATATATATATATATATATATATATATATATATATATATATATATATATATATATATATACACAAGTATAGGATTAGTGTATATGAAATAAATTCCAATAACTAAAAATACTAGAATAAAGTAATTCTTTATTCTACATTTAACACCATCACATGATAAGACACCAGAAGTGTTGTAGTGATTTTATAAATATATTTATGTTAAAATATATATATATATATATACACAAGTATAGGATTAGTGTATACGAAATAAATTCCAATAACTAAAAATACTAGAATAAAGTAATTCTTTATTCTACATTTAACACCATCACATGATAAGACACCAGAAGTGTTGTAGTGATTTTATAACATATTTATGTTAAATATATATATATATATATATATATATATATATATATATACAAGTATAGGATTAGTGTATACGGAATAAATTCCAATAACCAAAAATACTATATATATATATATATATACAAGTATAGGATTAGTGTGTACGGAATAAATTCCAATAACCAAAAATATTTGAATAAAGTACTTCTTTAAATTAAAAAAAAATTAAACAACATTATAAATAGCCCAAAAATTGCTCCCCAATACACAACTATTTTTACTTAATAGTCCCTAGAATAATTGGAAACAACTTGATCTTTACAAGAGTTAAATCAAACCAAAAATGGAGTGTTGCTGTCATATCTGGGTTGGAGCAGCCTGATCCTCTCTTTTCAACCTTGACATAGTTCAAAAAAGCTTATGTGGCCTTGTAGGCAATGCGTTATTTATTTCCCACTCTACAACCCACAGACATATCACTATACTGTTGCTCCTCTATTGTTATTCCTATGGAAAATGTTCTGACAAGCTACATTCCTTAGCTTCACCAGTTCAGACCTTTACAGCTAAGATCAACCATGCCATGTACACAGAAGCAAACCATCCACATTCCCTTCATATTCCATTGGTAAGGAGGAAGTTCCATTTGGACATCTTCTTCCCAAGAGCCATTGCTTTGTAGAATAGATTCTGACAGGATACTTTCTTAAGTGCTACAGCCTTAATCTTTTCAAGACTAGGATTAACTGTTATATATCCAATATATCCTCATAATCTACAATTCTTACATTCCTAAAACAAACCAACTGAATAACCCTCTATCTTGATTGGATCTTAGGCCTTGTATTAAGTGAAAAATAGTGAAAAAAAAAGAAATGTTGTAAACAGCCACTTTGATTGCTAGGTTCTTTTTTGTTTTTTTTTATTGATTCATTTTTATGGCTTATCACCCTTTGCAGTTTATTTAAAGCCAGAAAATATTTTAGATTGTAAGAATTATTTTTTTGAGATAATAATGGTTTAGTGATGTAAGTTTTACAAGTTAACACATAACCAGGGCTAGAAGAAGTGAATCCATACATTTCATGTCAGTGAATATAACAAACCCAAGTGGAATTAGAACTCAGCTCTCTGATTAACAATTCCAAGTTATTATCTATTACACCACCCACACATCCAAGCTTACAGCACCTGGTATTCACAAGCAGTCACCCATCTAGGTAGTGACCAGGCTAGATTTTGCTTAACTTCAGTGATCATGTGGGAACTGGTGTTTCAAAGTGATATGGCCATAAGCCTTTTTTTTTTGCAGGAGGGGAGATCACATTAGTACAGAACTTGACCAATAAGACCAACATCTATTCAACCAAAGCACTCACTCCAAGAATTGTTTTTATCACATAAAGAACTCATGTTTACCTGATGAGCCACAACTTCTATCTTAGTAAACAGCAATGTAACATTTTCTTATCTGCATGTGTGTCTAATTTTGCACCTGAGTTCTTTGAAAGATGACAACAAAAGCTTCCTACTCACCTGTGTTGTGCCGGGAACACTGTGTAATACAACTCTGTCTATTTATATTAACTCCCTCCCACCCAACTCATCACCCCCACCTGTGTGTTTATGTGTGTACAACTATGCTCCTCAGCCTTACCTCAGTTTCACCTGGATATGTTCCAAGAGTCACAGTTTCGTGAGAGGGCATCACTTCACATAGATTTCCACTTGTTGCTTTTTTGTTATGACTTTGGTAAAATTTATATATATACATATATATATATATATATATATATATATATATATATATATATATTTTATTTGGTATACGCTTACAAAGCCTGACCCACTTCCCAATATCTGACTAAATGGATTCAGATTTTATTGTGGGATCCCTTTTTATTGGGCTAAGTATTTTCCAGTAAAATCTCTTTTGATATATATATATAATTTTATTTATCATAAAACAAGGTTTTTTCTGAGTGTTACTTTCTTTGTTGGCTGTCGAGTCAAGTAATTTAAAAATTGTGTATTTGGGCAGCAATCTCTCTTTTATTAAATGATAATTTTTTTATTAAATAAAACAGCTTATTTCTATGTATGCCTAATGCATTTGATAAATTGTTATGTATAAGATCATTTTTGTGTTCATAGATATATTTTTTTAAATTTCAGCAACTTTCCCAAATATACTGTAAGGAATGTGAGTGTGCAATTTTTTTTAAATGTATTATATTTATTGGTGAAGAGAGTTCACTTTGGAAGATAAAACATTTGTAGATATAGGACATAAAAAACAACACATGGTGACTCTCAGACCGTGGTATATATCTGTGTGTTTGTGTTTGTGTGTATGTGTATATATATATATATATTTATTTAGTTAAAAATATGATTCCAACATGCTATATATGCTCTACTTTTGTATACTTTTTTTAAAATAATAACAAAAATACTAAAGAACTTTGGATTATTTACCTAATGAGTTCTTTCCTATTTTCTATATATTTTTCACACACACACACACACACACACACACACACACACACACACACACACACACATATATATATATATATATATATATATATATATATATATATACATATATATATATACACAGAGAGAGAGAAAAGACAGTGTGGGCATAGAAATCAACATTACACTATCTGATATTTCCATTATAAATATAGTAATTTTAATATATATAGTGTATGCATTTTATATACTTATATAAAACATACATTTTATAAGCTCTACATTATATTGTATTGAATACTTTTAACTGTATACTTTGTAAAAGTTTGATCTTGCCAACTTCAAATGTTTATATATATATATATATATATATATATATATATATATATATATATATATATAAGATGACAACTGGAAAAATTTTAGTTTTTTGACAATGCGTTTCATCTTCTTACTTTTTCAGGGTCAAAATGAAATGCATCAGCAAAAACTAAGATTTTTTTCCACTTGTCATCTTATCCCAATTTGTTTTGCCCACAGAATTGATCTGGGTATGTATTTAACTATATATATATATATATATATATATATATATATACAATTATGAATTAAATAAATATAGATACAATGCATGCATGTGATCATATGCATATATAAATTTGTGCTCAATGTTGTAATACAGAGCTATGATTTTGAAAAATTTTTGAAAATACTAATGATTGTAAGGAACAGTTCATCACCATTATAAGTATCTGAAGATTGTACTGACCATGAAACTTCGAGTCATACTTTCAACATAAGGTAATATATATATATATATATATATATATATATATATATATATATATATAAAAACACTGACTTCATCAACAAAACTATTATTAATCAAAAGAAGTTTCTTATTGGAGCAAAATATTTTACTTAGGAATTTTTTTGTCTGTTTTTCATTTGATTATTCACTATTTGTCTGATAGATGAATTTGTATATCATATATATATAATGACTGGCTACTCATTTCAGACTACATCTGACTGCTAGAGTGGCTAGCTAATCCCTGTTGCAGATGCCTGCTCAGGCATATTTGTGTTTGCTTAACACCAACAGAGCCCACACATAGTTTATACTGAACCTATAATAACTGAAGATTAGTTACAATTTCTGGAAGAGTGCATAATCTGGCATAATCAGAATTTTAAACTATACCAGTACACTCAAAGCCTTGGTCACGATGACTTGTGTCTTCCTGCTAGCATAACTATTGATGGCTTCCAAATAGTTCTTTCTACTCAATTTCACTCACTCAGCTTGGGTCAACTCGTGGTATAATCTGCAGACACTTTGCTGTATGCTGTGATCGCCTCCCCAGGCTGATAGCATTAAGAAGTCACCTTCCAGACAAATTGACTATGGTGAGATTTGAACTTTGGTCTCATGGTCAGAAAGCAAACTTTCTAACCACTTGGCCACATGCTCATATATTTATATTTACACACATTCCTAACATTAATTATTTTGTTGTTAAAGAGTAAAAAGGCTCAAACAAAAATCCTATTTTTATTCTTTATACATGCAGACATGCCTTTGTAAAATATTGTCTTGAGAAAGAGTATTGCTATCACATAGGGTCTGGTGCCTCTGCTATGTATTTAGAGATTCTTGATAAAATCTAAAGAATCTGCAATGTTACTAGTTCTGACCTGGCATCTCAGCTTCAGTCACTTTCCCACTGCCATAACTTAGCTTCCCTGTGACTTTTTCTATAAATATTTTCATGATAATTGTTCTGATGAGCTTTCCCCTTTGGTACCTCAACTTTATGAATTTAAGTGCAGTACTTGATAGGCAGTTAGGTCTCATCATTTTACAGTTGAAATGGCTAGATGTAACCATAAGTTCTATGCTAACAGTTTCTTTTCTCTCACGTCTTGCTTGTGGAACTCTCTTCCAGCTTCTTACTTTCAAGTCAAACTTGAATTAAATATTAAAAATGCAATGTCAATCATTATCTTCAGTCTTCTTAATTTCTGTTCTTTTACTGTTTTCTTTACTTAGTAATGTTCTTTTTCTCATACTCTTTTACACTCAGTAACCCCTTGTACCTTCATGGCTTTATTGCCTTGCTTGGTGAAATTAGAAAAGCATAAAATAACTTTGGTTTTAGCAATAAATAAATGGACTTGCATTTTGTTGTGTAGTAGTATGTTCTCAACTGCCTCATGAGTAATAGCCATAGCTATTTAGTCCCCTTATCTCCCTGTACAGAATAGATTTTATCCCCTTATTTTTCATGATACTTCTTCTGAGAGCTTTTGTCTCCTCACTATCTTCCTCCCTTTTTCTAAGGGATTGTCTAGATATGGGAGATTGTGATCTTTTTCTTTTTTCATTGGAGTGTTCCTACAATAGATGTTCATCTTCAGAGTTTATATTGCTCTCAATTTCACTGTCATGTCTGTCTTCTGTTGACATGACACTTTTGCCTTCATTACTTTCAGGCTCACTGTACATTTCTTCATCACTATCACGTTGCAATCTAACTTGGTCTGCATGCGCTAATATCCAGTTTGCATCTTTTTCTATTATCATGCTATTCTGTTCACTTTCCATTATGGATCTTGCCTCTTGTAGATTACATTCACTATTCTTTTTATACCACAGTTTTTTGTTGGTTGCATCAGGCATGGTCAATGGGGCTCTAATTTGTCTACCCAAGAGGGCGGATGTTTTTTTTGATCTTCCAGCATGTGGTCCTATAGCTTAGCAATAATCTAGGAAGAAATGTTTCTATTTTTTGTTTCCATTGTATTTTCAACCCATTTTTTATAGTTTTCACTATCCTTTCTACTAATTATTATCTCACTTATTATTTTTTATCCTGAACAATATACTGTTCAATATGGGGTCTAGCTTTGTATCCTCAGCTAATTTGTCTGTCAAAAAAAAATATCAGTTTTGACCCAGCGTAAGATTGTATCTTTGAATTTTTCCTGCTCTTTCTTACTTTCAGAAGTAATGAACCTCAATCTTTTTGATCTTCCAGCATGTGGTATTGTCCTATAGCTTAGCAACAATCTAAGAAGAAATGTTCCTATCTTTTCTTTCCATTGTACACATATTTTCAACCCATTTTTTATAGTTTGCACCATCCTTTCTATTAATCTGTTTGATTGCAGATGATATGGTAGGGTTTTATATAATTTGCATCCAATTTTGTTCAACTATTGGCATAGTTCCTCATCAAAGAACTCTGGGGCGTTTTCAAATACTAGAATTTTCAGAATTCCATTTCTTGTAAATACAATCCTTAATGCTTGTTTCACAAACCTCTTTTGTTGGAGACTTGTATTACTTCTGACCAGCCTGAATATGCACTTATCCATATTAGTAATAATCCCACTCCATTAACATGAGCATGATCCATGTTTACTCTGTCCCAAGGTTGGGACTCTTTTGGCCATGTATGTGATTTTGTCTGTCTGAATTTTCATCTTTCAATGCATGCTTTACACCTTTTATATATTCTACATCTGTAGAATAGCCTGGCCACCATGCCTTGCGCCTCAATCTCCTTTGTGTAGATCTTATTCCACAACAAATATTGTCATGTGTACTTTTTATAATTTTGCTTCTTTGTGTTGCTGGGGGAACCACTATCTATCCATTATAAATTACACCTTTTTCTACGGTTAACTTGTGTTTAACCTCTTTAAAACACTTTTCTGCTCATGAGCAATAATTATTCCACTTATTATTTTTTATCCTGAACAATATACTTTTCAATATGGGATCTAGCTTTGCATCCTCAGCTAATTTGTCTATCAAAAAAACATCAGTGTAAGAAAGTATCTTTGAATTTTTCCTCTTTCTCACTTTCAGAAGTAATGAACCTCAATCTTGACAAAGTGTTTACATGTGGAATGATATTATCTTTCACATATCCAATAGCAAAGTCAAATGCCATTAACATTAAGTCTCATCTCAGAATTCTAGAAGAACAGCTTTTAAATTTTCAAATGCCATTTGTTCTTTTGTCCAAATAAATTCTACATTTTTTTTCTTAAAGCAGCAAAAGGTTTTGTCAATTCGATGTATTGCTCTAGATATTTGTAGAAATTTACAAGTCCTAAGAAAGATTCCAATTCTTTTTTGTTCTTAGATACTTCAACTTTTAATATTTTGTTGATTAATGATTAATCTGGTGATATGCCTTCATTAGATATGGAATATCCCAAAAATGATATTTTTTTTAGTGTTGTGCACACATTTTTTTTGTTAATTGTTAATCTAGCATTTTTAAATTTATTCAATACCATATTGGTTTTCCATCTTAATTCTTCATTATAAATGACACCAACACAAATGTCATCCTCATAGCATATTGTATTTTTTATCCTGCTACCAATAACTTGCTCTATAGCCCTTTTTGAAAAATCGCACTTGTAGTTTTAATTCCATACAACATTCTCTTCCACCTTAAAAAAACTATTGGCATGTTTATTGTTGTGACTTCTTTAATGTCTTCGTCAGTAGGTATTTGATAGTATGCCGACTTTAGATCAATTTTAGAGAATGTTTTCATACCTGCCAGGGAGTTCAAAGCCCATTCTACATTGAGGACAGGATATGAGTCTGCACATATTTTGTGGTTTACCCCTATTTTGTATTCACCACAAATGCGCAGATCCTCATCCTGCTTTCTTAAAATTGCTAAGGGGTGGGAGTGCTTCCTCCTGGCAGAACTCATTTGAGTAGATCTTGTTCCAGTAATTTTTTAGTTTTCCCACAACTATTGGTAATAGATGTGTTGAAGGATCTTAATAAGAATGGACCATTTGTAGATGTCTGCTTATGGCTGCGTGAATAACATGACCACGCAATTTATAATTAACGTAAAATATCACAAAATATGAACTACAAGAAGGAATAAAAGGTTCTATAACAAACAACATGATATTTATTTTTGTGTAAATGATGTACATGCATAGAGTTTTGGTGTTATGTCCCTTTGACTGTGAAATATTTTTATCTGAACTCACAAAAGTTGAATGAATTATAAAGCTGAAAAATGCTGGACAAACTTTAGCTTTAGAAGATTATTTCAAAGAGAAAAGTTCTTGTTGCTTGTTTGAAATGTTCTGTATATTTGTAATGTAGTTTGGAAAATTTTTGTACATACATGCATGCGTAAAAATGCATTTAACGTCTGACCGCACATGGTCAAGATGAGAATCCTTCAAGATCACATCTTTGCAGGAAAAGAGACAGAAGAGAGAGAGAGAGAGAGAGCTCGTGTCTGCTATTTATAATTAATGTAATCACATGACAGGATCAGATAAAATTGGCGGGAAAACTTGACTTGGTCACGTGCTGGAAAAATATTTGTACATGGGTGGATTGTAACACCCGCTTGTATGTATTGACCAATTAGAAGTTGATATTTCCTGAAAATCTGTATGAAACTGAATAAAATTCAACATTGATAAGAAAGTGGTAGCAGGATGCTAAAGATGGACTGGCACTTTTTGTGCTTCAAAATATAAGGCATTTTCCTTTAGTCTTAAGTTTGTTTCATGGTTTTTTAATCTTCCAGTTTCTTCTGCTTTGACTTTGTTTACTAATTTTGTCAAATTTATGTTCAACCCATCATTTCCTATTAGACCATGATTCTTTTCACAGTTTTCCACAATAATTGTTAATACATCAAACTTATTTTTGAATTCAACGTAGGCTTCAAAGCATTGTAATGTTTTTATCACGTATCCGTCGAACTGATTCAATTGGACAAAGCTTTTCTTTAATCTTGGTTTTCCTAATTTCTTTCAGAAATTTCTGGGTATCAATATCCTGTCACTTCATGTATCTAGTTGCATGTCCAATAAAACATAATTGATTCAAGTTTTTAATAACCCTTTTTCATTTATTCTTTTCAATAAGATATCCATACTTATTTCTTCTTCATTTTGTTGGACTTTTCTTTTTTTGGATTTACATATATGTTTAAAATGATTCATTTGAAACACTTTTTGCATCTTTTTTTTTATATGCCAGACATTTTTGTTTTTCTCTTTGATGTTGACAACCACAAAAAGTACACATTATTCTATCTTTTTTCTTTATCATGAACGTGTCCATTTCCTTTACGAGACCTGTAACTTTTGTTCTACAAAAATTTTGAATTAATTCTTGTTGCTGAACAAATTCAACACACTGTTCTACTGACAAATTTCCCAGTTGTAAATGCATTAGAGTCATTTGCCAATACTTCCCATTTTGAAGGCCATTTACTAATTTCATTTGGATCAAATCCTCTTTGTTTGACTGGTTTTCTGATCCCAGATTCTCAAATTCACAATATTTAGTGGCCTGTTTCAAACAAAGAACATATTCAATAACTGATTCATTCACATTTTGAAAAATGTTCATGAACTTTACTCTTTCTGCATTCACTAGTCTTTTTCTTGGTTGCTATGTTTTTCACTATTAGTTGACTTATATCGTCAAATGTCATTTCCTCCAACTGTCTTGGATGTGCAATTACTGACAATTTTATAATGGCCTCACAACCAGCTGTTACCAAGAAGAGATCAGTTATTTGTTTTTTTTCCTCTGATTGATTTTAAATCTTTTAGCTTTTTTCTTCTAGCTTTAGCTGCTCATATTCTAACCCATGCTTGTGTGTATTCATAATTATCCAGTGATAATTGTTCGCTCATTTTTTCAGATATCAGCGATACCATTGTTGTGTCATGTTACTGACCGACGGGAAGTAGTATGCACTCAACTGCCTCATAGGTAATAGCTGTAGCTATTTATATTATTTGTGACTTCCTATGTCAATGAGTCACCTCATATTTCATTCTGAACTGTTAATTATATGTTGATATAACAATGAAATGACCATTTTTGTTTTTTAAAGAAGGATCAGTCACACTGAAATAAAACAGAGAAATGAAGTTATTTTATTGTAAATTCCAATTTAAATATAAGTGTATTTTCTGTTTGGATTTCTGGGACGAGGTGTTATTATTTACATTTGGATTATATTATCCTCATTTGGATTATATATTTTCCTGAAAAGTTGTAATAACAACAATAAATGTTGTTTTCACAACTGTTCAGCTGTTGTGTACGCCAGCCTTCCTCTGGTATATGTTGATCCAGGTCAACCCATTGGAAATTTCGAACTGAACCTTTTCTTTATTTTTAATCTATGGAGGTAGATTGTTCTGCCCATGTCTATGGATATCTCATCTAGTTCATTATTTGGTTGTGCTCAGTTATTCTTACCCTGTTTCCACCGAGTCCACACTGTCCGGTACGGGGATTGAACTCACAATTAGTAGTATCACTACATTGACATTTATAAATCCACTAACGACTAACCTCCTATCCCCGTAGATTAAATAAAGGGTCCAGTTAGAAATTCTCCGTGGGTAACTCGGTTTATACTTGTACATCTGATGAAGGCTGCAGGGCACAACAGCTGAAACGTGAAAAAAAAAAAAAAAAAAAAAAAAAACATCTTAAATAATTCGTTTGTCTATGATAAAATATTTGGGGCCATGCTTTCATTTTTGGTAAAAACATGAAGAAAAAAAAAAAAAACACATTTATTTACAGCATCATTATTGACACACTTAACTTGGGATCCAGAGAAAACAAAATCAAAACTACAAACAAAAGCGAGACTAATAAACATGCAAATATTTTTTTTTTTTTTTTACTCGTTGACGTTGGAGATTGTATGAGTTGTCTCCCCTTGTCCAGCCGCGAATTGCTCGAACGGTTTGGTCACGTGTTCCATTCACTCCTATGATGGCTTCTCCCGACTCCCGGGCACCCACTAGCAACCTGATAAACACACTGCGGAAAGTCAACAATTACTCTGCAAAGATCGGCGAAAACGTACCACAGACAAAGCTTAGAGACAGAAACGTTTGCTGATCACAAAATCAAGACTTAGATCTTTGATTATTTACAGAACGATAATAAGTGTTTACTACTACAACAGCATTCTTCTTATTATTGTTGTTAACAATTGAAACTACTGCAGAGCCGCTTTATTTCAAATGGTCATTTCATTGTTATTTGCCCACGGATTGTGATCGTTTTTTTGTTTTGGTTGTTTAGGGGCCCCATCCAGCAGTCACCCACTGGCGATTTGATGTTATAGGAAGAAAATCAAAGGACTGTTGTTTACGCTAAACTCTCCATCATTTACTGTTGTGGTCGTTTTGAAATATTTTCCAGTCTTTTTTTAAATCGTGGGTCTGGAGTTCTTGTCATTCATACTGTCGCCATAATCACCTTAAAAAAGAAAAGAAAATTGCATTCAAAACATCAACAACTCTTGTAATATTTTACATTTATATGCATTATGAAAATGCAAATTTAGAGGAACTAAAAAGATTTTCTGTTAATTTTCACTGTGGTGGTTTTAAATACATTTTAAAGAGAAGCTGTGCACACACACATTTTGTAGACCCGTCTTCCCTTCTCTCTCATTTTATGAAAATATAGATAAGAAAAAAACAAAGTAACATAAAATAAAAACACATTTGTTAGTGTCAAATTTCTGTTATTGCAGAAAAAATATATTTGAAATCTTTTTATATAATTCAGAAAACAATTTTGTTAATTTTATTTTAATTAATTCATTACAATATTTTCAATTGATCTATGTTGAAATGATCAACTGCATACTTTAATTAAATATTTATAAAATATTCGTTATTATTCCTATATTTCTTTTTTGCTGTTTTCATTATGAATTTAAAGGCGTAATTCTTAAAGATAAACATCCCATAACATTTTTCTAAGCAAAACAACACACGTGTATTTGATTGAATGTTATGGTTGATCTTTGTTTGACATCAATTTTATACATATTTTTAAAATAATGTTATTGATTGAATACTGAGTTGAAAAAAATTACCTTAAATTCTCTTCCTATATAACCTGTTTCGAATTAATTAACAAAATATTTGTATGTACTTATTGTTAATGTTTAACACCTGTTTTTGTCTTTGACTTTCCGAATTTTAATTTTTACACTAAAGAAAGAACCACGTATTAAATTACTTTTAGTTTTATTGGACATTTATTTAATTTTCGTTAAACGAAAGTTTAAGTAAAATAAACCTAAGATTTTTTTAAGTGTTTATTTTTCTTCACTCTCTAATTGTACAAAAACGTTACTAAATAGTTTTTTTTTTAATCACATGTAATTTATGCATTGGGATTTCAAATCTAAGTGGAACTTGGCAAATGTTTGTTGATTGTATGTAATACTAATGGTAACTGTCTGATAAATATTTTTTGAATTGTTACCTGTTTTCTATGCCTTAAGTTATTTTTCATAAATTAATCGTCGGCCTTAGTTAATTTCTTTAATTTACACGTGTGTTTTCTCTGTGATAAGATTTTTAGTGTCTTCTTTCATAATTGTTTTATTAATAAAAGAGAGAGAGAGAAGGTAAAAAAAACAACATTTTTATATTTTTACGGCATAAAAGTTGTCATCTTTGAGACGTGTTGTATAACGTAATCCAATACCTTGAGTACAGCGAAAAGCAGAAGAAACGAGATACCCAACACTACAGTCTTACTCCGGGTAGATCCTCTGCAACAATACAACTTCTTTTTTTTTTTATATACCGGCTTTCTTTTGCTTATAACGGCTTTTGCCATCACTTCTCTAATTTTTGTTATTATTTTAACTTAAGTTGGATTAGGTGTGTTGACACACCTCTCCTATTATTTGCCGCCACCACGACTGCTGCTGATTAATTATTGCTTTTTTTTTTCTTTTAATAATACACGCTCTCCTGGCTTCATTTCTGTCTTTCTTGGTGAAAAAAGAGGAATTTGAACAGAAAGAAAAGAACATTAGTATTTAAAAAAGACCACATATATAATATATAAAGCAAGGACGTGTTAGTAAGAAGTAACAGTGTTAAGAGAAAAAGAAGAAAAAAAAATAGGTGTACACACACACACACACAAACAGAGCAGGTTTACCTACCTACCTACTTACTTACTTACTTACTTACCATTGGATTGGAGTAAGTTTGGAACGAGTTAGTTCTTGGGTCGTCTCCTGTCCTTATAGTTCTCTGCTTGAGTTCTGTCTTTTCTCCTTTGAATACTTGGGTTTGCTACATGCTCAATTATAGGCAAAGAGTCATGGAAGATTTAGGTAAGTAAACTTTTTTTTTTTAAACTTTTAAAAAGATCTTATCTTGTATTTTTTTCTAAGTTTTCTTTTTAAAAGCTCAAATCACTCTACCACACACAGTAACTTAAAAAAAAAACCCTAAGTATTAGAGACCGTAGTATCATAGAATAGATTTATTTGTCGTAAGCTTTTTTTTTATCTGTTTAAATCGTACTTAAAATTCATTTAAACTAAAAGCTGCCTTATTTTTAATTTCTAAGTACTGTCACGTTCCGATAAAGATCTAAATGATAATCTCTTTTCTTGAGTGGAAGAGTTTATCAAATTTTCTAACACTTTTTTTTTTTTTTTTTTTTTATTTCAAAGTTGTCATTTTTGAAAATTCTATTTGTTTTTTTTCTTCGTGTTTTTATTATAATTTAAAACTTTTACATTTCTTTATCTATAATTTTCTTGTATTGTTTATTGTAAGGGAAACTTTAATGTTTCTGATCAATCTCTAAAACATTTTTTTTTACTTGTTTCAAGTTTTTTGTCTTTTTACTTGCTTACTTGTTTTGAAAAAAGCTTTTAAAGTTTTTATTTAACATATATTTTTTAAAACTATAGCATTTATTTTTAAGCAAAATATCCTAACCCAATTTGTTATTCCAAGTATTGATTCGAAAGTGCAACAATTCTTTATTAATTAATTTGTCTTATCTGCCTTTTTCACGTAGATATATTCCTGTCTTCTGTGTAACATCTGCACATTTAACTAAGTAAAAAAAAAAAAAAAAAAAAACAATAAAAAAAGCATTTCGTATTCATTGTACGAATTACTCCAGCCAACAATGAAACATTTAGCTTTAACTTTTATTTATATTTCCCCCCTTACTTTTCAAATCGGTGTTTTGTTACTTACATACTCCATGCGCTAACTTTGTGACGAATTAATTCGCACTAAGTCTTCGTGACTTTGTTTTAGGTATCAAGGATCTTTTAGTTTCTAAAATTTATTAATTAATACCTTTTTAACTTTTTCGTTTCGATCCCAGAAAAGAAAAAAAAGAAACGAAAGCAGATTTAGGTACAAGTATGGTATTGTGGTCCGGGCTGAAATTTGTGACGTCATGGAGACGTGCGAATTCAAAAACTTTGTCGTCAGACAAAAAATTGATCCTTTTTTTTTTTTTTTTTAAACCCTTCGCATTTCACTTATTTTTTCTTTATTAAACTAAAGTTAACGCATGTTTGTTTTTTTTTTTTTTTTTTTTTTTTTTTTTCTTAATTTCCAAAACTTATTTCAATCACATGTTTTAGTTTCTGTGAGCGCCTGTGATTCTCTTTGCGTGTTTCCGCAACGTCATATACATTTCATCACGGACCATAGTACTTGACTTGTATTGTAGTATCAAACAACCAAAATGTATCGATGTACCGACTGTAACTTCCAACGTAACAAAAAGACCTATGTGTGTGTGTGTTTTTTTTTGTTTTTTTTTGGTATTGTGTGCATGCAATTCAGTTTGTCATAAATCTTTATCGATTGTTGTAATAATTTATATAACAATTTGTGAACATTGCACAAAACTTATGATTTGTAAAGTAAGCATTCTCTGAAAAAAAAAAAATTAAATCACTTTTAATTGTTATTTCTTTCCAACACGTTTTTTGTCTTCGTGTTATTCCACCAATATAGCCATCAATACTATTTTTTTTTTAAGTAGATTACTAGCCGTTCCTTCTTGCTTTTGTTATGTCTTGTGAGTGATAAATTCGCCAAGCCTTCCTAAAATTTCAGCTTTCTCTTTTTTATTATTAGCAGGAATTTCTTTGTAGTTCCTCTCTAAAAAAAAAAAAAAAAACACAAACTTCCTTGTTTCTCACGTACTCTCTGACAATTCGAACCATTCTTCAGGAAAACATTACCACTGCTATTTCTACATATTGACAGGATATTTTTAATTTTAAGAAATATGCATTTTCTATTTTTATTATTTAATCAGTACCTCAAACTATTGTCCTAATCTTTGTTGTGATTATTATTTCGGTTATTGTGCCTTCACCCGGCCTTCATCAGATGTATGTTGATTCGGCTAGCTTTCAGGGAATTTCCAACTGAACCCCACCTTGTTTTTAGACTGTTCTCGTTATGTTGATCATGTTTTTAGGAATATCTCGTCTAGTTCTTATTTTAATAATACTGCTCAGTTATTGCTCACCGTGATTCCACTGTCTAAGTCTGTACCACTTAGCTCTGGGATTGAACTCAAAATTACTGTTAGTGTTAGTTATCGTATTCAAGAAACATCTCCTTCATCCACTTGGTTATTGTATTTTTACTGCCGAAGCGGCTATTGTATTTTTATTGTAAAAAAAAATTAGTTTTTTTTTTTTTTTTTCTTTATTTCTTTAATGAAGTATATGAACACAGTTTAAAAATGTCTGTCTCGTCAGAAGTTAACTTTTTTTAATTCAGTGTTAAAATTTATTTAGTAGAACACTTTTTAAAATGTTTTTTTCCCCAATATTCATTTAAATGCTACACATGACCTAACATATTTTAAAGTGGGTCATTCAGAAATTGCTGTTTATTCAACCATTAAGCCACAAAAAAAAAAATAAAAAAAATATGCCCCCCCCTGCACTATACTTCCTTGTCTCAGTGCAATAGAGGGGTGCTGCCTGGAAGACTTGTCCAAAGAGCAACAGCATTTGATGCAAAAAAAATTAAAAAGTGAAAAATAAATATTAAGAATTCTCCCTCACTCATCATTTATTAAATTTTGACAAGTGTGTGTTTTTTTTTTTTTTTCCTTTTAGTTTTTAACAACTTTGGTACCAGTGGAGTAGTGGTTAGTGGCTCCAGTTGATGAATCGGAGCCAATTCAAACTCCAACCAAGTTCATTACATTCACTTATTTGCTAATACCCTTGAGAAAAGTATGAATCCATTTCCTCCCAGCTATGGGTAAAATAGTGACTGTTGTAGAAAAGAAAAAAAAATAGTAAACTTGTAGTAGCAATAAATGCCTGCTATAGGTTTCTTCTATATCTTGACTGCAACACTTGTAGCCAAATCACAGTTCAAATGATAGTCCGTCATAACAGTCCAACAGGCAATGTAGAAATGACAAAATGGGGTCACAAATCCAACCTTCACTTCTCACCAGCAAAAACACATTTTCATCCACTGAGATCAGAAAAATCCTACCCTCATAAGTGAAAAACAATGGCTTTTATTCACTGAGCAATGACTTTTTTTTTTTTTTTTTTCCCCCCGAGAGGAGGAAAGAACATTAGTATTGATTGTGATACTTAAAATAATATATTTTTGCTAACTGCTTTCATGAATTTTTCTTCGGCATGTTGCACACAAAACACAAGCTCTTTTTCGAGGTAGGTGATTTTTCTCTTTCACTACAGAGACATACTTGTTCCTACAGCCTTTGGTATCAACCAGTCTAAGAGAAAGAAAGTGTGAATTAACCACCATCTGCCTTGTAGGTCCTGCCACTTTAGGCAAAAGTTAGGTGGTAACTTCAAAAACAAATCCACCTCTGAGAAGAGGGATGAGGTAACCTGAACATACCCAGGGCAAAAGGAACCAGTAAGCCATTGCATGATTCTGCCTTGAATGTCATCATGAACCATAATTGTGTGATGGAGGGTGATGGTGACCACAGTGGCACAAAATGTACTAAATGAATAAATTGATGACTAGTAGTTGTAATATTACATTGTCAACTGTTATTAATTTTTGATGAGGATTTCTTTCATCATAATTTAATTTGCTTTTTAGTACATGAGTATTCTCTTAAGATAAAACATTGCCAAATTTTTTATTAGTACAAAATTTAAAAAAAAACAAACTTATTCATAAGCAATCTTACTCAAATTTGACAATCTTACTCAAATTTGACAATCTTACTCAAATTTGACAATCTTACTCAAATTTGACAATCTTACTCAAATTTGACAATCTTACTCAAATTTGACAATCTTACTCAAATTTGACAATCTTACTCAAATTTGACAATCTTACTCAAATTTGACAATCTTACTCAAATTTGACAATCTTACTCAAATTTGACAATCTTACTCAAATTTGACAATCTTACTCAAATTTGACAAGTGTGATTTAAGCAAGTCCCCCACCCCCAAAAAAGAAGGAAAGTTAAGTGAAAAGAGGTACTAAATATGTTATTTAATATTGTATTCAGGAATTCTACTACTTTAGTTAGTGGATAAGTGTTGGTTGATTGAGCCAAAAGTGACTTGACCTAAAGACTTGATAGTTCAATCCCTGCCCACAGCAAAGGAAGAAAAAAACTTGGAGACTGAAGTTATCAAGGGACATTAACTAAAAACTGAGATATCCAAAGGCATGGCACGTGGAATTAGAACAATCTACCTTCGTTGACTAAAGGCTTCAGTTTGAGATTTCAACAAATATCGCCTGATGAAGACTGTACAGTGGCCAAAATGTTGTGAATATGGGAATAAAGATGACGACAACAGTCTGAATAATGTAAATAGTTAGATTTTCTGTTTATTAGATCCAAGCATAAGAAAATTCAAGTAACTGTTTAAACACCTTTTAGTACTAAGTCTGGCACAAGGCTGCAAGTATTCTTTATCTTTTTACTTCAAGCAAGGAATACAGCCATTAAGATGTCAAAACCTACCGAGAAGAAGTATATGAGAAAAAAGAAAACATTAAGAAGAGACAACAATAAAAGAACGGGAATTAAGAAGACGGAAGATAATGATTGACACTATTTAAATTTAAAAAGATCGAACTTGACTGGTAACCAAGAGGTTGAAAGTGTTCAGTAAGTGAGAAGTTTAATAGAAGAAACTTTTAGCATAGAACTTATGGTTATATCTAGCAATTTCAAGTGTAAAATGAGACCAAGCTGCCAATCTAGTACTGTGCTTAAATTTGTGAAATCTAGGTACCAAAGAGGAAACCATATGAGAACAGTTATGAAAATATTCATAGAAAAGCCACAGGGAAGCTATGTTAAAACACTGGGGAAATGACTGAAGCTGAGATGCCAAATCAGGACTGATAACATTGCAGATTTTTTGTATTTTAGCAAAATCACCAAACCAGATGTCACAGCAATATTCATTGCATGGATGAATGGTAGACTTGTAAATATGCAAGATAGATTGTGGCAAAAAGAATTGTCAAGTATAAAACCCGAGAAAGTGCAAAGAATCACTCTTATAGAGGTTAGCATCAGCCATGCTGATGGATGGCAAAAATGTTCTCTCAAATAATTAAAAGAGAGCAGTTTTAATTTGGAGGTGTTAAAATTAAGCCATTTCTTGCCCCAGTTAACAAATTGTAGGTCATTTTTGAGATTATTTGTCAATTTGACCATATCAAATTGATCAGACTTACCATTAAGACAGAATTAACTAAGTATCTGTCTATATTTCTGAGATGAGGTATTATGTACATTATTCAGACTATTGTCCCCACCTTTGTCACCATGTTTATTACAATGCTTCGGCTGTTGTATGCTCCGGCCTTCTTCAGGTGGTTGGAATGTCGAACTGAACCCTTTATTTCGCTCACTGGGGTAGACTGTTCTAGTGCCATGTTTAATGGATGTCAGTTATCAGTTATCTCCTGTTAATTTTCTTCTGAAAGTTCTCCACTGCCTTAACCGGGTATTGAACTCACACTGTTTGGGTCCTGGCACGGTGGATAAAGGCATTGGTTAGATCCAGTGACAGGACCTAAAAAGTGCGAGTTCAATACCTGGTTAAGGCAGTGGAGAACTTTCAGAGGGAAATTAACAGGAGATAACTGATAACTGACATCCATTAAACATGGCACATGGAATATGGAACTAGAACAGTCTACCCCAGCTGATGTTCACCTCTCAGCATCTTCATATCGTCAAGGTTAACTTGGTTTATTGAATCAACATTTCATTTCTGGGTTTATTAACTGGAAAGTTGTTAATACATGATAAATTCATTTTCATTTGACATTTCCATATATCAGGTCATCACATAAGTTCTGTCCGGATTTTGAATAATAAAAAATGATTGATCAAATCTTAGATTTTATTGAAATTTATTCATTAGTGTAGTTTCCATGATTATTTTTGACTTACAAGCTTTTTAATCCCATTTATAAAGAACTCTTTTAGTTTCTCAAAGAATTCTGAAATATCAGTTTTGATCTCCTCCTGGCTTTTGAGAGTTAATCCATCCAAATGATTCTGTAACGCACAAAACAAATGGTAGTCTGAAGGAGCAAGGTCGGGAGAAGGTGGATGTGGAATTCTTTCTTAACCAATCTTCCGGGATGTGATTTTTGCAGTGTGGGGTCGTGCATTGTCCTGATAAAACCCCTTTCCTTTTTGATTCACTAAAACAGGTCTTTTTTTTTTTTTTCCAAAGCTGTGCTTAAATGCTCCAGTTGCTGACAGTAGACTAGCAATGATTGTTGCATTAGTTGGTAGCAACTTAAAGTGAATTATTCCTTTGCAATCCCAGCAAGTTGAGAGAACAACCTTCTGTGCATGAAGTTCTCTTCTCTGTTGTATTTGAGCCTTTTTCCCATTACCAAGCCACTGTCTGCAACATTTAACATTTTAATGAAAAATCCATTTTTCATCACCAGTCGCAAATCTATCCAAAAAGGGCGAGATGAGTTCATGAGAATGAAGAGAAGAGCAGATATTAGCCTGGGATTTGCGGTTGACTTGAGACAATTCATGAGGCACCCATTTTCCAAGTTTAGGAACCTTTCCAAGTTGTTCAAGATGACTATGAACAATTGTATAGTTTAGATGAAGCTTTGACAATTCTTCAACTGATACAGCAGGATTTTCTTCAAGGGATGCCACAAGGAGCTCATCAAACTCAACTGGACGTCCTGTTCGGTTTTGATCTTCAAGGCTGAAATTTCTACTTTTGAATTTGGCAAAACATCTTCCGCAAGTTCTTTCATTCAGGCATTCTTCTCCATAAGCTGAGTGAATATTTTGAGTTGCTTTGGCTTCAGGATTTTTTTTTTTTTTTTTTTTTTTCTTCAACTCATAAAGCAGTATGTTCCTTAAATGTTCCTTTGACACCTCCATCTTTAAGGGGCTAATTTGAGTAATTCAGTCAAATTATTCTTTAAAAAGAAATTAAAGGTTTCTAAATTCATATGAATATCAATCGGTATCATTTGATATTTTAGAATCCTGTAAAATTTGATTGGAATTAAATATATATTATTTTTAACAGAACTTATGGAAGAGAAATCCGCAAACTTAGATACTCTAAGGTACTGTTGGGGGTATTCTGGATTACTAATCAGGATGCTTCTATTCCCAAATCAGGCCTGGTCTCTGAGCCATTATCATGGTTCATGGAATATGGGAATAAAGTGTTGCTGACAATACTTGTTTGAACAGAGGTTGCCAGTGAACAAATGCAGGCAATCTCATTACTGAACTAAGTAGATCATGTGACCATAGAAGAAACGCATATATAGAGGAAGTTTAGTGACGCCTGATGATGTGTTCGCTATTCGTATTCTATCCCCTATACTATACGGATCACCATTTTTTTTTTTTTTCTCTATACTATTTCACTATACAAAGTACTATTAGTATGAGTATTATTCAGAGGCATCTGACACCAGTATTGTTCAATGGTGTATTATAATTGGTAACTGCGATTACAAAGTATCCTACTAAGTTGGTATTGATGGAGTGGCAAGCAAGAGTTGTTTTGACGACATGTTCACATGTTTTTTTTTTTTTTGTTTGTTGTTTTTGTTTGTTTTTTTTTTTTTTTTTGTTGGTTTTTTGTTGGTTTTGTTTTGTTTTTTTTTGTATTAGCATATCTACAACATTGTGCGATTTCTTTTGCTGTAATGTTCTTTCATGATGTAGGCAATAATGGCTCTTCACAACTTTGTATCTTTTTGTTGCTTTATTTTTTTGACTTTTTAATATCACTTTTTGTCCTTATCCTCCCATCCACTCACACAAACTTTAGTAGATTACATGCAGTTTCTTTTGTTTCTCTTGCTTTCAGTATGTCTTGTTAGTGCTAAATTCACTAGGCCTTCTTTTCTTAAATGTTCCAAAGATCTCTGTCTCTTTCTGATCATAAATTTCTTGTTACTCTTTTTCTTAATAATAATAATGTAAGTGTGGTGTATCTTTTTAGTTTTTGTTTTGCTCTCATAGTCCATCCCTTTTTATTTAAAAAAAAAAAAAAAATCAATGTCTCTTAATGCCAAATGATTACTTTGACAATTGAAATTCTACCTTGGTTTGGTGTCTGCAACATCTAGACATGATGCTGGGGTGTCGAGTTACTTTGTGAAATGTCTGAAGATGCTTTGAGTATGTAAAGGGTGTGATGAATAAATTGTCATCTAAATTACACAAAAATGAAAATAACACCAACATCTCATTTTAACAGATATATTTACCAAAACTGCACAAAAATATCTTGAAATACTAAAGAGTAAATTTATTCAATAAAACCGCCATTGGCTTCAACCACAATCTCCAGATGACTTTGTCCAGAAGAGTTGCAGGAGATTCCAGTCTCCTTGTTTAAGCTGGTGAATACTTGCCTTCAGTTTATCTTTGGTGTTACAAGGAGTTTTGTTGGTCTCTTGCTCAACTGTGCCCCACACATATAAAGGGGGGGTTGCATCTGGGGAGTTAGGAGTCCAGATGTATTGGGTGATGTGGTAGCAGTATTTGTCTGACAGCCATGACTGGATTCTCCTGCTTGTATGGCATGGTGTAGAGACTTTTGTCAAACAGTCTTCAAGCAGCCACCCTTGACCAAGGGAAGCACTACCTCCTCAAGGCACTTGATGTAGGTCTCCGTGAGGCTGTCACCAACAAATTTGGGAGTTCTGTTCTTATCAGAACAATCAGAGTGAATTTTCTGAGCTGTCGTACCTTTGTAATTGCCATAAGACTCATCCAACTCTTTCCAAATTCTCTGCTCTGTCCTCAGATTGACACCCAACAATCTGAAACTTTCATAATGGAGCTTCTGGTGCAAATGCCTAGCAGTACAGCATGCTGTCTCCAAATTTCTTGCAGAGTGAATTGCATCATGGTGCTCTTTTTCTCATAGACAGTACCCAACTGACTCAACTATACTGTGCAGTTGATGAAATCAAAATCGAACAATGCATAAAATTAAAAATATAAAATGGCGACAATTCACCTGTCACACCCCGTATTTTGCATAACAGGGACAGTACTTAGATAGTGATATGAAGAGTAAGAAGAACAAAAATGTGTTATTCTCTGTGTGTCTAATATATAGATCAAGTATGGTTAAGAATCTGATAAAATCTTTACATACTTTAACATTCAGAATGTTTTGTTACACTTATTTGAATATTATCTGTTACTTCCTTACGTGACATGTATCCAATTAAAATATCCTAATGCATCTTACTTTTACACACTTTAGCATCGAGAATGTTTGCCTCACATATTTAAATATTATCTCTTACTTCAATACATTTGACATGTATCTAAGCAATGAAATAGTCTAACATAATAAACAATTAATCTTCATCTCTTTGCTTTTAATCATTTTTTATTATTTCTATCTTGATCTCTGATGAAGATCTACTTGTTCATTTTTATATCGTATATATATATATATATATATATATATATATATATATATATATATATATATACACACACACACACACAAGTATAGGATTGGTGTATACGGAATAAATTCCAATAACCAAAAAATACTATTCTTAAGAGTGCTCAATACAGAGTAGAGCAAATATAATTGTTTATTCGAAAATTATACCATAAATATTATAAACTCACTATAATAATAGCCGTTTTTGTTTAATTTTTTTTCAACACTTATTCAACACCATCACTTGATAAGACACCAAGTGTTGAAACAAAAATGGCTATTTTTGTAGTGATTTTTATAATATATTTTTGAATAAATATACACATTTGATGTGAGCATGTTTATTATAGTTGCTACCCAACTCCCCACCCTCAACCAAAGTGATATTTTGGGAGCAGATTTTTATATGTACCATGTCTGTTTACAAACTACTAAATCTGAGAAAATAGTAACCAATAGTTTCTGAAGAAATTAATGGAAAAAAAAGCTGTATTTGAATTTTCTAATGAATCATAGTTCTTAAGTTAATAAATATATTGAGGATATTAGTCTGAAAAAAATCTTGATAGAAAATGGGCATTGTGAAATTTATAAAGATGAGATGAGTAAAATCACTGTTTGAAATTGGATTAAAACTAATAGTACCTGTGGAAATTTCATGGATTTCCTGCTTGAATTTTCTGATGAATCCTAAGAATGAATTGAATGGGCTCTTTGTGAGTTCCACAACTATAAAATACCAGTGGAAATTCCCCTATTGCATTGCTAAATATTTGAGCTTAACAAATAAAAAAGAAAAAAATATTGCTGTAGTCTGATAACAAACTGTACTAAAGCCGACAGGAGAGGAACCAAAAGGTTCTGGAGAAATTCAGACAGGAAGAAAGCGGCAAGATATAGTGTAAATGTTATAAAATCAAATATTGAGGATATTGGTCTGAAAAAAAAATCTTTATACAAACTGGACATTGTGAAATTCACATAAGTAAAATCACTGTTTGAAATTGGATTAAAACTAATAGTACCTGTGGAAAATTCAGGGCTTTCCTATTTGAATTTTCTAATGAATCATAATTCTTAAGTTAATAATTAAGGTTCTTGCAAATGCCACAACTATAAAATAAACAGGGAAATTCTCTTATTGCATCATTAAAATTTAACAACTTTGACCAAATATTGTAATAACAATCCTAAGTATGAATGCAGGTCATTATTTAAAGAAGTAAGGGGGTACAAATGAAAATATTTGAAATTGATGAGTTTTTTTCATTTTCCTGAAGTAGATGTGAAACATCTGAGAGCATTATCACCACTCTCTTTTTCTCTCACTGAAACCAAACGACATCTTTTTCTTTAAACATAACAGAAAAGGAAAATTTAATTATTTTTTTATTTTTTTTTCCATTTGTTGGGAGGAAGGAAATGGAAAAAATTGTCCCAAGCACTTTCAGCTACGTTTTTTTGTCATTTCCAAGGTGTTTGTTTTAGGTGTTAATTTCTCTTCATGCTTTGACTGTTTCAGATATATTCTGTTTTCATGTTTTGAATACTAGTAAAAATCACTTCACTCCAGATGGTAAAGTTACTAAGACACAAATGCTTACTGGGTGTGAAAGAATTAGAAAATGGAAACCTTATTAAGGAGTGAAGACAATAGATGAGTAATCAGGACAACAGTAGATAGTGATTGACATTGCATTAAAATTTTTCAAGATTAAAATCAACTGGAAAGCATGTAGCCAGAAGAGAGTTCCACAAGTGAGACCTGCAAGGAAAGAAACTGTTCACGTAGAACTTAGGGTTACATTTAGCCAACTCATCTCTAAATTGACGAGACCATTAGTATTGTGCTTAAATTTATAAAGTCTAGGTACAATAGTTAAGAGCTCATCCAAACAATTACCATAAAAATATTTATAGAAAAGACACAGGGAAGCAATGGCAATCAGAAAGTGACTGAAGCTGAGATGCCACAACAGGACCAAAAATAATGCTGATTCCTCTGTGGATTTTATCAAGGATCTCTAAATGCATAACAGAAACACCGTACTATATGTGACAGCAATATTCTCAGCATGGATGAATAGTAGACTTCTACATATGTAAAAGAAAGTCTGGAGAGAAAAATTCTGTTGCATGACACAGTGAACCAATTTTCTTAGCAGCTGACCTAGCAATGGATTCTATACAGTCTTTCTACTACATATCAGCTGAGAATGTTACTAAAAGTAGGTATTTAACCAGATGCCTCCAAGCAGCATGTGACACAAGGTCAAGTTTAAGTGGGTCAATAACTATGCAAAAATTGCTCAATTCCTCTTGGTAAGTCACTTTTTGGGGAAAACTCTGGCATTAGGTTATGACCTCACCTTCCCTCTGGAAGGAAAAGTAAGGCTTGGCAGGGGATAGCCTTATGTGCACATGATAGTACAGTGTGACCCGGATATAAGAGAGTTGTTGGGACCGGAGAAGTCGTCTCTTATATCCGGGTTTGGTCTATTTTATATACATTAACACAGGCTCTAATTTGGGACCAGAGAAAATCTCTCTTATATCCGGGTTTCTATCCGGTTACACTGTAATTATGAAACCTCCTGGGCTAGCTAAAAATATGTATATAGTATATTTATGTTCAAAGCAAAAAATGCTTTGTTCTCAAAATTGTGTGTAGGGGAGTACATTTGTTAAATTTTTGAAAATTAAGACCTCCTCTACTTCATAGTTTATTTTAACCCTGCCCCTGTTTACTAAAACTTCATAATGGCAAACAAATGAAAACTGAATGTTTATTGATCTTAATTGTATATTTTATCACTTTAGAAATCTTAACCTTCCCATCTGGCTTTATATGAACTTAAGAATATATTTTAATTACTACTTTGTGGCCAGCTCTTACTCTCTACTGCAATCTTACTTGATAATTGAAAGTCTTTTTGATAACCACCTCCTGGCTTGTTTATTTGAGAGGCAAGAGCAGTGTTTCTCAACCTTTTTAAACAATGTCACACCTAGGAGCAAATGAAAATATTATGGTACACATTGCAAATATTCTTAAAGGGTATACATTTAAATGCTATGGAATAAAACACAGATTTAAAAAGTAAAGTGTAAATAACAGACACATTATAAAATAAAATGTATTTGGCAGTAAGTTAAATTGTCAAAGGATTCATTTTCTCCCATTCTTTGCATACACTGATGCACGCAGCAAATATAAAATTTGTGTAAAACCAAAACACACACACAATATATATATATATATATATATATATATATTAATGGAAGATTGAAGTTTATAAGCAGTAAATTCGACCTTGCCTACCGAACGCTCCTTTGTGGCCGAGACGGTAAGGCACGTCAGCGTAAATGACGGTTCCGTATAGGATGCAGGTTCGAATCCTGTCAAAGGACGAATATTTTCTATGAAAATTTCTCGGACATTCAGGCCGGTAAATGTTATTTAATACTGTTTATTATAAACAGAGCATTTACTTAAATACTTGTAACTATAAAAAAGAACGTTAAACATAAATATGTCTTTAATAAATAAATTGTCGGACTTTGTCCATTTCTTATATGGTTGGATAGATGTGAGTTTTAGCGATCGTCAGACAAACTGATTAATGTTTTAAAAAATTTGGGTTTATGTAGATTGCGTGTATTGGTGTTATTGTGGAAGTGGTGGGGGGAAACTTCGTCATTTTGTCATTCATCGTACTAACGCAAACATCGATGTATGCTGACACATATACATACTTGCTCGTCCGTCGGGACTCATACATATATAAACATGTGGACAGTTTCGGATATGACATGTATGTATACGGGTGGTGTTATGTCTATACATACGCATTTGTATGTTGAAATTTAAAGATTGGAAGTGTGGCAGAAATGTCTCGTGAAAATATATAGTTACATAATTATCAGGCGTTTTTATAGGTGAGTTAATAAAATTTTGTTTACTTTTTTCATAATAGTTTAAAAACGCCTGATAATTATGCACCAACCATATATATATATATATATATATATATGCACACAGTTTATAGGTCATTTGTATGTGATTCACTGTAATATTCATATTAATTTTGCAGTGTAATATTTCAATTTTGTTTTGTATGGAATTTTAACCATATAAATGTGTTTTTGTGATGCGCATGTATAATTAAATGTAAAATTAATGTCGGTGGAAATTGTCAATGCAGTAGTTGTTTTATATTAATGTGTTCAACATTGTCATAATCAATTAGTAAGTTGACAACCATCATATATATTGGAAATTAAGACCTCCCCCCCTTCTCTATAGTTTATTTTAACCCAGCTCCTGTTACCTAAAACTTCATTATGGCATACAAATGAAAACTGAATGTTTATTGATCTTAATTGTATATTCTATCACCTTAGAAATCTTAACACATCCCATCTGGCTTTATATAGACTTAAGAATATATTTTAATTACTACTTTGCGGCCAGCTCTTACTCTCTACTCCAGTTCTCTTTATTAAGTGAAAGAGAATCTTTATTTGGTAAGCATCTCCCTGGCCTGTTTATTTGAGAGACTAGAGCATATGAGTAAATAGTACATCTCTGTTCAAGGGTAATTTAAATGACTTTGAGAAAGTAACCAAATAAATATAAAACATTATTTCGAAAATCTTCAGAAATGTGCGAGACATATGCGCTTGCGCATTAAACTGATTTCCTCCAGTATGGATCAACGGTAATCACCCATTATGTTTGAGTTGAACTGGCCTGGATACTGCTGTACCATCTCAAATATATCTAGCTGGAATGTCTCACCATGATTATTGCTTATGCCACTCATGTCCATTAGAAAATTATAATGAGGATGTCAGCAGAGTATTTTAAGATATCTGGCATCTTTCTTTGATATGTTATTAGTATTTTATTAAATTGGCTCCATTCTTTTCTGTCTTTCTCTTCTACTTGATACTATGAGACTTATAACAATTCAGAGTATAGATTTAAAATAAAGTAAATTTTTTTTTTTTTTTTTTTTTAATTGAATTTACCACAAGCAAGGCAATAAAGCCACTAAGACAAGGGGTTACTGGTGTGGAAGAATTAGCAGAAACATCACTAAGGAGTGAGAAGAATAGAAGAGTAATCAGGAAGACTGGAAAATTATTGACTTTAAATTTTTGAAGAATAAAATTGGTTAGATAGCATTCAGCCAGAAGAGTCCTACAAGCAAGAAATGCAAGAATAGTAACTCACAGGTTAAATCAAGCCAACTTATCTGTAAATTGATGAAACCTTGTTGCCAATCTATTCCTGTGCTTAATTTCATAAAGTCTTGGTACCATAGCAAAGAGATGAACAATTACCATAAAAGGCACAGGGAAGCAAATTTACAGTGATGGGGAAGTGACTGAAGCTGAGATGGCAGGTCAGGACCAATAATATTGCTGATTGTTCTTTTGATTTTATCAAGAATCTGTAAATATATAGCTGGAACCCTGAACCATATGTGGCAGTAATATTCAATACATGGATGAATGGTAGACTTGTAGATATTTAAGATAGATTTTGGAGATAAAAATTAAACTTTATTTTATTACAGTATTAGAATAACAGACAAGTTACCCCCCTCCCCGGCAAAAAAAAATCATCACATGAAATCCTGATGTGATTGAACAGTCCTGAATATGGATTCAGAAATAGCAGACTTGATTTAGATGGAAAATTTTTATTTTTATTTCTTTATTTTTCTTTTTTTATTTTACCCCAAGGGGGGGTGGGAATCTTTGCTCATTGTAATGAATGATTCTTCAGACACTTGGTTATTAAGACAGTAATGCCATACTTTATCTAAGCTGACAAAAAAAAATGATTCCTCAAACATAGGAAAGCAAGTTTTCTCGATCCATTCTGGGAAGTGGACAGAAAATGCAACCCTAAAATCTGAAGGTGCATTGGGGTATCCAAAAATGCCCTCCAATGGTTAAGCAAAACATTAAGAAACAGAAAAATTTAATTAAAAACAAAGAAGAGTACTGAACGTGTAACCAATGAAGAATGGAAGAAAATCCCAGAAAAGATTTCAAATCTTATCAAAAACTTTAGAAAATGATTGCAGTATGTTATAAAGATGAGACCATTTTATTGACTATTAATATCATGAAAATTATTCAATTTTTTTTTATTTTTCATATTGTATGAATAATTTTGTCTTTTCCTATTTGGCATAATTCGACTGTCAAATTTGTTGTATTTAAGCTATTGTTATGAAAAATGAGATTTATATCCTTTTTTTTTTTTTTTTTTTTTTTTTTTCTGCTTATTAACATATAAGAAAAAACTGGCATCATACCAGCATTAGATGCTGAGAAATGGATAAAAATATATAAAATTGATGGGTGTGTGAATAATTTTGTCATTGACTGTATATACAATGCATACGCATATACACATAAATGTACATACAAACCCCCACATGCATAAACATACCCATATATATATATATATATATATATATATATATATATATATATATATATATTTCACGCACAAAAACAGGCATGCACATAAATCAAAGCATGTGACTTTCAATAAATAATTTAAAATAATTGTATGACTTTAAAATAAATACAAGATAAAGATTTATATATATATATATATATATATATATAATATATATGTACATACACAATAATACTTGTATACATCCATATATAATTCACTCGCATACACACACACAAATCATAACTTTCAATAAATAATGTAAAATAATTGTATGACTTCAAAATAAATACAAAATAAAATTCTAAATTGTATTTATATTATGATATTGTATATATATATATATATATATATATATATATATATATATATATATATATATATATATATTACATACTCATGTATTGTGTGACTTAAATTTTCTCAGAAAAATGTGCCTTCTGTCAGAAATTGAATCTGAAGCCCCTTAAGCTAAGCTTGTTTTAAGCTACATGCAGTCATCACAGCAAATTAAAACTCTATTATCTTAAGTGCACATCTTGTTGCGACGTTTTGAAGTCTGTGTTTGCTAATTTTGTTTTCTTACTCAAAATGTAAACAAAGTAACTTTCAAGCAATTAATGGATTTCAAAAAAAGAATTCTGACATTTATTTCTTATTGCTCTAAATATTAAGTTTAGTGAATAGATGTATTTGATCAGACAATCCTGTTTTGTTAAGCATCAACTGTATTTTATTCTTTTATTTATGTTATGACATGTTTATAATTCCATATTTTGCAATGAAACTATTTTAGTCTAGAAAGAATATAGACAATTGAATATCTGTGCTCTGAGCCTTTATTTACATGTGGGTACCTGTACAATCACTAAAGTTAGGCAGTGTCAGACCTGGTCAGTACTTAGATGGGTGACCACTTGAGAATACCAGGTGCTCTCAGCTTAGATGTGTGGGTGGTGTAATGGATAAAAGCTTGGAATTGTTAATCAGTGAGCTGAGTTCTAATTCCAGTTGGTTTCATTATATTCACTTACCCACAAATACTCTTGGGAAAGGTATTAATCAACCTTTTCTTTCCCCATCTATGGGTTAATTAGTAAGACTTGTATGACTAAACAATTATCTCAGAACAAAAAATTCTTAAAATGTAAAAATATTTTCTGGCAAAGGTTTGATAAACCGTAGAAATACTGATTAGCTACACAAGCCTGTGTTTTAAATTTATTTACATTCTCTGAAATATAAATGTATAGTAACGACCATGGCTATAAAGTGAGGGATCAGTTTATATATTGATTGTAATCTCCCCAGCTATGGGTTAATTAGTAAGACTTGTATCACTAAACATTTATCTTATAAAATAAATAAAATAACTTCTTAGAATCTAAAAATATTTCCTGGCTTGCAATAACTGACAAAGGGGTTGATGAGCCGTAGAATTTGCATATTGGCATTTCAGGAAATAGTTATTTAACAGAATACCTACTTGTTCTGATGTGGGCATAAACATGCATTCATGGGACCAGATTTAAAAAGAAAAAAACAAGGCCGAAGTTAAGTCGCTCTCGTCTACAGTCGCTCTCGTCTACAGTCGCTCTCGTCTACAGTCGCTCTCGTCTACAGTCGCTCTCGTCTACAGTCGCTCTAGTCTGCAATACAGTCTAGCCTGCAAGTCGCTCTCGCTCTACAGTCGCTCTCGCTCTAAGTCTAGTCGCTCTCTGTCTTTTTTTATAAATACTTTCATCATAATTGCTCTGAGGAGCTGCATTCGCTGGTTCCCAGACTTCATGAGTTCAAGCGCCCTACAAGGCTGGCATCCCACTCTCACCCTTTCACTGTCGAAACTACTAAATGTAGCCGTCTCTTCTACTCCAATAGCTTCATGTCTTGCACCTCTCGCCTGTGGAACTCCCGTCCCTATTCCAGTTTCCCTGAGAGCTATAATCTCCAACTATTCAAATGTAATGCCAATCGACATCTCCAGTTGCCTTGATCTATCCACTATCCTTCTCTTCATCCTTTCCTCTACCACTCCTATCTGATCTTGCTCCAAATCTTCTGTAACTTCTGCGTCCTAGTGGCTTCCCGCCTTGCTTGGGGTGAAACGCTTAAAAAGAAAATACATGACCCAGCACAACACAGACGAACAAGATGTTATAATTCTGTATCATACCACAGAACTATTTTTGTTGAAAGAGAAGACCAGCAGCTGAATATCTGTTATGAGCCTAGATTTACATATGTAGATTTCAGGAAGAAGTATATGTGCAATTATGATCGACAGCTTATAAAATTCCAGGAATAGACCAGTTCATTTCACTCAACAACAGAGGTCAATTATTATTTCTCCTATTCTGACCACCTTCCAGGAGCCAGAGTCGTCGTTGCTTGACAACTACGAATTCAAAACCTGTGGAACTTTGTTTGGGGACCTTGTGGCATGTAGTGTACTAGTTCTCTGTATTCGGCTTTTCAGAAATATGGTTGGTTCTGCACAAAGCCTTCACCACTATAATCAAATCATGTGTGCTGGTGTTTGGGCTGTCGGTTCCTAGGAACTGAGCTGCTTGGCCCATTATACATCGAATATGAGGGGAGAGTCCACCATATACAAATTTAATAGCCTGTTATCCAAACTCTGAAAAAATCTGAAACCCAAAGCACTTCTGGCCCCAAGAATTTTGAATAAAGAATTCTCAACCTCTAATGAAATCTTAAGTTATTCTGCATCAAAAATAATGTGATGAATTTATTTATCCCTTCACACACATAAGTCAAGGTTTGAAAGAGTTAAGCAGCCTTTATATAAAGGATTATTCAGCTGTTAGGTTATTTGTTTTGGTGATATGATAGGAAATGAATGAAGATATTTAATAGTATATGTTATGAGACTAGTTTTAATAATTATCCAAATGTTATTTCCTGTTTATTAATGAATGAATATGAGTGTGCTGAAATGTTCTTGGTCTACTTGAGTTCCAAAAACCTGAGTAAACATCAGAATTTGTTCTGGGCTCTTGTCTTGATGGATAACTTTTTTTTAACACACCCCAGGTGTCTGTGTACATGAATTTCTTCACCTTCATATTTGTTACAATACTGTAGTTGAAGCAGTTTCAGAGACTCGTGTGTAGCTAATTTTGTCTGATGTATATTTAATGATTAATATCCGTCAAGGTTGACAATGGGTCTTACAGTCACTATAAAATTTCAGACACTATTTAAAAAACCGCTATACGACTATAACAAATAACAAATATTCTTCATCTTCATCATCATCTTGTTTTGCTTTTTGGGGGGGTTTCTTTCTTTCTTTCTTTTTTCATGGTTTCTTGTTCTTGTGTTTTTTTTTGTTTTTTTTTCATGGTTCCTTGTCTTTTTTTTTTTTTTTTTTTGTTTCTTGTCTTTTTTTGTTTCTTGTCTTTTTTTTTTTTTTTGTATTTTTTTTTTTTTTTTTTTTTTTTTTTCTTGTCTTTTTTTTTTTGTTTGTTTCTTGTCTTTTTTTTTTGTTTGTTTCTTGTCTTTTTTTTTTTTGTTTCTTGTCTTTTTTTTTTTTTGTTTTTTGTCTCTTTTTTTTTTTTTTGTCTCTTTTTTTTTTTGTTTCTTGTCTCTTTTTTTTTTTTTTCTTGTCTCTTTTTTTTTGTTTCTTGTCTCTTTTTTTTTTTGTTTCTTGTCTCTTTTTTTTTTGTTTCTTGTCTCTTTTTTTTTTTTCTTGTCTCTTTTTTTTGTTTCTTGTCTTTTTTTTTTTGTTTTGTCTTTTTTTTTTGTTTCTTGTCTTTTTTTTTTTTTTTGTCTTTTTTTTTTGTTTCTTGTCTCTTTTTTTTGTGTTTCTTGTCTCTTTTTTTTGTGTTTCTTGTCTCTTTTTTTTTGTTTCTTGTCTCTTTTTTTTTGTTTCTTGTCTCTTTTTTTTGTTTCTTGTCTCTTTTTTTTTGTTTCTTGTCTCTTTTTTTTTTTTGTTTCTTGTCTCTTTTTTTTTTTTTTTCTCTGTCTTTTTTTTTTTTTGTTTCTTGTCTTTTTTTTTTTGTTTCTTGTCTTTTTTTTTTTTTTTCTTGTCTTTTTTTTTTTTTGTTTCTTGTCTCTTTTTTTTTTTTTTTTTGTCTTGTTTTTTTTTTTTTTTTTTTCTTGTCTTTTTTTTTTTTTCTTCTTGTCTTTTTTTTTTTTTGTTTCTTGTCTCTTTTTTTTTTTTTTTCTTGTCTTTTTTTTTTTTTTGTTTCTTGTCTCTTTTTTTTTTTTTTTCTTGTCTCTTTTTTTTTTTTTTTTTTTTGTTTTTTTTTTTTTTTTTTTGTTTTTTTTTTTTTTTTTTTTTTTTTTTTTTTTTTTTTTTTTTTTTTTTTTTTTTTTGTTTCTTTTTTTTTTTTTTTTTTTTTCTTGTCTTTTTTTTTTTTTTGTTTCTTGTCTCTTTTTTTTTTTTTTTTGTTTCTTGTCTCTTTTTTTTTTTTTTTGTTTCTTGTCTCTTTTTTTTTGGGGGAGGGGGTTCTTATTCTTGTTCTTTATTATCATAGGGTCTTTCTATTATGGATTGTTTCATTCTGTATTTTGGTGCATGATATAATTGGAGCTGAAAGTGTGTCTATGTGAAACTATATAAACAAGTAGAGATTTTGTTTGAAGAATTTCAGATCAATTTTTTCTTTTTTTTTTTTAAGTGTTTTAGGGTAAACCTCTAACTTTTAAAATTTTCTTTTAATTCGGTTAAGAAATGTTATTTAAAGGAAACAAGAACAAAATTTATGTACTTAGGAAGCCAATTTGATGTCCTTTACGTAAATTTATAGTTTTGTCTACCAACTGGAACAGATTTGGTTGGTTATGTTTTTGTTTACTTTTATTTTTATTTTTTTTAATTTTTTTTCTTTTTAATTTTTTTTTTTAAGATTGTCAACTTTTTAAGCAGTTGATTCTGTTAAATAGTCTTTCTTTCTCTCTCTCTCTTTCCCATCAGTATATATAACACTACAAAGTTTAGATATACACTCTGAAAAATACAATAAAAAATTTAATAAGACTTGTTTTAATGTACAATTTGTCTGTCTTACTAACTTAATGTTTGTATGTAATACATAATAAATACAGAAATCAACTCGTGACTGAGTAAGACCAGCCCCAGGATTCATAACTCTCAAACGGACATTACAAGGATGATTTTCATGTTGATGACATCTTAAATGTTTCATGTGATCTGAAAGACTTTCCGTATAAAGTACAGTGAGTCTTCTGACAGCAACCTGTCTGGATGCTTAGTTTTATGGTGCCAAGTGAGTCCACTGGCTGACCTACACAATTACAAATGCTGCATGAAAAGTCTAGCTGGATATCCTATTGGTAGATGGGGATGTTTCTGTGTCCATGTTTGTGGTTGAGGAGGCCTGCACTTGAGAAGCAGACATGACCACATTCATCATATCACACACATAGATTTTTTCTCATAGAACTTGATAATCCTCTTTTTTACAAATATTTTCACAGCAATTATTCTGGTGAGCTTTTCTTCTTGGTGCCTCAACTGCATGAATCTAAGCATGTTACAGAATGTGAAGGCCAGTTACAGATTGGTCAGCAATTAGCCGGAGTGCCTTGTGGGCATAGTATTCTGACAGCGCAGTTCCAGAATGGTCAGAAATTAGCCGGAGTGCCTTGCGGGCATGGTATTCTGACAGCGCAGTTCCAGAATGGTCAGAAATTAGCCGGAGTGCTTTGCGGGCATGGTATTCTGACAGCGCGGTTCCAGAATGGTCAGAAATTAGCCGGAGTGCCTTGCGGGCATGGTATTCTGACAGCGATGGATTACCTTTTTGCCTGGGTTTTGGATATAAGTCTAAAATGGCTCAAATTTAATAGAGGGATGCAAGATATGCCTCCTATACCCAGATTAGCAACTGGCTAAGACCACCCACGGAAGAACGCTAAGCTGACATGTGTTTATGTGATATCATTCCTCCCACTGCCTCTTAGAATGCAAGCTACCACCATTCTCTCCTAATAAAACAAATGAGAAAAAGAAATGGTCCTTTTTGTTACTATTTTATGTAATAGTATGGGGACCCAGAGACGACACAGAACATAACACTAGGTTGTCAACTAGGTCTCACCATTTTACTGTTGAATTAGATGCAATTGTATGTTCGATTTTAATAGTTTCTTTTTGCACACATCTCACTGATTTCTTGCATCCTTGCTACCCAGTCTTCAAAAATTTAAATGCAATATTGTCATATTTTGTCTTCTTGAACTCTGTTCTTTTATTGTCCTTTCTCCTTACTAAATCTTCTTACACTCCCAGTAACCTCTTGCATCCTAGTGGCCTTATCCCCTTGCTTGGGTGAAATGATTTAAAAAAAAAAAAAAAAAAAATCAATATACTGTTAAATATTTTATACACATTTTAAAATACCCCCCCCCCCGTGATGAAAGATATAAATACAAATTGCTTTTTACATATATCATCTTTGAGTATTTTGAGTCTGTCCATACAGTGAATGTTTTAGAGCATTTTGGTACAATCTACTAATATTTGTCCTACATTAACAGTCCTGTTTTGGTTATTTGTGATGTGATTGATAGATGCATGAATTGTATTAAGTTTTGAGAAGTGACAAGTTAATATACAAGAGAGTGTATTGCTTGTGTGTCCAATGATTTTTGATTATTGGTACAAGAGATAAAAATCTCACAATGATGTGTACTCCTAAACAATATTGTTTTTATATGGGATATTTTTTAGGTCCTGAACTATTCATAATTGGATTAGTGGGTGCTGAAAACTTGAGCAGAAAGATTTCCCTGATATAAATTCTTAAGTTGAATCAGGTTATGGGATCTGGGCTAGGCTGAGAACTTTTCAGCACTTTCTCATGTTTGAAGAAGGATTACTAAGTTGACAGTTGGACATATGATTATGAGCTTAATTTTGATATAACATTTTCAGTATATGAGGTTTGATCACTGTATGTTTGAATGATATTAGCATTCACAAAAAAAATGTTCAGTGTATTGTTGTGTTGGGTGGGGGGGGGGGAATCTTTCTATGATTACATTGGGTTGGCCAAAAAGTTTGTTCGGTTATTAAGTAGAAAATTTACTTAATAAACTGCAAAAACTTTTTGGCCAACCCAATATAATGAACGTGATGTCTATCACCCAACATATAAGATTAAAGGATAAAAATATAATGCCTGGGATTATTAGGAAATAAACTTCATTTTACTGTGATAAAGCCTTATTAAGTCATTTACTCTCAAACTGCATTAAGACATAAATTGGGGCCAGCCATTAGCATTTATTCATAAATACTAGTAATTCAGTGACTTTACCATTGTCATAACGTTACTTCCCACATCCCTTTTCTATAAATATGGTAATTGGTAAACTTTCCTCTTGGGTACCTATTTTAAGTGTAGTAGAATTTTTTTTTTTTTTTTTTTTTTTTTGCAACATGCTGACAAGTGATCTTCACAGTATTTAGTATTGTTGAAGCATTTTTTGAGATTTACAAACACCGTTTTGTTCAATTTCACAAACCAATCAATGAATATATAAAAACTTAAAAGATGTGCAAAAAAACAATGTTGCATTTTCCTTAAAGAATATTTATTTTAAGAATTGTTTTTAAAATGGGTGTATTTTGTATTTTAAATAAAACTTTTTTTAGTTTTTTTTTCCCCCCAAAATAAATAAGGTTATTGTATTAAGTTTCACACCTTTTTAGTAAAACCAACTGTACTTTTTACCCCCTTACCTGTTTCCTCCTCTTGCCAAAATTTGGTTTTGATTGGTCAATGTATGGCTATTTTTGAGGGTGTAATGGACGGACTAATGCAAGTCAGAGAATTTTATATATAGATTACTAGATAGGCAACTGTCTCATCATTTTCCAATTGAAATAGAACTTATGAATACATTTAGCTATGTAAACATTTTTTTTCTCACATTTCATGCTTGTGGAATTCTCTTTCAGCTTTTACCTTTTCACTCAAGTTTGATCCTCACTAGGTGTCATACATGTGGTTTTTGTTAGAATACACTAGAATACTTGAGGATTATTTTAACAATGTGTAATGTTTAGTATATTTGTCTTGCAGGTCATAACTAGTATTACATGTTTGATTCTTACTTGGTAGCCTGACCCACCTTGCAAAACATAACCAAACATCAAAATTTGGGGAGCAGTTCCTTCCTGGTCAGACCAAAAACCTTTCAGCACTGCACTAACATAATCATTAAAAATAATCCGGGATCTCAAAAATCACTTGTATAAAAAAAAAAATTCTCATCTTTTAATACTAATAATCAGGAAACAACATTAAAGGTCAGGACACGTGCACTGGTTAACAAGCTCATCCTGTGGGCAAATTTGCTTGCCATGAGCTTGAACCTCACATCCATAACACTATTGTGGCCCTTTTGTTTATAGCTCCAGATATTTTATTATTTTACTTTTTAAAATATGTAATTTCATTAAAGACTACTGACAAGATGCTGCGATAAGCTTTTTAAGTTTTTCTTAGGTTTCTATAAGTGTTTACTTTTCTGGATGTAAGGTGTGTAAAAATTGCAGAAATGTTCTGTAAATCCAAGCACCTATTCTTTTCGCCATCATCAATGTTGGTGTTTGTTGTGTTTGTTTTTTTTCTTTAAACTGAATGCATGCGTCGTTTTATGTGTATATCTATAGTTACAGGTTTGTTTTATTCTCTACAGTGATTTTCCAAGCGTAGCTTCGATGTGGCACAAGGCCGAAATTAGGGGGTACCCAGTGAGGATTGAACTCACTACCCAGTCGTAATTGTTCTAGCGAGCCAAGCTTGCCAACCATTACACCACCTCGAGATGCCCCAAAAATCTCCTTCCAGGTTTCGGCGAGTTTCGAACTCGCGACCTTCTGCGTGTTAAGCAGACGTGATAACCACTACACCACAGTCAGCACATTATGGCTGTGATCATAGTTGATGCTATTGAGTATTGGCTTTCACTTTTTATTATTAGTGCTTCCATTATTTTTAGCCTTTTTTTACATGTGGATGAGGCTATTATGATTGTATTTTTTACAAGTATGTTGAGGATGGAGTTTGGTAGGTTTCTGTGTGTGTGTGTGTTCAAATGTCCTAATTGACCTATAGTCAGGTGTAACAAGAAATAAAATTGCCCTTGATAATGGCTGAAAGAATAGCTGCAAGCACATGGATAGCCATGACATTTTTTGTCCACAAAAAAAACAATTATACGAACACGAAAAAACTAAAAAAAAAAAAAAAAAAAGCTTAATCGCAGTACCTTGTCAGGTGTCTTTTAATGAAACTTGTATAAAAGGATTGCTGCCTAAATACACTATATATATATATATATATATATATATAATCATTCATTATATATATATATATATATATATATATATATATGAATCATTCATTATATATATATATATATATATATATATGAATCATTCATATATATATATATATATATATCATTCATTATATATATATATATAATGAATATATTTATATATATATATATATATATATATATTATATATATATATATATATATATATATATATATATATATAATGAATCATTCATACAAAAAGTAAATTGGTAAAGTTAATGATATAAAATAGTGCATTTACTTTGCTGAATCACTTGAATGTTATTTTTAAATTCTAAACTGTATTAGTTCTTCCTTAAATATGTAAGTACTTTTGAAGGGTTCTTGAAGGCATGGAAACTATTTTCTTTTTGGTAAAATTCAGGTATTCTCCAAGACAATATAATGCAAATTGAAATATGTTTTTGTGAAATGTGTTATTGATAATGGATACAAGCTTGTGGAGTGTGCAGTTGCAGCACTAAGGTAGAATTTTTGAAAATTTATGTGAGAGGGTTTTTTTTTTTTTTTCTTTCTTCTTCCTCAATAATATGGCAATTTAAGAATTTTTTGTTGTAGGAGTTTGTCAATGTGGCATGAACTAACTAGTTCAATAAGTAAAGCAATGTATAAGTTGTTTTCCTGAAAATTTGCATATTGGATCGGGTGTTTTTTTTTTTTTTTTTTTTTTCGGATGCTACCTGAATTTTACCAAAAAGAAAATAGTTTTCATGCCTGATGATGACTGGAGGAACTGTCGAAAGTATGTGCATATTTAAGTAATGTCTAATACAATTTCTAATTTTAAAAAACAAGGATCATAACATTCATCAAATGGTTAGTGGTTTAATGTCTTTAAAATTTAGTTAGTAATGTGAATTTGCCATTTTATATCATTAACTTTACTAATTTACTTTGTATGAATGATTTGTTGTAATATAAATTAAACTGCACCACAATTTATTTATATATATATATGTGTCTGTGTGCATATGTGAAAAGGGAGGAAAACAAGGATAAGAAAAAAAATCACTTCTCATAATGTAGTGGGTCCAAAAAATACAATAAGAAAAAAGGGCTAACTGATTATTGCTCCTAAAGGCCATTCGAAGACAAAAAAAAAATACATATAAATATGTGCACAGTGACTAAAAAAGGAGAGGGGAAAAAAAAAAAGATTTGCTGGCTAATTAGCAGTATAAATCCGTTTACATCTAAGAATGGCTACTCAGAATAAATGTAATCTGTGTATACCATTTTCTGTACTTTTCTGTTTAACTACATGCTCATGTATCATACTAAGCTTAACTTAGATGACTATACTTCATGTTGAGTGCTAGGCCATTCCTATTGTAGTGAATTTGATCTGGAATTTCAGTCTTGTGCCCTTGTACTATACTAAACTCTGTTTAGTAAATATCAGACAGGTCTTAGTCAGCTTTTTTAAATTAGTAACAGAAGCATGATTTTTTTTTTTTTTTTTTTTTTTTTTGTTTCCCCAAAAAATCTGGTTTTCACTTTGACTTAAAAAAAAATTTAATTAGGGTGAAACTGTAAAATAAAACATTTGTAATAATATCCAACTTTTTTTCTCATAGTTTGAGGCATTTTGTATATTTCTAAACATTTACTATAACCATGTCACAGACTACTATCAAATCTCTCTCTCTCTCTCTTTATTTATATATATATATATATATATATATATATATATATATATATATATATATAATGAAAGTTGTAGCCTCTGTCTGTTATCAAGCTCTTTTTAGGGTTTTGGAGATAGGCCCCTATAACCATATATATTCTGAAACTAAATTACCCAGCCTACTTGGATAAATATATTTCATTTTGCTCAAAGGTGGTTCCTGAGGTGCACAAACCCACCACAGAAAACTTTTTTCCTTTTGATATAAATTAAATTTAAATTGAAACAAGGGAATGATTCCTATCCAAAATATAGGGGAAAACTAGAAGATGTGGTGGTGGTGGTGGGGGGGTCACATTGGCAAGATCAAAATGAAACGATATGGATGTCAAGTTAAGCAAGAAATCCCCAATCAGTGGGAAGTGCCTTACAATATATATATATATATATATATATATATGTGTTGTGATAATTAACTGTCATATCAATGTTGAAATCTGCTCATCAATTCATTCAATCAAGTATTGTATCAAATACATATCAAAGAGGTCAGATCAAGCTATTTTGCAACTCCCTACCCACCACTGAAAAGTTTTTTCCCTTTGATTTAAATTAAATTTAAACAAGGGAATGACTCCTATCCAAAATAGAGGAGAAAGCCAGAAGATTGAGGTCACATCGGCAAGATCATTGAGTAATGTGGAAATACATCATTTTTCTCCACGAATTATAACAATTATTTAAAATCGATCATTTTCTTAAAAGTGTGTGACACACAAGGCACAGGTAATTCGGCTAGTGTAATATATAAACAGAACTCTTCAGGCCATAAGTAATCATGGGTCTCTACAATTTCCTATCCTTTGCCGATCTAAGCAATTGTCCTTTTGCTATTCTTCTTAGAATCAGTTCTACTAAGTTTATTAGGTAGTCTACTTGATCTTTGCATTTGTGTCTCTTGCCTTCAGTATGTCCTTGTAAGTGTTAAATTCTTCAAGCTCACTTTCCTCATTATTTGTCCCCAAAATTTCAACTGTCTCTTTCTAATTGTACTTTTGTTCTCATTTTCCTTAAAACTTTCTTGTTACTCACATCTTCTGTTTATGGTATTCTCTGCACCCTTCCATAGTACTACATCTCTGTTGCCTCAAGTGTCCTTTTCATCTGTGAGGAAGTTTTCCCACTTTCACTGCCTTGCCATATACGAGGACTAATATTATATAGCAGTTCAGCACTTTTTTTTTTTTTTCTATAATTTTTTGATCAAATATAACTGACAATGTATATTGAGCCTTTTGGTGAATTTTTGCTGGTGTTGGATATTTGATATTTGTTTACAGCCGTATCATGTTGAAACACCAATTCTTAGAAGATAAATGTTGAGCCTGGTCAGTGCCTAGATAGGTGAATATTTGGGAATATCAGGTGGTGTAATCTTGGATGTGCAGGTGGTGTGATGAATAATGGCACGGAATTGAAAATAAGTCTAGTTCCAATTCATTATGTTCACTTACACACAAATACCCTTGAGAAAGATATGAATCCATCTCTTCTGCCATCAGAAGGATTTTTATCAGTAAATAGTTAGCTTCAAAATTCTTAGTCTAAAAAATATATATTTATATTTAAACAAGCTTCAAAATGTCAAGCTGTATCTTAAAAAAAAAAAATCAATCAATGGATATCAGATTGAAACCTGAAAAGAAATTTGTCAAAATTAAGCCTTATGGCCACATCATGTTGAAACATTGGTCCTTGTATGATCAATGAAGTAAGGCATCATTGAATCTGGTCAGTACTTAGTTGGGTGACTGCTTGGGGATACCAGGTGATGTAAGTTTGGATGTGTGGGTGGTGTAATAGATAATAGCTTGGAATTGGAAATAATAGAGCAGAGTTCCAGTTTCTGTTAGGTTTGTTCTATTCCTTTATGTACAAATACTCTTGGGGGAAAAGTATGAATCTACCTCCTCTCTCCCCAGCTATGGGTTAATTAGTAGAACGTGAATTAGTAAATTATTATCTCCATAAAATTCTTACAATCTAAAACTATTTTCTAGCTTTAAATAACCTTGAAAAGATTGATAAACCATAAACAAAACAAATCTATACAACCTACTGTTTTCATGTACCACAGAAGCTCACTTTTATGATAGTCAAAGAAATATTTACATATAAGCCAAGCACAGTCATAGGATGTCTCCCCAGGCATGCTTTCTTAAATTTATTATATGGCATCCTTTGAAAATAAGATTTGTAATGAAATGCACAAACATAGTATGTTTGGTACTTTGATGATATATCCCTTAGATAAAAATCTTGATTTTTATATATATATATATATATTGTTACGTGTTGATAATTGTAACAAAGGAAAAAAAATTATTTACCACAACACAGCTAAATCACAAACAAATATTTAATTTACTAAAACAGAACATAAAATATATACAGGATAAACAATTGTGGCCTACAAAACAGAAAACAAAGAGTTACTGGCGGAGTGTTACGAGGAAGAAGGAAAGGAAATCATATATCTTTATCACTTTAGGGCTAGTGAAGTAATCTAAGTGCTATATTTGGAAATCCACAAAGGTGTGTAAATAAATATTAATTTTTAGTTTGGTCAATGAAAATTAGTCAAAATTCTATTTACCAACTTTGTTCCATGAAATTCTCTTTTGGGTTTTGGTTGGTCGGCAACTTTTTATAGAGATTCTTTCGGCTGGATATAATAGTCCTTGAATCAAAAGCTGGAGTTGATAACAGCAGAAATTCTCATTAATCAACTGACAACCCTTTTCCAAAATCCCATTTTTATAGGGGCTAACACCTAATTTGCATATTTCTAGATGTTTCTTGAATCATCTAGATTTTTCTCGAATATACTAGAATGATCTAGAATCTTCCAAACATTCTATTTCTAATTTCTCTATTTTACAACTACTTCATGAATGAAAACTTTTTTGTAATAACAAGTAGAACTCAAAGGAATCCCTTATTATAGAAATGCATCCTCGTAACAAAATATATATATATATATATATATATATATATATATATATATATATATATATATATATATATATATATATAAAAGCTGAAGCAAACTTTTTGAAAAAGTAATTCCATATTGAATTTTACATCTGATATCAGCCTATAATCAAATCAAGCTGAAAACACTAGTTTCTGTTTGATCACTGAAGTTAAGCAGCATTGAGCTTGGTAAGTATTTCGAGAGAGGACACTTGAGAACCTAATGTACTGTAATCAACCTTGAAATGGAGTAAAGCAATAAAAAAAAATCAATCAACATCTGATCAGCAACAATAAAAATAAATTTGTGTTCTTGTCTTTATTGATCAGAACTTTATTACTTCACTGAAAGACCTACTACTATTAATTCCGATCTCCTTAACTATCGAATAAATGCACTTACCAATGTTTTGGACAGACAACAGTCATAAAACCCCAATATCAACAAGTGTGAATTAATCTCTCCCTCTATTAGAATATTCTGCCACTAGCTTAAAAGCTAAGGCCCGTGACAGTCAGCCCTTAAGCCGTAGACAGCTGCTTAAGAGCCAAGGCTTACAGCCGCTAGCTTAAGAGCCAAGGCCCGTATTGTGCCGCCAGCTTAAGAGCCAAGGCCCGTATTGTGCCGCCAGCTTAAGAGCCAAGGCCCGTATTGTGCCGCCAGCTTAAGAGCCAAGGCCCAGACAGTCAGCCAGCTAAGAGCCAAGGTTCAGACAGTCCGCCAGCTTAGAGCTAAGGCCTGGGACAGTCAAGCCAGCTTAAGAGCCAAGGTTCAGACAGCCCAGCTTAAGAGCCAAACCCCAGACAGTAAGCCAGCCAACAAAGACAGCCAAGAGCCAAGGGCCAGACAGCCGCCAGCTTAAGAGCCAGCCAAGTCAGCCCGAGCCAAGGCCTCACCCGCCAACTTAAGAGCCAAGGCCCGTATTCTGAAAAGTATATATAAAAATATATAAAACAATGGAAGGGAGAGTGAGGATGAGAAAAAATTACTCGCAATAACATGATGGATTGAAAAAAATAGGATAACAAGGGGCTAACTGATTATTGCTCTTCACTCTTCAGGGTCAACTGAGGACGTAAATATATGCACAATGACTAAAAAGACAAAAAATACTGCTAGAGAATCCACAGTAAAAAGTGTAAATGGATTACATTTAAACTCTTCACTGCTTTCCCTCCACATGTCGTCTAAATCTTGTGACCTTCAACAAGATAAAAGGGCCTGCCTCACTCTCAATTCTTCTTTTATACCCATAATATGCTACTGTTGCTGGTTCTGATTACCATCCTTCACTTCAGTTCTCAATAGGTAAGATGTTTGTTTTTAATAAATACAAATTGTATTTAGTAACGTTATAAGTTAAATAGTATGCAGACTGGTTTCTAAATCCTTCGTTGACAACTGTTCTAAAGATGTTAACTCCATAAAATCGCCCATCTCTAAGCAAGCATAAAAATGCACATTGACTGAAATTCTACAGTTGTGTGAATTGTGCATTCTGCCACAGATGGAGAAAGCATTTATTTTTTCTATGTAGTAAAGGCAATTAAATAACAAAGAAAGAAAATGTAAAATCCTGCCTAAAAGTTAACGTGACAAGCTCTCCTTAGTGTTATTTACAGTATTTCATTCCCACACATTTGTTTCAGGCTAAATATAATTATGACCTTTTTATGCAAATACAAATTTAACTGACCAATCATCAATCAAGAAGCAAATGACCTAAAAGCTACTCATTAAGATTGACATTTTGAAAGTAATTCTGTAATATATAGTGTATGTGTAAAAATTCATATATAAATAAAATATATCTGGAAAGACAATATGAATAAAGACGAAAAGGGAAGCTTTTCTTTACAAACGTGTTTTGTCTTTTAATGAACTTGGAAATGTAAGGATTTTTTTATTTTTTTTATTTTATTTTTATTTTGCAGCATTTATTTATAAACAGAAGAAGAAAAAATATCTCGTTTTCCAAATTTTTAAATTTAAGAACCCTCAAAAATATTCTCATGGCTAACTGGAAAAGTCATGCTAAATGATGTAATTTAATGTGTCATATTTCATATATTTTGTTTATTTTATTATTATAATAAATATACATTTTCTTCTCGCTGTATAAGAGAACATTGAGTGTTATACATGAGGCAGTTAGCAGCTGTGAACTAGAAATTGACATTTTGTAAAATTTAAATATTAAAATATTTATAACATCAGTTATGTGCCATGCGTGATACATGCTTAGGTGATCATGTATCTTTCTATACATGACTGACGTGGCAGATTTTTTTTCCCCACAGTAGGTTGCCATTTCTTTCTGCAGTAGACCAGTTGCCATCCAAGGCTATAGAACCCCATCTGTCCTGCTATTTACCTGTAGCTGGAGGGAGAAAAGGATTCATACCTTTCCAAAGGATATTAGCACATAAGTGAATGTAATAGGCTTGACTGGAACTTGAACTCGGCTCTCTGAGCTGCTATCCATTACTCCACCGTGCCTTTAGAACCTACTGTTAAAGTTTAAATATTAATATTTATAATGTACCGTTAAAATAGTGGAGCTGTCCATTTATTTATTTTGACAGTAGGTTATAAATATTAATATTTAAATTTCACAACAGTTTTGAATCTGCACCTGATGATTGCCTTGTGCATGAAACTTAGTTGTGCTATAAAGTGAGAAACAAAATGTATATTTATTATTAGCATAAATTTAAACTCTGACATTATACATATTTTATTACTACCACCAGCAGTCTGTGTGTGCGTATATATATATATATAATAATAATAGCTGGCCACTCGTATTTGAGGATACTCGTCTACTAGAGTGGCTAGCCAATCCCTATCGCAGACACTTGCTCAGCATCCAGTTCAACATATATCAAATAATAAAGATTTGATTTAGACATGGAAGTCATGTGCTTGGTGGTGTTAGTATTATAAAAATAAAGTTGTTGTTTTTATTTTTATTTTTATTTTTTTTTTGTTTTTGTTTTTGTTTTTTAAATATGCAAATAATTCATAAGTTACTCTTCTGTTAACTTCAGTGCACCTGCCTACCTTTCGGGGCTCTGTAGTGGGCCAAGGTCACCGTTTGAGAAATGTTGCCCTTGGGAGCAGACACCTCCTCATCCTGCACCTCTTATCCATTAATGTCAACCATAAAACTTGTACTAATAAAACAAAAAAATAAACTTAGAATAAAATTTTAGTATTCTAGATTTCTACCTATAACCCCATTGATGTCCAGTATCCTAATTTTTTGCCTGGCAGTTAAACAAATAGTCAAAATTTTAATTTATTGTATATTGTCCTGTGTATAATGATAAATCACATCTGGCAGCAAGGCCTCTGATTTAAAGATTGGATGTTTCAATGAGTGTGTAACCACCTCTTAATTGTTGTTTGTCCCAGGTCCACCCTGATCAGGGGGTGGTAGCATGTGTTAGGGTCCCAGCTCTAGGTAAATAGTGAACATTCAAACAAAAATAAAACACTATGAAAGTATAAAAATACCTATTTAAAGCAAAATGACCAGCAATACATTTTATTGTAAAATAACCAATACCTATTTAAAACAAAATGACATTTTATCTGTAGTTGAAGTTATAAAATTGTTCGGCATTAAATAACCTATAGCAGTTGATATGCTGCTAAACAAAATCAATGAACCAAACAAGCAACATGAAAGAACTCTTTCATGATATTAATCCATATAATATCTTACAATTTTTTTTTTAAAGAACTCAAACTGTATTCCAAAATATAACCTCAACAAAACTACAACATAAAACATATCACCGCCTCTAGTAATTATGTCCACACAAAGATGTATATGTACAAAAGCTGAGTATCAGCTACCATGTATTCAATTGTGAAAGCAGAATAATGACATTTTCTTTTTTCTCACAAAATTTTCCTGTTTCTCAATACTTTGCTTAGCTTTTGATGGCATCTTTTGCTGTTCTAATGTGCCTTTGAATTTTGGCATGGCATTTTCTATCCTGTTAAAACACTACCTAGATATTTAAACTTTTGTACTTGATTTTGGTGTTTACAAATTGTAGTTTGCATCTTGGGCTATTTCTATTGCTGACGATCATACATTCTTTTTTTCTTCTTGCTTTCTTTTACTACTTTCTCTAGAAGTTTGTGTAGTTCCTTTTCTGTGTCTTCTATCAAGTGTCATCTGCATATCTTAAGATTGTGACTGCCAATAATAAATCCTGGTAGGACTTCTAATTTTCTCAAGATTGCCTTACTGTAAAAGTTGAATATTTCATTCTTAGTTATTCTAAATAGAAAATTATTTTTTTTTATTTTCATCATTTTGCCTCAGGCAAGACAGTAATGCCACTAGTGTGCAGGGGGTTACAGGAAGTGAAAAGAGAAGGCTGAGAATAGGGTGGATTGAGGAAAGAACAAAAGATGAACAGGATTCTAGAAGACAGAAGGTGGTGATTGATGTTGCATTTAAACTTTTGAAGATTATAGTTATCAGGGAAGCAAGTAAACAGTTGAATTCCACAGGTAGGAAGTGCGGGAAAAACTGGAGTAGAAGTGATGGTTGCATTTAGCTATTTCAACATAAAAGGATAGGGACCTAGATGCCAATCTAATAGCACGCCTAAATTCATGTTTTCAGGACACCGGGGTGGGGGGAAGCATGTAAAGGCAGTTACCATGAAAATATTTGTAGAAAAGACAGGGAAGCCATGAGAGAAAGTGACTGAAGTTGATATGCCTGGTCAGGATTGAATACATTAAAAATCCTTCTTTGGATTTTATCAAGAATCTCAAGATGTACATTAGGAGCACCAGATATGGTAACAGTATTCAATGCATGGACAAGTGCAAGATTTATTTTCATAAGAAAAATTCTGGTATTCTTGACTTCATGTCAAAAGAGTTAAGTTTGTTAAAGAATATGTAATGTTGGCTAGATAAATTATAGGGATGTTGGTTGAATTTATTACCTTTTGACCTTGAAATACAAGCAGCAAAATCAGTCTTTGTTGTCTCCCCTTCATTCACTCAATGTGAAAAGTTAAAATGAAGCAATCAGTCAGATAAACACATGAAATGTGAGACCAACAGTATTTCATATTGGGAGGTAGAATTTGATTATCAGGCATAATTGTCATTTTATTTATTTATTTATTTTATGCTTTTGGTCACTCAATACAAGACCCAAGTGCCACTCAAGGTAGTGTTAATGAATGGTGTTTTTTTAAGGATGTAAGAATTTTTGATGAAGATATGTAGGATAGATAATAGTTGACCTTGGACTTGAAATGGTTAGATTTATAGTAAACAGGGAAGCATCCTCTTAAGTCTGTTCTATAAAAAGCAGCGGTTCTTGTAAAGCTGTTTGAATAGAACTTCCTTTTTATGATTGGATTGACGATATTTCACCCCTGTGCACATGGCAGTGAGTCTTGCTTGTAAATGTCTGAACTGGTTTAACTGGGGAATGTAGCTTGTTAGAATGCACTCTGTGGAAATAGTGACAATAGCAATAGATACTTTGTCTGTACGAAAAAGGATTGTGGGATGGAAAATAATTGATATTAGTCCCAGGTTTTACAGAATCTTAAAATAAAAGTAAATTTAAACTCTTGAAAGAATTGTGTATGCATGTAGTGTAGCAGTATGTAGTAAGCAGCAATGTGTCATCATTTTACAGTTGAAATATCTAGATGTCACCATGAGTTCTGTGTTAATAGTTTCTCGCACTTCTCTCTTGTGGAACTCTCTTCTAGCCTCTTGCTTCTTAGCATATGGTTCAAATGCAGTTAGTTGTAAAAAAAAAAAAAAAAAAATCTTTTTTTTTTCCTATCCTTTCCCACCAACCATGTGTCACAATGTACATGGCATTTAGAACATAAAAGAGAAAGGACTTCCCATGAACTATCCGTCCGATGTCGTTTTAAACATATTAGCATAATATCCATCTGCTGTTTCTTTTTTAAATAAATCAATCTTTTCTTTTTCTTTATCATATACAAACCAGAAAAAAAACCCACTAAAGTTGATGGGGAAAAAAAAAAAAAAAAAATTAAGGACTATCTATAATATTTGAAATGAGATGTAAGAAAAATCAACTGTATTCATGTTGGAAAAATATCCCACAGTACTAATGAAGGATTAAGTATTTTGTTGTAACCCAGGGAAGGTTACTGACTAGAATAATCACATAAACGTTGGTAATGAACAATAATACTTGGGACATAAACAACACACACAATTTGCCAGCGGCTCATAGAAGAACTAGTCAATTGCGAGAAGTGAGTCAAGTGAATTCCACAATCTCCAACTGCAGGCCAAAATACAGTATTTATTACTGTATTTATGTTAATGGGGATATATCCATTATCATCTGTAGGTATGCGACAACATATTTCATGAGAGATCCTCGATGAATTTAATTTTTTTAAACAAAATTAAAATATTATTACTGATAATTTTATAGAAAAATTAAAATTTGTATAGTAAAATAATTTGCAGTTTTGTAATAAGTTTCAAATGCCTACCTGATTATAATATAAATGATAAAAAAAAAGTAAACAGGAATAGTTGACATTCTTCTGTTTCAGATTAATTAAACGGTAATGTATTTTGGTAGATTTGAAGCCTGATCAGCCAAGATATTTATCACTGTACTATAAGTTGATAACAATACAAGAAAAATATTGAAAGTATTGTATTTTGGTTTCACTGTTTTCAGTGTTATGCATTGTGGTGTCATGAGTCTTGGATAGTGGCTTGGAATGAGAAACTGGAGAGCTGAGTTCAAATTCCAGTTGGGTTTATATTCACTTACATGCAAATGACCTTGGAAAAGGTATGAATCCATCTTCTCTCCCCAGATATAGGTTAAATAGTAGGACTTGTATCTGGAAATCACTTACTCGCAGGATATGCATAAATTACAGATTTATTAATAAATTTTTTTAATGCTGCACTCTTCAACCCATGACCATTTCTAGATAGAAGAAAATGTAGTCTCTCATAAAAATATTGAAATGTCCTCAAAAGATTTATAGGTTGATTTAACACTCACTACAAACAACTACCTTTATCTAAGATAATACTCACTTCCAATTTCTTTCTTTGTATCTCTTGGTGTGTCTCTCTCTCTCTCTCTCTCTCTCACTCTGTTTTACTTTCAATGTTCTCTCTCTCTTTCTGTTTTCGCTCTGACGCTCAACACAGTCTAGGTTTAATAGGATTTTTGATTAGAAGAATTTTTATTTCTATTAAAAAATGATTATAATTACTATAGAAAGATTTTAATTTCAAAAGGTCACTTGCAGTTCAGAGGCAAGTTTGTTCTCAACAGATTGTTCAGTCATGAATCCTGATATAACCCCTTGCTACAAACAACTGCTATTGTCTAAGATTAGCCCCACCTCGAATCCCGCTCTTGTGCCACACTCTTTTTCTCTCCCTATAAGCCCAAAATGTGATTTGCAGGTCAGGGACACTAAAATCAAACAGGTGCATAAGTTTAAATATATGGGAAGTGTTTTAACAGAGGACAGTAAGTGTGATGCCAAGATTCAAAGACGTATTGGGATGGCCAAGGGTGCATTCCAAAAGCTGGGTAGGGTATTGCAAGACAGGAGGATTTCTTTGGTGACAAGGAAAAGAATACTGAGCTGTTACATGACGTCTGTCCTCCTATACAGCAACAAATGTTGGGTCTTCTCCTCAAAAATGAAGAAGAGACTTGAGGCAACGAAGATATGGTTCTACAGAAGGATACTAAGGATATCATGGACTGAGCATGTGAGCAATGATAAGGTTTTACAGAGGATGCAAACGAGGAGGAAGTTTATACTTAACATCAAGAGACGGATGAAATTTCTGGGATGTGTAATGAAAAAGTAGGGACTGGAGAATCTGATACTCACAAGTCGAATAGGGGGAAAGAGAGACAAGAGAAAGCAATGCATGACATACATGGTGGGCTTAAGCAAGCAGATGACAGAACATGGTCTGGGGGAGGTGGCAGAGGAACAAAACTTATTGAGAGCTACAAGGGATAGGGGTAAGTTGAGAGCCATGATCACCTATATCCTGAAAGGACCCAGCATGTAAAAAGAAAGAAATTTACTTCTCTCTCTTCATTTCACTATGTCCTTCGCACTTTCTGTTTTTAAAAGCAATTTCAGAAACAAATCGACCTAAAATTCCTATTTGTTTAAAGATAGTCAACAAAAACTTATAAAGCTGGCCACTTTCTTTTTATTTTTTTTGAGGGGGAGGGTGGTGGTGCATGGGGAAATATTAAAATCTTTTGACTCTTTTCTTTATGAATATTGTTCATCATGATTTTGTATATTCTATTTGCTGTGTTCCTTCAGGACAATATGTGATCATGACTCTCCACAATGTTTCTTAGCAGTTTTTTTTTTCCATTTCTACTATCTGTTCACATAGGGTTGTCAGCATGTGGTTCACTGCCTTTCTCTATCTCTTTTGCCTTTAATATCCCCCGATCTGTAAGTCCATAATTTTATGTTCGGATGTGTCCCTAGTGTAGCATAGTGGTCATCAGCCTGGAAAGCGGAATTTACTAGTCAAGTTCAAATTCCAGAGAATTATACTGCATTCACTTTGAAAATATACCCTCAGGAAAAATATGAATCTATCTTGTTACCTTATAGTTATGATTTAAATAGCAGGGTAGACTAGACTCTCTAGCCTTAGGTGACAACAAATCTAAGGGTAAGAAAACCCTGTATTCTGAAAACTGTAGAGGACAATGTGGAAACCACTCCACTGTCTTTCCCAAGAATGCATGGTAATTCACAGATAATAATTATTATAATAGTAAAAAAAAAAAAAATATGGATAGTCAAGGTCCTGAAGGGACATTGCATTAAAAAGAAAAAGGCCTTTTTATTCATCTGAATTTTTTACCCACTCACTAGAAATACAAGTGATGCTCCAAAAGCAATGTCTCCTACCAATTTTCATGAAAACTTTCGACAGAAACTGAATACAATAACCCCATTAGACCAAACAAGTTTTAAGAAAATCTTTTATTTTTCCACACAGTTCTTTTAGTTAGCAATGAATAAAAGTCTACATACTCCACTCAGCAAAATGAACATCTTTTTTTTTTTCTTTTTTTTTTTTTTAACCTTTAGCACTTTGCAATATTAATATTACTTCCTTTTCCACTGCATTCATTTTCAAAGCCTCTCAATTGCATTAACCTTATTGTTAATTTCATTCGAAGGTATTTTCTGTTGACATAGCAGGATATGACAACACAACTATGAAATTCAAATTCAAGGATCAGTCACTTTTAGTGGTAGGATAAACTTTTTCACAGCAAATGAAGTTACATGCATAGTGATAAAGGTTAAAAATAATTTTCTTCTTCTGAATGATTACTAATTAAATGGAAATCTTTTTAATGGGTTGGAAAAGTTTTAGTTTCCAAAGGAGAGGATTTTCAGACTATTCTTCACAAGTGATGAAATTAGTCTCGGTTCAGCCATGTAAGAAAATAGAAATTTCAGCTAAGTGCATTTCTTCTCTATAGAAACCTTTCTCTTATTAACAATGAATGACAACTAAAAATTTCTATTGATTGTAGCAATGCGGTTTGAGGTTGTGTGCACTTTCTTTCAGACCTGACAATACTTTATTTAATATTGAGAAGTCAGTCAGATATATCGGCACACAGCACAAATAAATATGAAAGACTACTTTTTTATTTTTATTTATTTTCTTTTTACACTGGAAAATGGCAGTCATGTTTGTTCTGTTTTTTTTAAATTTATTGTAAGGAATATTTATTTTTGTTTTAATTTTATTTGCCTTGCAGGAAAATTTAGTCTTTTTTGCATTATTATTATTGTTGCACTTTTATCTTTAAGTGGCTTTTCTAATTAAATAACAAATGTTTATAATAAACAAATGGGGTGTGAGATCAATAACGGAGGCAAAGCAGAAGAGAAGGAAAGGGATCATTAATTGATTTAGTTTAATTTTTTTTATTTTTTTGGTGGGGGTGATATATGGATGGTTGTAAGAACAATAAGAGGCATTAAAAATTCCATGTATTCTTAAAACCACTTCTGTTTCAATATTTTCAGTTTGCCCTTTTCTTTTTTGTATTTCATCTGTATGGGATTTTTGTTTAGAAAGTCAGTTATGTGCCATGTGTGATATGCACTTAGGTGATAATGTATCTTTCGATACATGACTGACAAAGCTTCTTTTTTTTTTTTTTTTTTTTTTGCCTGCAGTAGGTTGCCATTTCTTCCTGCAGTAGGCCAGTTGCCATCCAAGGCTGTAGAACCTGGTCTGTCCTGCTATTTACCCATAACTGGGGGGAGAAGAGGATTCATACCTTTCCCAAGGGTATTAGCATGTGAGTGAATGCAATGGATTCAACTAGAATTCAAACTTGGCTCTCCAGTTCCTCAGAGGCATGACCATATTACTCTTTTTTTTTTTTTTTTCCTTTTTAAGCCTTCGCCAGAGGCATGGTAGAATTGAGGAATCAAGTAGCTAAGTTTGAATTCCAATCGAGTTCATTACATTCACTTACATGGTAATACCCTTGGGAAAGGTATGAATCCAACTCTTCTCCCCTCAGCTATGGGTAAATAGTAGGACAGACTAGGTTCTACAGTATTGTGTAGCAACCATTCTAGAAGGAAAAATCTGAATTCAAAACTGTACTTAGCTCTGGTAAAGCACATGCTATGCAACGAAGGAAAGGATTGTTCACACTGACTGGTGATCCCGACTATGATTGATTCCTTAACAGACTGGGTTCTATAGCCTTGAGTGGCATCTGGTCAAGGAGAAGGATATTCTGATTTCAAAACCTTATGTAGCCCTGGCAAAGCACATACTATACAGCTAAGGAAAGGATCATTTGCATTGACTTCTTAAGCCTTTGCTACTACCATGGCGTACATGAACACTACAAACTTGTTGTTTTTTTTTTTTTTTTTTTTTTTTTTTATATCAGACCTACATTGTTTCTAATTTTCATCAGTGACATTCAATGTCATCAATTCTCAACTTGGTATCTATGCTGATGACTCAACTATTTACTCTGGTATTAATGGTAAATCTGATAGATTTGATAAGATCAAATTGGCATCAGATTTCAAAAATGATCTTCAATCTGTTATTAACTGGGACAAGAAATGGCTTGTTAATTTCAATGCCTCAAAAACAAAACTACTCTTTTAATCCTCATAGAGTACTTTTCTGCTTTCCATCAGGAGAATAATTCATTGCACCTTCTTTGGCTAATAATTTCCACTCACATGAAGTGGAAAGATTATCTTGAATCAACTACTAGGTCTGCAGCTAGGGAAGTTGGTTCACTGTTGTGCTAGACAATTTTTCTCTTGCACAATATATCTTGCACATTTATAAGTTAGCCATTTTTCCATGCATTGAATATGATCACATATGGCCTGGTGCTTCTGCTATATATTTAGAGATTCTATGTTATCAGTCCTGACCTGGCATCTCAGCTTCAGTCACTTTCCCATTGACCTAACATAGCTTCCCTGTTCTTTTTCCATGACAATTTTCATGATAATTGTTCTGAGTTTTCCTCTTTGGTACCTTGACTTTATGAATTTAAGTGCAGTACTATATTGGCAGTTAAGTCTCATCACTTTGCAGTTGGCGTTCCTAGATGTAATTATAACTTTTATGCTAACAGTATTTTCTCTTACTTTTCTAACTTTGATATTCAAAAATTTAAATGCAATGTCAGTCCTCATTTTCTGTTGTTGAATCCTGTTCTTTTATTCTTCTCTCTCCATAGTTTGTTTTTTTTTGTTTTTTGTTTTTTTCTCAGTCTTTCACTTTCAGTAACTTTCAGTGGCTTTATCACCGTGCTTGCGGTGAAATGATTTAAAAAAAAAAAAAAAAAAATTGGCAAGTCAAAATTTCATGATCAATCAAGTAGCTTTCTAAATGCCTCTATCAAGTAAACTACAAGAAGTTGCTGTCTATATTTCTGAGATGAGGTATTATGTACATTATTTACATTATTTGGACTATTGTTCTCATCTTTGTTACCATATTTATCACAACGTTTTGGCTGTTGTACACTCCGGCCTTCTTCAGGTGGTTGGAATTTCGAACTGAAGAAGGCCGGAGGTACAACGGCTGAAACATTGTGATAAATATGGTGACAAAGATGAGGACAATAGTCCGAATAATGTAAGAGGTTGCTGGTTTTAGACAAATCCCATACAAATGATCCTTTCCTTAGCTGCATAGTATGCCAGATGGTAAATTGAATTTCTGTATGTTATGCAAATTTTCAAGACTTTTTTCATGAAAAAAAAACTGTCCTTGATGCTGGCAAATGCAGTAATACATATGTTGCAGGTATTAGGTTGTCCCAAAAGTTTGTAAACACTTGCAAAAAATTGAAATTTTACTCACCAAGTAATAACAAAAACAAAAATTATTCCTCAAAATAATGACCATCATTTTTCAAGACTTTCTGCCATCAATCTGCAAGCTTTCGGATCTGGTGAAAGTACCATTCAGCAGGCTTCGAATCAAAGAAATCTTGACACACTTCCTCGACTTCATCAGACGAGTTGAATCAGCGGCCCTTCAGAAAGTGTTGCATTGAGCTGAAAAGGCCGTAATCTGATGGAACATAGTCAGGACTGTAGGCTGGATGTGGCAGAACCTCAACGCCGTCCAGCTCTTCAAACTTGTCTTTGGTCTTCCTGGTGGTGTGTGGCTTGGCATTGTCCTGCTGCATCAAAGCGCTTTTCGGTTGATCAGAGCCGGTACTTTTGCTTCAACTTTTTAGAGACCCGCCCAGTTGCTGAAAGTAAAGTTCAGCACTGATAGCACGACCATTCGGAACCAACTCAAAATGCATGATTCCTTCAAAGTTCCACCAAACGCACAACATGAATTTCTTGTCGAATCGTTCTTGTTTTGGAACCAACGATGTCTCTTGCCCTTTCTGAACCCATTGTTTGTCTCGATTGTGCTGGATTGTGTTGCATAAAAATTCAATTTTTCGCAAGTGTTTACAAACTTTTGGGACAACCTAATATAATAAGGTTAAATGTCTAATATCTGAAGAGCTAATGACTTTTACAAGAGCTTTTTAAAATGAGAAAGGGATTGTTAGGAATTGATGTAAACATTTTTTTTACAGAATAGGCCTATTGTACATGTATAATGGAAATGTACTGAAAAAAATCAGGAAAAGGATAGTCAGTAAAATGTGTTGAATTTTAATATTTCTTTATCACCTTTAGGATATTTCAGTGTGTGTGTTTTTTTATATATATATATATATATATATATATATATATATATATATATATATATATATATAAGCAGTATTTACATTAATGGGACTATTGTCCTCATCTTTGTCGCCATATTTGTCACAACGTTTCGGCCGTTGTACGCTCCGGCCTTCTTCAGGTGGTTGGAATTTCGAACTGAACCCTTATATATATAAGCATATTTCATTATATAATATAGACACATAATGTCTATTTTTATAATCATACTTTCTAGTTCTCTAATTATCTTCTTAATGCTAAGTTGAAATTGAAGAAGGCAGCATAGTTCTTGTTAACCCAAGTATTTTTGATCCCCCTCAGGAGTGAATTGCAAAGACAAACTTTTTGTAACTGTGATCGTTGTGATGGTGATTTTTGTGAATGCCCTCTGCTGTAATTATTTTAAGATTAACTGTTGTATAAGGTTTTTTTTTTTTTTTTTTTTTTTTTGTAAAGAAGCATCCACAATGTAAGGAAGCTAACTAGAGGTGATAAAAATGTAACAAGGCATTATGAAGATAGGAGATATATATATATATATATATATATATATATATATATATATATATATATATATATATGTTATAAAATCACTACAAACATAGCCATTTTGTTTCAACATCATCACTTGATAAGACACCAGAGGTGTTGAAACAAAAACCCTATTTTTGTAGTGATTTTAATAACATATTTATGTTATAATTATTAAATAGATAATTACATATATATTTGTTTGGATTGATGTGAGTTTGTGACCCTGGGTTTCATGCTTTTGCGATCATCAGACACTGATTAATTTAAAAAAAATTTTGGGTTTATGTAGATGGGGGGGGGTGAATCGTCGCCGTGATGTCACTCGTGCTAACACAAACATAGATGCATGTCTGTACACCTGATGAGGTACGCAGACACGCATACACACTTGCTCATCTGCCGGGGCTCATACAGACATAAACATATGTGGACAGTATAGGATTTGCCAAGTGTATGTATATCTGTGGTGTTGTCTATATACATATGCATATATATATATATATATATATATATATATATATATATATATATATATATATATATATATATATATATATATATGTGTGTGTAAAAATATTTTCATTTCATTCAAACAAGGTGATAATTCTACTAAAATGCAAGGAATTGAAGATGGTGAAAAGACTTGAGAAGGAATCAAAAACCCAATCCTAAGCAAGAAACAAGGGTTTAACCTCTACTCCTGTTCAGAAGACCAGAGAGGGGTGTTAACTGGATGCTAGGTGGACCTATCTACTTCTATTGAGGAGGGGATAAATAAATGGTAAATAACATTTCAGAGTTTAGGCAAAGTTGTTGGAAGTATAGAGGGTCCTGGGTATGACGATAAACTACGTCTGCATCCAGGGTAAGATGATAAACTACGTTCAACAGCAAGGCTTCTGATCAGGAGACTTTGAGATGCGTGGAACCATCTCTTAATTGCTGGTGTTCCTAGGTTCAACCTGACTCGGCATGGTAGCATCTGTTAGGGTTCAAGCTATGGGCAAATAGTTAACATCCAAACTTTGCTCAAAATACTATGAAAATGTAAAAAGTTTTGATACCAGAAATATATTGTAAAAAAAAAAAAAAAATAAACAAAAAAAAAGAAATTATTACCAGTAATAATTTTTTGAAGAAGAATACTTAAAAAACAAAAAAAATTACTATTTATATATTTTTTGAAGGAAAAAAAAATATTAACAGCAGTAAAAATTGTCAGCATTAAATAACCCATTGAGGTTGATATGGTGTAAAACAAACTGTAAAACCGTAAAACATAAGTATAGAGTTGAAGTAAATATATTCTCAAATATCAGCAAAATGAACCACTCTCTGCTTGTTTCTAAATCAAATAATTGCCTACAACTTTTACACTCTTGTAGAGGGCCACAACCTCCCCACATGTGGTGTTATTGTACTTTCCAGAGCAAATGTGTTTCTACAGGATGGTGTTACTTCCCTAACTGGTTTTCAATTCAGAGTTGTCCTTCTCTTCCAGACTGCCAACCACAGTTAGAGAATCCAGTTTGCTTTGCTATTTAACCTATGGTTGCTGGGGGAGATAAGAGATGGGTTTGTAACTTTCTCAAGCGTATTTCATGTGAAAGTGAATCTAATGGCTTTGACCAGAATGTGAACCCCCGCTGATCCCACTTTCCTTGCCTATAACCACTAAGCAATATGCACATCTCTACAACTCATTTAATTTTTATTATTTTGAAATAATTCTTTGATAGATTTGGAAAAAAAAAAAAAAAAAAAAAGTTTCAGCTATTGTATCTGCTGGCCTTCATCAGGGGGGTGGTGTCAATTTGAGTAACTTTCAGAGAATTTAGAACTGAAGCCTTTATTTGAGGTAGATTGTTCTTGTTCTATTGACCATGTCTAGGGATATATCAAACTTTTTATCTAGTACTGCTCAGTTATTGCTTGCTTAAATTCCAAAAAAAGACAAAAACCCATTACCAGATTAGTGTTGGAGGCAGGATGAGCAATAAATAAGAACTAGACCAAGATATCCCTAGTGATGGACAGTGGAATGAGAATAATCTACCCTGTTGATTAAATAAAGGGTTCAGTTTGAAATACCTTGAAGGTTGCCTGAATCAGTAGAAACCAGTAAGGCAGCAACAGCAGGTTTTAGCTTCAGGATTATCTTACAGGAGGATTAATGTGTTAGTTTGTGAATTTGGTGGCAAAGTAATTCTGAGTTCAATCCTTGGGCCAGGTAGTACAAACTCAGACTCAATGGGAACAAAACTAACAAAAACTTAGCAGTACTAAAAATGGGACCAGGCATTCCTAGAAATGGACAGCAAAATGAGAATTATCTACCTTAATAATAATCTAAATAAAGGGTTCAGTTTGAAATTCCTTGAAAGTTACTCCGGCTGACAGACACCTAATCAGGTGCACGATTACCTAAACATTGGGAATATTATAATAAAAAGATGAGGATAATAGTTTGCATATAAGTAAAGTTGGTAATATATATATATATATATATATATATATATATATATATATATATATATATATATATTTTTTTTTTATATATATATTTTTTTTTTCTGTTTTGTCATTTTTTTGGTGTTGGCTCAGGGGTTAATTTTCATTCTCAACTCATTTTTAATAGCAATTTTCAATACAACTCTATTTTTTGTGTGTGTGTGTGTTGAGGCAGCCTTTTTTCATTCATATGAAAAGAAAACACTTGTCTATATTATTTAATGAAACATGTATGTGTGTGTGTATATATATATATATATATATAAGACACCGGAGGTGTTGAAACAAAATGGCTATTTTTGTAGTGATTTTATAACATGTTTATGTAATAAATTCTCTCTCTCTCTCTATCTATATATATATATATATATATATATATGGCTTAAATGCTGACTTATCAGGGGGCATTTAAGCTAGCTCATGCAGAAGGCTTTCGGTACAGCCTTTGTCACAATATCGAGGGAGGAGAGTAGATGTGATAGGTGACAATAAACTACAGAAGAACTCAAAATTGATTGCTGCATTTAAGTATTGCATTACCTCTTAAAAGTTCAACAATAATTTTCCTGTCATCACTTAATTTAAAGACAATTTGATGTATGTAGGTTCTTTACTTTCTGTGCAAACAATTATTTCATCAGTGCCTTATGCTGGATTTTGCAATTAATTTCAATTATTCCCAAATTTATTAACAAGTTACAGAAATTATTGTACAAAAACATTTGTCACAAAAAATCAATGAAAACAATTGCAGTAATCAAAAATTGGAAATCCCAAATTACTGTCGCATAAGCTATTGAAAGTTAGTTATGTTCCTTTAATTAAAAAAGTGTGACATTTATAATATAGAAGATGAACTATTGAGAGTTGTCCCTTTAATTGAAAAAAATGTGACAGACTGGCATTGGCATATATATATATATATATATATATATATATATATATATATATATATATATATATATATATATATATATAAAAAATGTTGAATGTTTTCTGTATCATGGCCAAACATTTCTATTTATATATTATTTGGTGACCTACCAGGCACTTTTTTATTACTAGAATTTCAAAGTCATATCAAAGTGAGAAATCTGCTAACATTACTAGCAATACATTTTTGGGATGGTGGAATTAATGCATATTCTATTTATAAAAAAAAAAACTTGTCGGAATTAAATAACCCATTAAGGTTGATCTGCCATAGAACAAAATAAAGAAAAAAAAATTAGAGATAATGATTAAGAGGATATAATAAATAAGATGTAATCAAATGGTATTTAAGGAATGCACTACTATAAATGCATTATTTAGGACATTATTATACTAGAGGAGGCAAGGTGAAGTAATGGATAGTGGCTCGGATTGAGGAATCTGAGAGCTGAGTTCGAATTCCAGTCGAATCCATTACCTTCACTTACGTGCTAATACCCTTGGGAAAGGTATAAATCCTCTTCTTCTTTCCCCAGCTATGGGTAAATAGCAAGACAGACTGGGTTCTATAGCCTTGGATGGCGACTGGTTTACTGCAGAAAGAAATGGCACCCTACTGCGGGAAAAATCTGCCTTGTCAGTCATGTATCGAAAGATACGTTGTCCCTTAAGTGTGTATCATGCATGGCACGTAACTGACTGATTATACTAGAATTTTCTTGCAACATGCTGACACATGTTGAAATCCTCATAGTATTTAGTATTGTTGATGTTATCGCTAACATTTTTGAGATTTATAAACCCTGCTTTTCAATTTTGCAAACCAATTGATGAAATTTGACGAAGCTAATTTGTTGGGAAAAATTTGACAAAAAAAAAAAACTACATCACAGTTTAATAAGTTCTTTAATTTTATAGGAGTTCATCATAAGAAAATATTTAAGAAAATTTATTTTTTTCCTTTTTAACAACAAAGAATTTTTAGAATTTCTTATTCTTAAGCATGCAACATTCAACTGGCCATGTGTAAATATTTCTTTCAGTAGCCAATTTCTAATTTCTTTGAACCATTTAGCCTTGTGATTTGTTTATAGTTTTCACAGGGGAAAACTGGATTCTTGTCAATTTGAAATATTTGGATGGTTTAGGAATAAACTTTATTTTTCGGATTAATACCACCTATCCCGTTCTAAACCCACTACATAGTAGTAGTCTTGTCAAATTTGGTTTTGATTGGTCAGTGTAGGGATATTTTAGAGGGTGTGATGGACAAATTAACAGAATTCACAGAATTTTATATATAGATTATTATAATATAGTAGGTCCGCTGAAGTCCTTTTGGAGGGTGAAATATGTTGTACAGAATTTTTCCACTTTGTCATTTGATTCCCTAACAGTGACAGAAAGAGATTTGTATATCATTCTCTTAATTTGGAAGTTGATAATTTATTACGACAGGAAGACAGATTAAAATTTTTGTAGTTGTGAAATTGCATTTTAATAAAATGCACATTGCTTATAAATTAAAAATATTTTCCAATTTTCACATTTGAAGACCTGTAGAAGGATGTATTAATTAAATGCTAGTAGTTAGAAGTTGACCAAAAATGAGATTTTTTTTAAAAATAAATAAACTGAATATTGTTCTGAAAGCTTTTGCTAAAAATTGTCGCTAGGTTCACCTATCGTCCAGTTTACTCTCTTCTCTGGTTTTTTGAATAGTTGTAGAGGTTTATCCATTGTTTCTTGTTTAGGATTAGGTTTCTGGTTCCTCTTTTTTTTTTCTTTTTTTTCTTCATTCTCTTTCACTTTCAGTAACCCCTTGCATCTTAGTGGCATTGTCACAATGCTTATTCATAGTAATATTTTTTTTTTTATTGTCATAACATTTTACCCATTTCTTTTTTTCCAATGTTTCCCACTTCTCCCCACCTCCTTTTTTATTTTTTTTTTTTTTTTTTTTTCCTTTTTTTCCTTAGCAGTTTATTATATAAAAAACAACTTTTTGGATAAGATTGAGAGAAACTGTAGTTTACCAATTTTCCTTATGTCTCCAAGACTGGTTATCAAAGCTATTCTTTTTTTTTTTTTTTTTTTTCTGTTTGTGGCTATTCATTTTCTCTCTCCTCCCCCCCTCACTATCCATCTCCTCCCTCTCTCCATCCTCTTGTCTGTGAGAGCGTGTAGTACCTAAACAGGTATATCAATAAATCTACAGGTTAACACTTTCATTGGTGTATTTTTTTATATCATTGTTGCCTGGTTGTGCTGATTAATTTTTGGAAAAAGTAGGAAATTGCCATTTACTAGAAATAAATGATAAAGATGCCAATGATGATGATTTTTTTTTTTTTTTTTTTTTTTTTTACATTATTTTGGTTTTGATCAGATCCTCTGCTGTACATACTAATCTAATTTGTACTCCCAAAAGAAAATAAAATAAAAACTGATCATAATGTATGCTACTATATGTCTATGTTGGTATGGGAATAGTGTTAAATGCTCATTTGTTTATAACACAAATGCTAGGGACAGGCCTTTCTTGGTGTCTTCAAAATGCATGGATACATTGACGGCAGCCAATGTAAATTTTATAAGACATAAGTATGTGTATGGCAGAAGTATTAATATAAAAGAGAAAAAAAAATAAGCTTTTTTTATGCCAATGCATGTAAATTCATGCTTCTTCATTAATTGGGTATATTAAAGATTGTACAAGTGAAAGTATTAGATCAAAATTAACTTCATGACTGTCAGTCTTCAAACTTAGTGATCCATCTTCTTATATGTACAATTTTAAGATTGAATGTACGCATATTGTTTCTCAAAGTGTAAGAAAGGTGATTTTCTTTGGCTTTCTTTTTTTTACCCTTAATTCACATTTGTAGAGTTTAGTCTATCTGAAATATTTGAGCCACTTATTCCAACTACTGTGTATGAAATTACTTACAGTATACATTCTTTTAGGCTATTTTGTTCTGCTCTACTGAAATCAGATAAGAAAATTTCTTGATTATTTGATTCAGATGTGTATGAATATATATATATATATATATATATATATATATATATATATATATGTGTGTGTGTGTGTGTCTGTGAGGAAACTTAACAAAAGGAAACTAAAAGAAATGAAATTGGCTAGACTATATACCCAAACACATACAAAAAAAGTAAAAATTTCAGCATCCCCCTCCTATTTGTGCGCACGTGTAGCTACCGAAAACATAAGCCTCACTTTAGTCCAATGAAGTCCTAAATTATGGATCACTATGCACAAAAAGATTTTGTCCATGAATCCTCCAACAATCACTCTGTCCACTTGGTTTTGGTATCGACTGTGTGTGCGTGTGTGAGAGTGAGAGAGAGAGAGTGATCAAAGAAATAAAGAAAAAAAATCAAATACATTTACCTAGACACTAAAAGACTGCCTTATGTCTAAATGACCAAGACAGAGCAAATAGATTACCCTGTGGCACTTCTCAAAAAGAATAAATTCCAGAGCACTATTCAACTTTCAACCTACTACAATCGTCAGGTGACCAGACCATATCTTTATATATATATATATATATATATATATATATATATATATATATAGTTTATGCAAAACTAGGTAATCTGCATGGGTAGACCCAAGGAGGATGATATCCGGAGAGCTCAACTCAATGTAAAATTCAGAGCCGATATGTTTGAATAAAAACAGACCACTTTAAGGTTCCATGTTAAAGTGGTCTGTTTTTATTCAATCAAATATATATATATATATATATATATATATATATATATATATATATATTTTTTGTGTGTAAAAAATATATAGAAAATAGGAAAGAGCTCATTAGGTAAATAATCCAAAGTTCTTTAGTATTTTTTGTTATTATTTTTAAAAAAATAGTGCTCGATACAAAAGTAGAGCATAAATATAATTATTTATTTAAAAATATGATTCCAACCCTACATAAGAGTTCTCATGTTTCAAAACAAAAGCCAAAAACTTCAATATAATTATTTGAATTTAATTGAATTAAAGTACAAAGCTCTGTTCCATCTTCAAATGAAATTTTTATTATATATATATATATATATATATATATATATATATATAAAAACACTGGTCTGTATGCTACCAAGAGGTCGATTATTTCCAATATTTTGCCTGCTGCCATATATGGCCTGGTACCCTTATCTTAAATCTTAAGGTTCTCGACAAAATCCAGATGGATATGCAATGTGATTGGCTCTGATCTAGCATCTCGTTTACAATCGCTCTCTCACATACATGTTGTTGCCTCCCTCTGTCTTTTCTACAAATACTTTCATGGTAACTGCTCCGACGAGCTCCTTTCACGAGTTCCCAAACTGCATGAATTTAAACGTGCAAATAGGCTAGCATCTCGGGCCCCACCTTTTCACTGTCAAAACAGTTAAGTGTAGCCATCTATCCTACTCCAATAGCTTCATGTTTCGCACCTCCTGTCTGTGGAATTCCCTTCCTGTTACTTGTTTCCCTATATGGTTATAATCTCCAACTATTCAAATGTAATGTCAATCATCATCTCTAGATGCCTTGATCTATTCCCTGTCCTTCTCTTCATCTTTTCCTCTATCATGCCTCTTTACTCTCATTCCCACTCTCTGTAACCTCTTGCATGCTAGTGGCATCTTGCCTTGCTTGTGGGGGAAATGCTTTAAAAAAAAAAAAAAAAATCTTAAATTGCCCTACATTTTTGTTTTTGAAAATTGTATTGAGCACTCTATTTAACCATTCCTTTTGGCAAATATCACTTTTGCCATAAACTGAATTCATGTTTGTATGTATGTATATATGTATGTGTGTGTCTCATATATATGAGATTGTGTATATTTTGGCAGCATCTTATCATTATGAGAGGATCCTATTTAAAATAAGTAGACAAAACTTATCTAAATTATTCAAAATATATATATATTTTCAGTGGATATCTGTATTTGAGTAGAATTTCCTGTGCGTTTTTTTATTTTTTTTTTATTTTGACTACTGGCCTGCACATTCAAGAAAACTTAATGAAAATGTGCCCTCTGGTAGGATTCAAACTTGTCCTCCTCTGTAAGAGGAATCACCATCAGATCCAGTGTGCTTTAGTCCACTCTGCTATGGAGAGCCTCACAGCCAAACAAGTTTTGAATTTTCCACTTAGGTTAAAGTTAACTTAAGCTTATGTGTGTGCTTTTTAAATTGGTGTTGTATCCAGAATAAGTAAACTTTCAATAATTTACATTGGAGAATCATTCCAAAAAGGTAAGCAGGGCTCTGAGAAACAAAGAAAAGAGTGCTGGATTGATATGTGATAACCATCCTCTTATATGGCAGTGAATACTGGACAATATACCCACAGATGAAAAAACTGCTGGCCACAGAAATGTGGTTTTATGGAAGGATGTCAAAAATTCCATGGATGGAGTGAGTACGCAACAAAGAATTCTTAAAGTAAATAGCAATAGAAAGAGCTGAAATTACTTGAACAGGAAGTTGTGCTTTGAAAATATATATATATATATATATAATCCACCCCCCCCCAAGGCAGAAATGTTCACCCCAAGCACTAAGACACAAGGGGCTACTGGATGTAGAATTATTAAATAACAGAAACATTACTAAGGAGTGAGAATAAAGAGTAATCAGGAGGACAGTAGATAACGATTAACATTGCGTTTAAATCTTTTGAAGATATAAATTGGCTGGGAGTTCCACAAGTGAGAAATGCAAGAAAAGTAACTGTTAGCATAAAACTTGTAGTTACGTCAAGCCAACGCAACTGTAAATCAATGAGACCTCATTGCCAATCTAGTACTGCACTTAAATTCATAAAGTCTCAGTACCATAGCCAAGAGTTCATCCAAACAATTACCATGAAAGTATTTATAGAAAATGAATGGTGGAACAGTGGGTAGGATCCTTAGCAAATGGAGAACTGGTAAGAGCCACACAAGATAGGCGGTCATGGATCTCCACTACTTCCTATGTCCTAAAGTAATGCAGTAGATAGAAGAAGCATATCAATTTAAAAACAAAATTCAAAATTACAATTTGATTTATACCCAAGTGCTACCAAATAGATGCTTTCAAAAAACATCTTTTAACTTGTTAGAATTGCAAATTAAAAAAGAAAATGGTTGCCTCAGTAAAATGAAAAATTACAATGAAAATTCAGTTTTCAAATATTTTCCACACGATAAAAGAAAAAAAAAGTGATGACTGTATCTTGTGTATTTTTATCAATTCTTTATGGGACTCTAATGACTCAAAGTGCCTGGTGGAAATTTATTTAAAAATTAAGAAAAAAATTCAGTAAATGTTCAAATATCTAAACTTTATCATACCACATTTCAATATTTAAAAGGAGTAGAAAATCAACTGATTTTTTTTTTTACCTCCCAGTTGTGGGATCCAACACAGGCCAACTGAATCCTTAGACAACCAGAGTATTAAATTACAAGACATGTGTTGGCAATAACCCATAGAACTTCTGAAATAGCATATACAAATTTGATGTTTTCCTTTCTTTATTTTACTTTGTGCTTTCAAAAGTATTGATGTCAAGGAGAAGAGTGACTTTGTTTTTATTTGTATTGAAGTTTTGTGGGTGATGGTGAAATTATGTCCCTGGCTTTGGCAGATGTAAATACATTATCAGCCATCACCTTCAGGCCTAGCTATTCAGCTGTGCTTTAAAACAGAATGACTAGCTAAAAAGTGACTTCTCAACTTAGTAAAATAAATCCTCTACCTGTAGAAATAAATGTTCTAATATGTATAAACTTTTGGCATTTCAAAGAATGTACATGAATTTCAAGATCATTTTAATTTTTTTATCTTTCCCTTTTTTTTTTATCTTTCCCTTTTTTTTTTATCTTTCCCTTTTTTTTTTATCTTTCCCTTTTTTTTTTAATTTTTTTATTTTTTATTTTTTTTTTATCAATTAACTCCAGGTAAGCCAATAATGCAATGGGCTACTGGAACTGAAAGAGAATGAAAAAGACTTTAGAAGGAACCAGAAACCCAATTGTAAACAAGGGATAAACTTCTACTCCTGTCCATGTTGTTAGTTGTTACACTCGTGTATATCATTTATGTAATAAATATATTTATTTATAAATATATTTGGTACACTATCATTTTTATAATCCAAGGTACTTGCACTTAAAATTTGTTCCATTAACGGAAACATTTTTCTGCCCATATCAACAAGAACATTACTTTAGTTCAATGAAGTCTTAGAGGATGAAATGCATTATACAGAATTTTTTCTGCTTTGTCATTATTTTGGCTATATATATATATCTTGTCCCTTTTATATATATATATATATATATATATATATATATATATATATATAATGTGTGTGTTGTGGTACTAAAGTTTAAGTTTGACACACTTCCTAGAAACTGGTCAAATTTTGTTTTTTGACAAGTCTTTTTGGTTGGACTGAAAACTTTTGAGCATCCACATCATCATCATTGTAAGTCCCCTGCTGGACAAAGGACTTTCTAATTTTTTCATGACTACTCTGGTGGTGCTGATCTGTCATATCTTAATACCTATCATATCATATGTATTTTTTAATTTTATTTACTCAAAGCATTTTCTGTTGGGAACCAATTGATGAATCTTTTGCTTTGACATTGCCCCCCCACCACATAAATTCTTTTATATTTGTCTCTTTTCTGATCCATGTTGACTTTTTTATCTCTTGCAATTCCTGTCCTGGGTATGATGATAAACTATGTCTGGCAACAAGGTCTCTGATCAGGTTGTTTTGAGGAGCGTAGAACCATCTCTTGTTCCCAGTTCCACTCTGAGTTAGGTGGTATCACCAGTTAGGGTTCTGGCTATGGGTAAATAGTGAACCCTAAAACTGGAGTCAAAGTATAAAAGTAGATCTTTATAGTAAAAATACCAGCAATACGTTTTTTTTGGAAAATAAAATAAAAATAGTACATATTCCATTCAAACCTAGCTGAAAAATCTTGTCAGTATTAAATAACTCATTCAAGTTGATATGCCATAAAACAAGCCAAACCAAATCTTACAGTTCTCCCTCGTATTGCTCTTTACATTGATCTTTGTATTTTTGAGTTTGTCTTCAAGTGATTTTGTTATTTTCTCAGTTTCACATCCATACCTTAGTCTCTTTTCTGATCCATGTTGACTTCTTTCTATTTCTTACAGTTCTTCCTAGTAATGCTCTTACCATGGATCTCTGTGCATTTCTAAGTTTTTTCTTTTTGTATTTATATTTCATCGCATCATAACTGATTTTAAGTAGATTGGCAGAATGCTTAGATGTCTTGATTTTCAGCTATTCATTTTCTATTTTGATAATTTTTTGAAATGTTACGATTAACCATTAGTTTTTATTTCCCTTCTGTCTAGAAACTTTTGCCTTTCTGATATCACAAAAATGTTAGCAAATTGTTTAGAGTACATATATTCTCTGTTTATCTTGACATACATTCCTTCTCAGTTCATTTTCCAGGAGATATTTACAAGGCATACGGTAAATAATTTAAGTGAAATTCTATCTGTTTATCACACTTATTTTCTTGTCTTTGTTTTAGGCGTGTTTTGTGTAGTTATTGTGGTACTGTTACCATGTTATCACTAACTTTGATACAATTTTCATTGACATGATACAATTTTCATTGACATGATACAATTTTCATTGACATGATACAATTTTCATTGACATGATACAATTTTCATTGACATGATACGTTTACTGTGAGTTAAAGCTTGCTGAGTGTTCTGCTGGATCAGATGCTATTTGTTGTGCTACAATTTTTCTTGTGGTCTGTTCGCAATTCCTCAGGACCCGATGTTCTATCACAGACTGAATGGATGATGGACAATTTTTTTTTACTTGCTTTATTTCAGGCAGGGAGTAGTATTAGTAGCAGCAACAACAGTATGGTTTCTTGGTGGAAGGGAGAGGGGGAAATAGAATCATTTTCATCAGGTTGGCCAGTGACTTTTCATCACAATGTGTCAGTTTCTCAATCACCTGAAGCTACACTATGCCATAGAATTTTAGAGCAGAGAAGCGTTTTTACTCTTCTGTTGCTGCTATCATACTTGACTGTCTTTACTCATTTTTCAGTCTTATATTTAAACAAAGACAATCCATCATTGGCAGGATCCCACACCCATGGCCTTCAAAACAGCCCCATTAAGTTTGTGTCATTCAGATAAGAGTTTACTATTTTTGGCTATCTTACACATTCTTTAACACATTTCCTAGTCAACAAGAACCAAATTATGGTTTCTTATAATTTTTTTTTTTTTTTTCATCATCATCACTCATTTTCTCTGTTGATGAAACACTAATAAAAAAGCTGTTTGTTTACATAGTGGCTTTTCACTGAGGTGTTTCTTAGTCCAGAAGTACTTTTGAGAATAATTTGTTCTATTATGGTATAAGGTGATAGTTGCCAAGGTCTCTATTATTTCCAGTATTATGAAGTAAAATTATTATTCTGAAAATAAACATTTGCACTACCTTTCTTTTCCATATACAATAGAATCTTTTGTGGAATTCTCTTGTGTCTTTTAAAAGGTCTGTTACTGTGCCATTTTTTTCCTGGTACTTTTTTTTTTGCATTTCACATTTTGAAAGGCGGTATTTCAGGAGCATCACAAGGATGTGCCAGAGTGATCAATTGTGTGTGTATGTATTTATATTTTTATTTTTTTAAGCACGCTGGTTTGTATTATACTCATTACTTAACCATAACATCTTGTCCCTCTCTGCTACTTTACGGAGTTTATTCCTGTGTAGCTGCTTCCCTGAATTTTACATCAATCTCTTCAAGTCAAGGATGTGCATATTAGACCATAGCAGTTTTATTTGTATATATTTTCTCAGTAAGTTTTAATATTGTAAGTGCAAGGGAGATAAGTATGATACAGTATCATGAAATCTGAGAAGGGCATTCCTTATTTTTCAAGCTTGGTCTGAACCCTCACTGCAAATAATGTATACCCCTCCCCAGTTATCCTGAACCTTGTAACTGTATGTATACTAAAGGGGATGTTAATAGAGGTGGGTCTGGATGTGTTCAACTCTCACAAACACTCTTGGTTCTTGAAAGTCATCATCATCCTCATCCTCATCCTCCTCCTCCTCCTCCTCCTCCTCCTCCTCCTTGGGAATGGATAGTGTTTTATATAATCTCAAACTTAGGTTGATACATGCTTTACAAAGAATAATATTGATAGTTAGACATGAAAACATAGCTTTCTTTAGATAAGCTACATCTGGCAGCAAGTCTTCTGATATAGAGATTGGAGGTTTTGAGGAGCATGGAACCACCTCTTAATTGCTGTTGTTTCCAGGTCTGCCTTTCATGACATTAATTCATTTAATATCCTAAAGAAATCAAGCTGTTTTCCAAAATATCACTTCAGCAAAGCTACAACATAAAACATGCATATGAACTCCTCTAGTAATTATATGCTCAAAAGCTGAGTATCATCTACCATGTATTCAATTGTAAAAGCAGAGTAACATATTTTTATTACTGTAAAGCTCACAAGAAAATTAAATTTCGGCATTAAATGGTCCATAAGGAGTTGATAGGTCATTAAACAAATAAATAGCTTTTATCTTGTGGTCTACAGTCACTTAAAAGGCCAAATGCTTGGTTTTGTCTTGATCTATCTGGGCAAGATACACAACTTATGCCAGACAGAATAGACAGCAGACACCAGGAAGACTGGTGATCATCACATTTTCATATCTGCTAGGGTCAAAATTGTTACAATCACATACTTAATGCGAGATGACATTTTCATATTTGTAGTTGACATCCCAAAAAGGTGTGTGTAGGGGATGCTTAGCTAAAATATGCTTTTGATGGAGATATAGAGAGACTACATACTTTTCTCAAAAAATATCAAATATATATATATATATATATATATATATTTGACAGTTAAATGAGGGCTGCTCTTATTGCTGTTTTGATATGACCTCTTTACACTTCTGTACCGTTAAGGGCAATTGTCTATTAATGTTTGGTAGTTAAATGACTTGAATTGCTTGATTTGGTAAATCAAGTCAGTCATTGTGTGAAAACAGGAGTTGTGGCTAAAGTGTTTTGTCTGAGTATCAACTGGATACAAATGCACTCATGGGGAAACAAGTAGTGTTCAATTCACATTAAGTACAGTTCATTATAAATCTTTACCATGCACTCTCAAAGAGGCTTCATGCTTTAAGCATCTCTTGTGGCTCAAGTTATGTCTAGACCTCAAATAGAACTTGTAATTTTGGCTTTGTTCAAAATATCCGAGAATTAGAAAGGCCATAGCTAGAGTATAAAAGCAAAAGGCTAGGTAGGTAAAACAAAGAACAGGTTTATTAAATACTAACAGAACAGAAAAACTTGAGTAAATCAGCTACTCCTCAAATCTTACTCTTATATGGTTACTTGCTATATTTATAAGTAGGAGCAGTCCATTGTCACAGTAGAAGGGAACAGCAGGAAGTATGTCAATTCCTACTCTACAGGAGACCATTACTAAAGATACTGAAAAAATGGTCGGCTCATAGTATTGTTCTAGAAAATATCCAATTCCTTCTGCCGTGCTTTAGCTTTTCAAGAGTCAAGCGGAAAAAGCGGAGTATTGTTGCCACATCTGGGCTGGAGTTGCTCAATCCTCACTCTCCTGATGGTTCAAAATCATTTATACAGTCTAGTTGAGAATTATTTCTTTTTCACTCTGCAACCTCTTTCTCACACTCTTTGGGTCTTGTCACTGGATCTAACTAAAACCTTAAAAAATGGTTGCTGAAGACATGAGGTTTATAATACCCAGAAATTCATACACAGATGTCCTCAAGGACACATGGCACAGTGGATAAAGGCATTGGTTAGATCCAGTTTCAAGACCCAAAGAGTGTGAGTTCAATACCCAGTCAAAGCAGTAACTGATAACTGACATCCATTAAACATGGCATGTGGAACCAGTGAGCGAAATAAAGGGTTCAGTTCGACATTCCAACCACCTGAAGGAGGGAGTGTACAACGGCCGAAACGTTGTAATAAACATGGCGACAAAGATGAGGACAATAGTCCGAATAATGTAAATAATGTAACTTTTGTTACTTCTTGATATTTCTGTTTTACTGTAAGCAAGGATATAATTTTCTAAAGAAATAATGGATTTTTTTATTTATTAATCTGACAGATTTTGTCATTTTAAGTGTTATTTTTAGTGGATACTCATAAATGAGTAACACTTCATTTATCAGTTGGTCTAGAGCACTTTAGGTCTAACGGAGGTTCCTCTGAAAGCACGTATTTTTCTTTTAATAAGATTTCTCGAATATTCAAGCTAGTAGACAAAATTAAATATACTGTTTAATAAATAAACAGAACATCTGCTCAAGAATATCCACTAAAAATAACATTTAAAGTTATAAAAACAAGGGTGTATAAATGGCTGATAGTTAAGCAACAAAAAGACTGTTCAAATTTGTGTCAAGTTGAGTGACATGTAGCGTAATGCATGTGTTATGGACCAAGATACCAGAATCTTATTGAAACAGTATCTATCAAATATATTTATGGAAAACAAGTGGTATCCTATCTACATTGATACCGGTTCATTACAATCACCTTTCATATAACTTGGCAAATAGAAGAATGAAAAGACATACATATTAAAAAAGAAAAAAAAACATGATCCATTTTTTGTAAAATTTGACATATAAACCTATGGCAGCAATACTTCATTTTTGATTTGAGTTATATTAAAAATAGAGTATTGCTGCTGGAACTGCCCAGGCCTCACTTTCCAATCTTGAAAATTAACAAGTATTTACACGGTCTTGTGGGTGATGAATGATTTTCCACCTTACAATACTTTTCCCTCAGACAAAACCTTCTTGGCCTCTCACTTCTTCTTGATGTGCCATGTCCCCTAAGGATGTAGATAATCACAATCTCCACAACTTCCTATTCAGGCAAGCTATATTCCTTAGTTCCACCAGTTCAGACATTCACAGCTAGAACATGGCATGCCATGTATACAGAGTAAACTCCTAATTCCCTTTGTATTCCATTGGTAAGGAAGAAGTTCCACTTGATGGCTTCTCCATAATTATTACTGGAACTGACTACCCTAGAGCATATTTCCCCGATTGCTACAATTTTAACTTCAAGTCTAGATTCAACTGTTATATATCCTACATATCCTCATAAGATGTAGTTCTTTTATTTACCTTTCATGGCCTTACAACAACCCCATTCAGTAATTCTTAACCTTGAGTGGCTCTTGGGACTTATATTGGGTGAACAAGTGTGTGTGTGTATATATATATATATATATATATATATATATATATATATATATTATTTTTTGATACAGAATATTTTAATTTTTTCATGTTATTTTTGTGTACACACACACACAGTTTTAAGATGTAGTTATTTACAAAGCTCGGTAATTAATCTCTTCCCCCCAGCTATGGATTGAATAGTATTTTTTATCTGGAAATGTCATTATCTCTAAAAAAAAAAAAAAAATGTAAATTCAGTATTCACTAGTTGCAAAAAAAATAAAATAAAATCTTTCAATTTTAAAATAAATCCTACAGCAGAAATTGTTCTGGAATTTATTCAACTTTGTTTGACACATGGCCAGTATACTAGGGTGTCTAAAGAGGCTGAAACTTATAACACTACCAAAGTGTCTGCATGATGAGCTTGTAAACCATCACACTACAATCAGCCTCATGTTCTATACAGTTTTTTCTATTGCACATCTCGCTTGTGGAACTCTTCCAACTTCTTGCTTCACAGTCAAGTTTGATCTTCAAAAATACAGTGTCAATTATTATCTACTCAATTCTTGTTCTTTCTTCTAATTTTGTTTCTCTCCTTAATGTTTTTTCGTTCTATTCTCTAATAACCCCCTTGCATCTTAGTGACCTTATCGACTTGCTTGGGGTGAAATGATTAAAAAAAAAAAAAAGGTTATTTATTAAGTAAAGCATAATAGGTTACTTAGTGACAATCTAATTCAGTACATGAACCATTTCCTTTGCAAGATTGGCTTGTTGAAATTTTATGATTAGTTCCTGCAAATGGTTATTTTCTTAGTTTCGTTCTGCATATGGTTTCTTTTGTTTTAAAATGAATGGTTGGTCTTAATTGGTCATGCAAAACATAACTTGCATGTCTTTGAATATCTTTTTGGAGAATATTTGGGCAAGAATAGTTTTTTTATTATTTTTTTTAAACGAGTTTCTGCATTTGTTCTGTTTAAGGAAGGAAAAAGAGGGAAAGGGCTCTTAACATAGAGCACTTAAAACATATAAAATTGAAGTATTTAATATAGAAGTAAATATGAATGGGGTTCACAGTGCACCTGCTTCCTTTAAGCCAGGTGTAATGCCTTCAATTTCATTTTCCCCAGGAAACGAGGCCCCTAAAACCTGTTTACACTTGCAAACACACATTCATGTGTACATAGTCTGTTTTATTGTCAAGAATCATGAAATAGCTTTGACAATAATTTGTAACTCCCTGGATTATCCAAACTTATACCTGAATTTTTTTTTATTTTATTTTATTTTTTTTATTATTTTTATTATTTTTATTTATTTATTTATTTTTTTTTTTTTTTTGATGACATTTCACCTAATGAGGCTTAAGAGCCACTCAGTATAGAGAGTTACTGAATGAGATTGTAAAGGAGGGGAAAGTAAGAGTATTATGAGGATATGTAAAATAGATATCAGTTAACCCTGGACTTGTTTGTTTGTTTAGTGGTATATCAAATTCATGTGGGTCATTTAATGCCAAAATTTAATTTTCTTAGGAGCATTAGTAATTTCTTTCACTAAAAATGTATTATTGGTAATATATTATTTTTTGCACAAATGTATTACTGGTAATTATTATTTTTTTATTTATTTTTTTACACAAATGCATTGTGGGTAATTGTTTTAATATGAAAATTTACTATAAAAATGTATTTGTTATACCTTAATAGTGTTTTGACCCCTATGTATGTATATGTGTAAATTATTTGCCCACAGTTGTGACCCTAACAGGTGCTACCACCTTGGGTCAGGGTGGAGCTGAGAACAACACGAATTGAGAAGTTCCATGCTCCTCAAAACATCTTGGTCAGTGGCCTTGCTGCTGGATGTAGCATATCATCATACCCAAGACACAATCTTGCACTTAGAGACAGATTGTAGTTGTCAGGGAAGCATTCTCTCAGGAGTAAGTAAATCCTAACAGAAAACACGGTTGGCTGTCAACAGTGACAACTTTCTGGCAACTCCTGCAGCCAAGCAGTCTCCAAATGTAATGGTCCTGTATTCCTTTGTCTCTGGTCAGTATGACCGAGAGGGCAGTCATGTAGCATGGCCTTAATATACCATTGCCTGGGCCTGAGCCCTGGAGCGGTGTGTGTGTGTGATAAAAATATGCTATCTGGGGCATGTAATGAGGAAGGAGGGATTGGAAAACCTGAGATGCACAGGACAGATTGAGGGACACTGGAAAGCAATGCGTAATGTACTTGATAAGCTTTAGCAAATGGATGGTAGAACAGTTTGGGAGAAATAACAAAAAGACAAAACTTTTTGAGCTAAAAGGGACAGGAAAATGTGGGGATATTTATAGGTAAAATCAGGATCAGAGATTGAGCATATGTAAATATAAAAGTGGACACTGAGATCAACACCAAACGGCAACAGTCTGTTGCATTTGATGACCCTGAAGATTGCATGCAAACAAAGAGATATATATATATATATATATATATATATATATATATATATATTATTATATATATATTAATTATTATACTTTGAAGACTTTTTGAAGGACAAAATGCATTTACCATTTTGTTATTCAATTACAAGACTACCATTCATCTCCATGCATTAGATATTGCTGCCACATCTGGCCTGGCACTTCTGCTATGTAGTTAGATTTTATATAAAATCCAATGAAGAATCTGCAATATTATCAGTCCTGAAGTTGCATCTTGGCACCATTTACTTTCCCACCAATGTAATGTAACTTCCCTATGACTTTTCTGTAAATATTTTCATGTTAATTGTTCTGATGACATTTCCTCTTTGGTACCTTGACTTCATGAATTTAAGTGCAGTACTAGATTGGTAGCAAGGTCTCGTCATTTTGCAATTGAAATAGATAGATGTAACCCGATGTTCTATGCTAAGAGTTTCTTCTATTGCACTTCTTCCTTGTGAACCTCTTTTGCAGCCCCTTGCTTTTCAGTAAACTGTGGTCTTAAAAAAATTTAAATGCAGTGTCAATTGTTATCTTAATTCTTGTTTTTTATTGTTCTCTCTCTTCAATGTTTTTCTTCTCATTCTTTCATACTTGATAACTGTTTGCGTCTTAATGGCTTTATTGCCTTCCTTGGTGAAATGATTAAAAAAAATCTAATACATTGTTTATATGTCATATTTCACTTCAGAATCTTTCTCAGTGAACTTTGTTATTGCTAATAATAATGATACTCTTTTTCTTCTGTTAATAAATTGATATGTTAAATATAATGGTCCTTTGTTGTGTTCATTTTTTTTTCTACTAAACACACTGTTGTAGCATACCTATGGACAATAATGGCTATGTCCCCTTTCACATAAATACAGTAGTAAATACTGTATGTTAGTCTGCAGTTGGAGATTCATTGTGGAATTCACTTCTAATAGCTGACTACTTCTTCGCCGTGCTGCTGGCAAATCTTGTATGTGTTGTTCGTGTCCTAAGTATTATCGTTCATGACCAACCTTCGTTTGATTATTCTATTCAGTTACCTTCCCTAGGTTACAACACACACTAAGCCTTATTTTACTCTATTTTCCAAAATTGGCTAACTAAGCTTACGATTTTCATTTGATCAGATCAGTGGAATATTTGTTTTTAACAGCAAATATTTAAAATTGGGAAAAGATCAGAATACTTTTTTTCCAAAATTGAAGATTCTTCTGACAAGGAATAAAAGAATTTATATCATGCTGGGACTTTTGTTATTGCTTGAATAAATGGATGGCAAAACAGAATTTAATAGTGATAACAAAAAGACAAAATTTATTAAGACCTACAAGGGGCATGAAATTGTGGATGGCAATGATTATCCTTTTGGCAAGTATATGTAAAGCTGGTTACATTTGAACTTGTTTCAAAATGTGACCTTACTTTCTGAACAACCTTATCCAATGGGAGAGAGAGGATTGATAAATGTTTCTTTTTGTAGCTATATTGTATTTCTTGAACATCACAAATCCTGGTTTAATAGAAAAGCCTTGACATTGTAGGAAGATTGCCGGAAAAGATCTGTAAAGGATTTAAATGTCTTTAAACCATAAGGAGCAAATTTGTGTCTAAAGTTGACTAAAGATACAAACTTAACATAAACCAAACAGCTGCTTCCTTCAAGGAAATCAGATGGGGTGTTGAGGGTCATTCCACATGACTCAGTGTAACAAATTTTCTCCTAATTTTATTAACACTCAGAGAAATGGTTACTTGTGCTTCTATGGGGTGAGAGAAAAGTCTACTTGATGTCAGCAGCTAGCAAATTGGGTTGCTGAGGTGTGCTACAACATGATTATATTACATATACATTTATATATATCTACACAGACCTACTTGCTCACTTGGTGTAAAATAAACAGGGTTTTCTCCTAATCCATCAAAATGCTAACCTGTAACCCCCAGTGAAAGTTGTCCTGAAAGATAAAAATTTGTTTGTGTGAGAAATTATGGGATTAATAATTTGGAAAAAAAAAAAAAAAAATTGTGAAATTCAGATTTTTTTTTTTTTTTTTTTTTTTTTGCTCAGTTATTTATAATGTTTTTGTACAGTTTAACCTTTCGCACTTTGCATTATTTACAAATATTACTTCCCCCTTCTACTGTATATTTTTTTTAAAAGCTCTTGTTGATTTTACTCAAAATAATTTTTGCTGTTGCCATAGCCGGATATGAAAACACAACCATGACATTTAAACATTATTTTTCAGTAATAAGTCACCTGTATTGGCAGGACAAATGTTTTACTTGATAAAAAAAAATTGACTTCAGAGTGCTAAAGGTTTTAACAAAGGTGTACAAAAGAATAACATGTACCTACACTATATAAAATGACAGAAGGCATTTTGCTTGTCTATTTACAAGCAACTAGTTACATCCAAGTAATATTTGTATAAAATAGCTTTTGATTCCGTTTAAATTTTTTTTTTTTTTAATTTTCTTGGTAAGTACCATTTTTCATGTTATTTAAGATTGGCTTTTTAAATTTTTTAAAATTTTTTAATTTTACTTTTTTTGCCCCCTCCCTTGAATGTTTGAAAATATCACATGTCTTATGTACAAAGTCGAGGTAGAAAGAAGGGCTTGGAAAACCTGATACACACAGAGTGGATAGAGGGAAAGCAATACGTGACAAACTTAACGGGCTTAAGTGGATGTCAGAAAGAGGGTCTGGGAGAAATAACAAAGACAAAACTTATTGAAAGCTACAAGGGAAAGGAAGAAGTGGAGAGCTATGATCGTTTATATCCTGAAGGGACATAGCACATAAAAGAATCTTTTTCCTCTCATTTTCAGTCAGAAAAGTATTAAGAAATTTTCTCTCATTTAATAGAACCCTTTTTTTTTTCTTAGTATATTGGGCTGATGAATTTAAGAATAGTAGCAAATTGGTAGCTAAGTCCCATCATTTTACTTTTGAAACTCTTAACTAATTGTTTTATACTAATAGTTACTTTTCTTACACTTCTTATCTGAGGAACTCTTTTTCCATTTCTTGCTTACCACTCAATGTTGATCTTCAAAAATTTAAATGCATTATTGTCTCCATTTGTCTCCTTGAATCCTGTTCTTTTATTGTTCTCTCTTCTTAATGATTTTTCTCAGATACTTTCACTTACAGTAAACCCTTGTCTTAGTGGCTTTATCACCCTTTTGGATAAGTATACAATCCTGATTTTGATGGGGGTTTTCTGTCTGGAAATAACTGGAAACCAGTATACAAGCTAAGTTCCTGGGAGACCTGTCTCCTTGGTAGCAGCTCCTGTTTTTACTAAAATACTGATGTATGGCATTTCCTGATGGCTGTGGTAAAAATAAATTTTTTTCTTTATCTTACTAAAAAAAAAAAAAAAATGTGCTTGATAGTTTTTTTCTTCTTGGTACTGAAAAGCACAATAATATTTAGAGTATGTAATATATATATATATATATATATATATATATATATATATATATATATATATTAGGAGGATTTGATAATTATATTTAATTAATACATCGAGTCTCAACAGAATGCAGAAAGCACTGGACGGCTGTTTCGTCCTACATCTGGGACTCATCAGCAGTGCACATCCACTACCGAGAATTGAAACCCTGACAGTTAGGTTGTCAAGCAAACATCATACCAACTGTTCTAATGGGCCTCGGTGACAAAGAGATTGCAAATCAGACTCGATATAGTGTCACTCGCTCACATATTCCGTGGTGGAACCGTACTGTGTTCTCTGTAACCATAGGACTGTGCCCCACTGGAGCCACAACTACTCTCACCAAGCCGCTCACTCTAGAGCATTAGAAGTCGGTTCAAGCGATGATATACACAGATAGTAATTATTAGGAGGATTTGATAATTATATTTAATTAGTTCATCGAGTTTGATAGAAACCTCAACAGAATGCAGAAAGCACTGGACGGCCGTTTCATCCTATATTTGGGACTCATCAGTTCCAAATATAGGCAAGCTTAAAAATGAAGTCTATTCTGAATTGCTTATCTAAGGGAGTACTGGAAAATTCTGAACGTGAGCCACTTTTTTTTTTTTTTTTTTTGCAGCACCCCCTCGTACATAACGTTGGGTCTTCTGAGAGAAATTTCTGAAGGAGAATCTGGCTTTTATGAAAACTCCTTTTTATTTCTGTTGTGTTTAAACAGATGTTTGCAAATATGAAGCCCATATGTTTTTTATTTGATGAGTGTCTTGGCAAGGCTCTTATTATGAGGAGGAGGCAAAATATAGGCTTTTTTTTTTTTTTTTCTCTCTAATCATCTTTAATATCTACATATTAGGAAGGTGTTGTCTCTGCTTACATTAGTTTGGAAGAAGAATAATTTTTGGGTGTGGGGAGAAATTTTTAACAGTGAAAGAAATGATTACCATTTAAGATTTTCTCTTTCAGCCTGTACCACTTCAAAAAAAATGACCAAACTTAGATTTTTTTTTTTTTTTTTTTTTGTTCTTGCTAGGATTGAGAAATTATTACCCCATCCCCGTGTATGTGTGTGCATTTACAAAAGCAAACATACATGAATATAAAAATTAAAAGAAATCAGTGAAATTCTGTTAAAATATTATTTCAGTTTGAGATTAATTTAAATAATTACATTATATCTAAAAAGAAAAAAAAAACATTTACTCGCTTTCATTTATTAGACATTAAATTACATCACTTAGCATCTTCCATAATTTACCTAGATTTTATTAGACATTAAATTACATCACTTAGCATCTTCCATAATTTACCTAGATTTTATTAGACATTAAATTACATAGCATCTTCCATAATTTACCTAGATTTTATTAGACATTAAATTGCATCACTTAGCATCTTCCATAATTTACCTTGACTTTCAGCAGCCTAATATTTATGAATGTTCATAAATGTAAAAATTCTGAAAAACTAAGTTTTACTTCTGTTTATAAATGCTTGTTGCAAAATAAAATTCTTACGTTTATCTTGATAAAGTCCATCATCGGGTGAAACATGGTGGCTAAGTTTTCCTTTTGCTTTTTTCATTTTGCCCTTTTCCAGATATATTTTTTATACACACATATCTATTGTCTCTGTTACTCAAGAATAGTTTCACAAGATTTTAATTAAACTTGGCAAACTGGAAAGTGCAACATCTGAAATGTGATAACAACAAAAATGGACAATAGTCTGAATGTAAACACCGTAAATAACTCTTAATTCCCAAAATTCAGACACATTTACTGGTTGTAGACTTTTGTGATGTCAATGAATACTCATTGTCACTTTCGTAATGCTCATTGTAGTAGAGACTTTATAATCGCAGGTACAACTATAGTAACTCCATTGAACAATAATGGTGTCAGACATCTTTGAATAACACTTGCACTAATAGTACTTGCTCGAAAAGTAACCACTAAATAGTGATCCGAATAGAGAAATAGCATAGTGAATAGTATAGAGATAGAGGATAGTGTAGAAAGAATGATCTGAATATTAATAGAGGATAGAACAAAAATAGTGATCGTTTAGATGTCACACTAATTCCCACATATACATTTCCTTTACTATCACTTGATCTACTTATTCAAAATGGGATCAGCTGTGTTTGCTTTCTGGTGATCTGTGTTGGTTGGCAATGGCACTTTATTCCTATATAACATAGACAAAAATTGTGTTAATACTCACAAAGGTAAACAAGCAAAGTGCTTGGTGCTGAAAAGATAGCATATTATGAAATAATAAAATATTTTTTATGTATTATTAACTTCCACCTGAAGATTGCCATAACTGCATGAAAACTCTGAGTAGAGTAGGTACATAGAAACACAAACGATTTTCTTATTTAATAATAATTTGTATGCAAAATATATTCGAAATAAATCATTTTTTAAAAAGTGCAGGTGTACATGAAATTATCTTCATGCATGACTTGAACAAGACTGAAGGAAAAAAAAATCCAAAAATATATAATCTCTTGCTGATTTGGTGAAAGCTACGTTTTTAAGCATTTTCTTTGTCAGCCAAGAACAATTTAGTTGAACTATATATAAAACAATAAGTTAAGATAATATTGTATGTTACTACTACTACTATTTATCTGCATGTTAAATTAATAAAACTTATTTGTTTAAGTTGAAAACAATGTTATTTGCTTAGGCCAGCATATTCTTCAGGACCCACTATTGCTGAAATGTGTTACAAACCAATGTTGTGTATAATAAAAACAGTAAAATAAAACTTAGAATAATTTCTTACTTCCCAGTCAACTTGATTTTCAAAAATTTAAATGCAATGTCAATCGTTAGGAAATTTTGTGAGATTGCTAGAAGTTCTGTTTCTCAAAATCTGATGTTTGACGGACTTCTTGATCAGGCTCTTAACTTTTCAGCTCCTCTCATAATTGTTTTTTTTTTTTTTTTTTTTTTTTTAAAAAAAAAAGTCTGAATAGACTGTTAGATGACACAGATGTGGTTATGGTTATTTAGGTTTGATTCAAGATGTACTGTACAAATGCCACTTTGGATGTAACATGTTGCTTGCATATAGGCTGGCAACTTTCTGATTTGACTTGCATAAAGAGTGAGTAGGTACAAGTAATTCTTTTAGTCTTATCTTCGTACAGGTGTATTTTTGAGTGCAGACAGGTATTATTTAATGATGTGATTGCATTGTTATGGTCATCATACAATTTATACACACAAACACACGTGTGTGTGTGTGTGTGTGTGTGTGTGTGTGTGTGTGTGTGTGTGTGTGTATATATATATATACACACACACACACTGAAGTATAGTTTTAAGGTGTGCTATATTTATGAGATAAAGTACTCAATATCAGAGATAGTGTATGTAAATATAAAAGTCCACATTAAAGTCAACATTCAGAAGTGATAGACTGTTTCTTGCTAGATGCAATCATCAGGCCACACGCACAATATATATATATATATATATATATAATATTATTTGATAATTAGTAGGGATAATTTCAAAGAAGATATAAATCCAAAGAGCTCAATGTAAGAACAGAGCAAATATAATAATGATGAATGTGGAGACATTAGAATCCAATAGATATTGTGAAATAAATTATTACCATGGATTTTTAAAATCTCTACTTTCATCATTTTATATATATATATATATATATATATATATATATATATATATATATATATTTTTAAATAGAAAACTATTAACATGGTTAAAAAAAAAAAAGTGAGACATGATTTTTTTTTTCTTAGTAATTATGACAAAATTTATTTTTTTAAAATTTTACTCTTGTCAAAATATCCTCCTTTAACCTTGATTACTGCAGCACAATTTTTTTGGCATTTATTGCAAAAGTTTCTCAGTTTAAATTTGATTTCATTCTTTTTCTCTTTTTTTTTCTTTTCTTTTCAATGACCCTAAGAGCTTTTTTTTTTTTAATTCACTCTTCTGTCAAATTCATCTTGTGCTAATTTTGTGGATGGCTTCAAACTTTTGAACTGTAGTGTATGAGTGCAGGGTGGTGTAGTTTGTCATTCAATTTGTTCCTATAGAAGACTATTATACTCTTCTACTGAGGAATGGGCTTCCTATTTTTCTAGCCTGTTTGCTGAATTCAAAGTCACTTCCTTACCTCTCTGTGTTTCTGTCTTTGGGTAGTTCACAAAAAAGAAAATAACTTTAAGGGAGACCTGGTCACAGGAATTCAAACCTTATAGCAAAAGCTCCCTTTTTTTTGCACTGATGAAGGACGGTTGATGAATGCCAGTGTGACAGCAGTCACAGAGATCAGGCAATGTTCATTCTTGGTTTATGTGTATATGTTTGGACCCCCAGGGATGATTTTGAACCTAAGATAGGGGCAGGCAAAAAAAATGATGCACCATAGCAATTATTTTTAGAATGAGAATTTTTGTAAAATTTGTTTATTTGTAAAAAGTAATATTAACATAAAATCTTTAAAAAAAATTGATAACAATAAACAAAGCTTTAAAATCAAATATTTTTATTGGCAAATAAGATGACTAGATTTATTAGCAATGATAAATTGCAGTTGAACATTTTCAAAAAAAAGAAATCAAACATTATTAACTTAGAATACGTTGTAGAAAGAACCAGATTGTTGTTACTGTATAAAAATATATATTTCAGCATAAAATCAAAATAAATATTGAAACAAAAAAAATATGTACAGTAAATATTCGAAACAATCCTTTACTTTCCAACATGAATATTAATTTGCAATTTCTTGTAGACAAAAATATTTTCATGACTAATTTTTGTTGCCTAGCATTCAGAAGAACTTCAACTTAGGCAATTTGTCATAATTGAAAAACATTAATTTTTCTATTATTTTACATGTGGGTCCCGTTTACAATATAAATACAATGTTGATCCCTGACTTCTTAACATTCATGTAGTTTTCTTTCCTTTTTGTGGGGACCTGTCTATTTAAGTATTACTGTTTTAAAAGGAAATGTATTATTACGATGTGTGTGTGTATATGATCATTTCATTTCCAGTAAACATTAATGTTGCAAGATTGATATAAACTCATAACATTTGTTGAAATGCCTTTCATCTCTTTTATTTGAAAATATCTGAGGAGTTTTAGTCAAATTTTTTTTTTTTTGAAAATCCCCCATGACCACTTTATTTAGAAAAACGTTCTTCTTTTTTCTTAATAAAGAAAAAAATTGAAGTTGAAGGCAAAAATTTCCATGGACATGGCTTGTTTTTTAAGGGCACTGTGGCATTAAATATGAGCCCCTCAGCATTTTGCTGTGGTCTAAACTCATACTTGATGGATCCTCATATTAAAATAACAACCTTGTGTCACCCCCTACCCTCGTAGGGAGGTCAGTAAATGCATTTTTCTATTCTTGTACAGGAAATCAAAGTATAACATCTGTTCTTCAGTTCTGTACTGTGTTTGTATTTTTGGACAATTCATGGAACAGCTTGAGGGATACCTGAATCTGGGGGTTGCACTAAAGAGGGAGGGATGGCAAATACTGATGCCAGCATTATTAGTTGCGGGGACTGGGAAATCTTAGTCCTTGGCTCATCTGTATTTAAAGATGACCTTGTCAAATCCTGCTAAGTATTGGCACATAGGTAAATAGCAGATGAGAGTGTAGTATCTGCTCACTCTTCAGCAAGAATTGAATATGGTTTCCTGACTGACAAAATCTTGAAAGGAAGGACGAAAAATATGGGAAAAGAAAAATTGGGTGTGGTAGAGGAAAGATACGAGGAGGAATTTAGAGAGAAATGGAAACTGTGATGGGAATAAGAAATATTCCAGTTTTTATGGGAGTACCTTAGAGAACACTTCTCATAGTGTTATTTTTAGTGGGGAAGAACATCACCTATGGAAGATTATGATAACATATGTGAACTAGTGGAGACTATTTGGAATGATAGTATCAGTTCTGTTTTCTTTTAAAAGTACTTGTATATCATTTTTTGTGATGTCAACAAACTCTTGTCATTTTCCTAATACTCTCTCAAGAAATCATCACCAAATAGTAATCCATATAGTGATCAGTGTAGAGAAATATAGTGAATAGTATAGAGACAGAGGATAGTGTAGAAAGAGTGATCCATATAGTAATAGAGGATAGAATAGAAATGGTGATCTGTGTTCAAACTCCAGTGTCGGCAGTGACACTTTATTCTTATATAACACATTTTTTTTAAAAAAAATCCTGTCACATATGGAAGACCTCAAACCTTGTCACAAATCAAAATAACCCCATCAAATCTAAACTAGCAGTGACCAATATAGTGTACCAATTGCATTGCCCTGTCAAAAACCAATGACCTATATTGGACACATCACTCCATTACTGAGTAGATGTCTTACATGCCACCTGTCACAGCAGAGTGTGATTAATAAACATTTATTAACCCATAACTTTCAAAAACCTTTAAGGAAAATTCTAGTTGTTAATACAAGGATACTTTTCAGATCATATAGACATACAAATCTTGTCATGAGGGAGGCTCTGCTTATTAAACTTTATTCTCCCACTATCACGCGCACACTATTTAGCATCAGAGATGGAGTATTAAAAATGTTCTAAAAATAGAAGTCTTGCCCTGGTCAACAGGCTGCATATAGCATGTGATTGCCAAGAAGCATACAAACCACTCAAACTTCACACTCTAAAATTACTATGTAGCAGCCACACAAAATTTCACCATCCAAAAACACATTCTTGAAAATGGCTAGAGAAGTAGTTGAAAGTGCTTGGAACAATTATAACTATAGACAATTCCTATATTCTTAATGCTGGAAAAACTCAAGATTAATTAAATCTTCCTTGTCAATTTTCAATGGAAGATCTACACACACCGTATATATTTGTGTAACTTGTGATCTCATGTATCATGTGAGTTCCTTTTTTGAAAGACCAAAATACAATAGACTAACCACTTTTCCTCTATCTCTTTAAATAAGTTAAGAGTAAAAGAGAATTATAAAAGTATTGTTAGCAACCCTCTACTCTTTGTGTAAACGTGTACGTCCATAAACAACCGAACAAGAAACAGATAAACTTCTTATAAACAATGGAAAAGATGGAAGTGCAGTGTCATGAATAACTGCTCGGGTTAAGAAATTGGAGAGTTGAGTCCCACTTCAGTTGGGTTTGATATATTCACTTACTTTGGAAAAGTATGAATTCACCTCTTCTCTCATCAATTGTGGTAGTAGGACTTGTATTAGTCAATCATTATCTTCCCAAAATTAGTACAATCTCTAAAAATTATTTTCTGGCTTTAAATAACCTGCAATTATTTTATAAGCCATAGAAAATTAATGAATTGATCAAACCAGCTTGCACCCTAACTGGCTCAAGACACACCACTGCTGGTATGGATGCAGTACATGTTGCCCCTGCGACCATAATGGGTTATAGAACTTGGGTTTCATCTTGATTATGGGCATACACTTGGCTGAAATGACAAAAATAATTATTTACACCATCTACATTTTTCAGACTGTTCTCATCTTTGTCATATTCACAATATTTCAGTTATTGTACACCATAACCATGGCCTTCTTCAGTTGATATACATTAGAATTTTGAACTGAACCCTTTATTTTATTCACTGGTAGATTGTTCTAGTTTCATGTGCCATGCCTTTTCTAGATATTTCAGTTTCAGTTATTTTCCCTTTAGTAGCTCAACTCTCCAAGTTTTTCTTCACTTCTGCTGTGGCCAGGTATTGAACTCGCAACTCTTTTGGGTCAAGTCACTGGATTACTTCAACCAATGCTTTTATCCACTAATTCAGTTTGAAATTTCAATGTATATCACCTGAAGAAGGCCAGAGCATACAACTGCTGAAATGTGAATATGACAAAGATGAGGACAGCAGTCTGAACAATGTAAATAGTTACAGTATCTCAACTTGGAAAAATAGATAAATAAAAATAATCATGTTTGTCTCAATATAGCCATGCCTTGAAACTTTTGGAGCTGGACAATTTTATAATTAAAGGAAAATTGAAGAAAAATTAGGAAACTATATTTTTGAAGGTTTGTTTTCCTCATTTTCATTGCTATATTCACGATTTCATTTGTTGTATGCTCCAGCCCTCTTCAAGTGATTGGAATTTCAAACTGAACCCTTTATTTCATCTGCTGGGGTAGATTGTTCTGGTTCCATGTGCCATGCCTCTTCTGGATGTCTAATCAAGTATCATACATGCACTAATCGAATTTTGGTATAACAATGCTAATCAACAAGTTCCACCAAAATGAATTGGAATCCAGGCTAAGATTAATGGTTTTTGTGATTTAACAGTTTCAGTATAGGTTTCTATTATGTCTAAAATGTATGGATGTTTGGACTCTCCTTCTTTCTACAAAACTTGCTGGAGAGTCTATGGATAAGAGGAATTTCTGCATGTATGAGTTTTTAATGAGTTCAAGTACCATCTTAATGGCCTGCAGCTTGGCTGTAAATATGGAAAGCTGATTTGGTTGCATGTTGTAAATGTATTGGTAATGATTTGCCTATAGAAATGTACTGAAAATTAGAAAGGGATTGTCATTGGTCAGGAATTAATGGATGCATTACTGTAATAATAGGACTATTACGTGTATCATAATTAGCATTGGTAAGGAATTTACTGTTGATTTTTTTTTAAAATTATTATTCTTCAAATGATTTAATTTAATAAATAATCCTATTATAATTATATCTGCCCCTCCATTTGTTAGTTTGCATACTCACTGTCAATGCCTATAATGTATTCTTCCATTTTGATTGTATGGGAAAAGGGGAAAAGGTTTCAGTGAGAAAATGAAACAAAGAAGAAAAGATAAGTGTTTGATGTCTCCTGCCAATACCTCATAAATAATTCTCTGTTCCATTTTGATTGCATAGAAAAATAAATATCAGATGCTACTTGGTTTCACTGAGAAAATGGAGTGAAATGGGAATATTTTCAATTTCTAATTTTTTTAATTTATACCCACTTCTTAAAATAACAACCAGCATTCATGTTTGATTGTTACAGGAATATTTTGTTAAAGTTGTTAAGCTCAAATATTTAGTGATATGATAGGGGAATTTCTATAGATATTTTATTGCCGTAGAACTTGCTTATTCAATCATTAAGATTCATCACAAAATTCAAATAGAAAAACTGTAAAATTTATATGGGTCTTTCTAATGTCTACAATTTCGATAAATCATTATTGGTCCAAGAGTCACTCAGATTGTGTTTTGTTTTTTTATTGCATTTGTTTCCACAGTATTTTGGCTGTATGAACAGACACCCTTATCCTGGTTGTCATGACACCATTTATAAACATACACCTGTGCCTGTAGTAACTTTGCTGGGTGTCTCTCTGTTGGCTATGGTGGTATTCAGTTAGTTGTATTGTCTAGTGGTTTGCATTGAGATATGTGTGTGTGTGTGTGTGTGTGTTAATTTGAAAGACTACTTTTGAAGCCAAAATTACTGGTTTTTCAGTGGTTTGCTGATAAGGAGGCATTTAAGGCAAGCGGGCTTTATGATAGTGCTCAATATGAATGATAGTGTTAATAGAATTTATAAAAGTTTTTTCACTTAACTCCTGTTTACTTCAAAGTTTTGTGGCTATAAAGATGTAACCACTCGGAACAGAATAAAACCACTGATATTTCTCAATTCTTTCAAGAAATATCAGATGATCTTTCGATGAGTGTTTACATCTATGATGTAATGTATAGTGGTTACATCTGTAATTTGTTATTACTCAATAATATCAACTTTGAATTCGGCTGCAATGTGTTGACCATGTTTGGAAAATAAATTCCTAAAACTCTAGATACATACACAAAACAATCCATACATAAAGTAAAAATAAAATTTATCCTTGCTGATGGCTAAAATTATAGTTGAATGCACTTGAGCATTACACAAAAAAACTTCACGGTACCTTGCCAGTCTTTTTCATGAAACTTGTATTAAAGGACAATTGCTGCCCTAATACACACATACATATATATATATATATATATATATATATATATATATATATATATATATATATATAAGCAGTATAACCCATCTTTGACCAGGTCTTTCACTACTGGGAATTTTTGCTGTTCAGTTGAAGCAGTTTAAGTTTAGTCATCTCACCCAAAAATCAGTATTAGTAACAACATTTGGGTGCAACTGAGGCACATCTCCAAATGAGGTGGGGTGGGTTAACAATTTGAATGGTGGGGTGGCCCTGAAAAGGGAACTGTATAATAATAAATATTAAATAATATTATTGTAATAATTTAATTTATTTATTTTTATTAAAATTTTCATGAAAGATATATATCCAAGAACAGATAGTAAATAGTAAAACATTGCTGAGTTATAATGTACAGGAAGTAGTGGAGAGCCATTGTCACCAACAATTTCGACTCAAACCTGGCACTGAAGTATTATCTATCAAACAAAAATTTTCATTGAAATCGGATTAAACCTGGAAATGCATAAACATCTGATCACACAAACGTACACACTCGCTCACACACACACATAAACGTACACACTCGCTCACACACACACACACACGTACACACTCGCTCACACACACACACACACACACGTACACACTCGCTCACACACGTACACACTCGCTCACACACGTACACACTCGCTCACACACTCGCTCACACACTCGCTCACACACACACACACGTACACACGTACACACACACACACACATTTTGAGCCATGCTATCACTTGATCTATCCTCAAATATTGACAGTGCAGATGTGGTTTCTAAGTCCTGCTAGGGGCTTGCATTCTCTTGTGCAGGTGTGGCAACATTAAGTATCTTTTGCAGTAGTTGTCACACATGTCATGTTTTCTCTCTCTCTCTTATCTCTGATGATTTTTTTTTTAGGCCCGTCCTACTTAGATAGCCGTGACCATCTTCATTACATGTTAGATCCAATTTTGTGGCACCATTTTCATGGAAATTATCAAAACGTTTACAAATATCTCTTGAAAGCTCTTCATGCACAACATGATTCTGCTTAATATCTCTTTTACCAAAGTCTGCTGCTTTCCTCCAGGATGAATGATCTACAGTAACATTTTCTTAGTGATTTTAACCTTCAGTGTATACTTGATGCCATCTTTTGCTTGTGCACTAATCTTTGTCCTTCAGCCAATCCACCATATACCATATAGAAACTGCTTAGTGATCCTATTGTCCTTTATCCTGACCACATGACCAGTTACAAGTTCAGCATATATATATATATATATATATATATATATATATATATATATATATATATACACAATTTAACCTTGCATTTGTATGACATTTTATACTTCAAAATAAGTTAAGATTTCTTATAAAAGCAGATATTAACTGAAATTAATATATTTATCATATAATTATATCCTGAAAGTTGTACATTGGAGAAAAAAATCTAAATGTATGCAAAAATTAAATTCTTTATTGCTAATGATTTTTCTTTTTTGTTTGTAGGTAAGTAAAGTTTCTGTTCTGAGCTCATGGTAAGGTTATTTTAATATTTTTTACATTTCTGTTTAACTTTTTTCTTTTTCTTTTTTTGTCTTCTTTCCTCCTCTTACTTGTTTTTCCTTCTCTTAGTCTTTTTTCCTCCTTTTGTGTTCTTTTTCTTTGTGTTTTTCTTTTCTCTCTCTCTTTCACTTTTCTCTGTCCCAACCACAGCTATTTATGTTTAACAATGTAACAATGACCAAAGAACATGCTCATAGTCAAGCATGACATGGATTATTCCTTTAAATCTTTCAAAACTAAGAGAAATAACTCTTTGGACAATATAATCCCATTTAAAATGTCTCTGAGGACAAAGCTGTTTCTGTTATTGAAATAGAACATAGAATTAAATGTTAAGTTTTTTCCTATTTTATACATGTTTGCATAGCAATTGTAAGTTTATAATATAATAAACACAGGTGATCCCCCTCCAAATAAGTTGACAAAAATAGTCAACAGGTAGACTGAAATGAGTACTGCTTTTCTAAGAAAGCTACTCTCATCAAAGTGTTAACATCTTTTTGAATCACCCTTTATTGACCAAAAAGTTTTTTTGGTTTATTAAATTTTCAGTTTATTAAGTGTACAAACTTTGTGGTTAACTAATATATATATATATATATATATATATATATATATATATATATATAAAATAAAACCCTGTGATGGAATCATTTTTAAATAAATAATTATATTTAGGCTATACTTTTGTATCAAGCACTGTTTTTTATTTAAAAATAACAAAAATACTAAAGAACTTTGGATTATTTACCTAACAATTTCTTTCCTATTTTCTATATATTTTCACACACACACATACATACATATATATATATATATATATATTAAAAGGAAATTTTGTGTCTAACCCAATATATATAATAATAGTAATAATCACAATAATAATACAACTAAAGGAAAAAAAAATGTAATTTATGAGAATTTAATGTATCTTTCAGGTGAGCATCATTTTTGCCAAGAAGTGGTCAATTTTTAACTAGAGATGTAATATTCAGTTAATCAGCAAAAGTTCAATTGACCGACTCAAGAGTTTTGCATCAAAATGCTAATCAGTCAAATGTTCAATAATTCTTTATCACACATCTGGCCCTGATGAATGCTTTGTCATTCAATCTGAGAAATCAAATGAAATTTTGTTGATTTATTGGACACACACATACACACTTTTAAACACATTGGGTTCCTTTTTAAAAGCAGTTAATGATACAAAATAATGTAACAATATCAATTTTCTTATTAATTACTCATATTATAATTTGTATCTGCAATATAAGTTGTAATTATTACTGACATTATACAATATTACTTAGATCAAACACATTTAGAAATTAATAAGAAAAATTAACTTTTTTTTCTATAGAATAAATTGCAAACTGATATCATACTAAAGGCCTTTCCATTCAAACAATAGTAACCCTGGGGTGACAATTTATGCTAATTTTAGTATCTACCATATAATTTTTGAAGGTGAAGGTCATTCAAAAATGAAACAAATGGTAATTGTCTGATTAAAGAACTTTGTCTTTATTGAAATAACAATGTATAGATGCCTCTTTTTTGTGCACTTAGTTTCATTTTTTTTCTACTTTTTTTTTTTTTCTCAAAATATAAATTTTATAATGCATAATGGTGGCAATCCACATGCATCTATTTATTTACCAAGTCATGTAACACAATTTTCTAGCCATACAGATTATGGTTTACAATGGCACACCTACATATGTAAAAAGGCTATCAAGTATTTGCCAAACATTTGAGATATTTGTTTATAAGAAACTTCTAATGCAGTGTAGTGAATTATATATTTTATGTATGTTATATTTAAATTTATTTAATGTTATTATGTATTATTGTTTATTATTTTTTACAATTTTTAGAATATATAGAGTTTGTTTATATATGTGGATTGATATAAGAATGCTAATCAAAAACTAATTTCCTATTAAAAACGTCATAAAAACAACCCTAGCTCAAGAATCCCTTGTCTGATTTGAATGAAATTTGGCACTGCACTCATCTGATTTTCAAGGTACAGTATGCTCCTAAATTGGTTTGGGCATTATGCATTGTTTAAACTGTATCTCGGGAACAAACAAACATACAAGATTAGAATTTTAGTATTATAGAGATAAAGACAGTTCCTCGGATTCAAAAAAAAAAAAATGAAATTTAATTTCTGTTGAGAAGCACATTTTCTTTAGTAGGACTTTCTGTTTCTAGGCTGGTAGAATTAATTTCACTATTTAAAAAAACATGAATATCTTAAATATGATGCTTGTAGTAATGATGTATATAAGATGAATGACTCATTCTGAAAAAGAAATGAACAGATGACTTTACAGAAACCTCTTTTCTGTTCAGCCATATGCTGCAAAATAATTTCTATGCTGATTTCATGTCATTGTGGTTTTAAAACTGGGAAAACCTCATTTATGTTGATTTTTCTTTTTTTTTTTTTTTTTTTTTACATATGGAATTCTCATTAACCTTCCTGTTTGAACTAATTGCATTTCATTTACCTGATTTTTGTTTTTTTGTGTGTGGTGGGGGGCGTGGAATCTATATCTCCCAGGAGACTGCTAAAAGATCTCCTGGAATATAGATGTTCCAGCAGCTATAAAAAAAACCTCTCACACACACACACATATATATATATATATATAGTGTAACCTGGATATAAGAGATTTTCTCTGGTCCCAAATTAGAGCCTGTGTTAATGTATATAAAATAGACCAAACCCGGATATAAGAGACTTCTTCTCCGGTCCCGACAACTCTCTTATATCCGGTTACACTATAATATATATATATATATATATATATATATATATATATATATATATATATATCCACAGACACTGTTTCGCTGTTTCACAGCTCATCAGTGTGGCTAGACATCCGGTTGCCTCTAGCTAGGATCGAAACCCGACTGAATTGGTGTCAGTCGGAGATTCTAACCATTAAGCCGTCGGTGCACAGTAGGGATGAAAGTGGATTTTTAGCGTATTTATTTTTAGAAACACGCCCAGTGACCGATAGTGACTCAATTCGCATATATATATATATATATATATATATATGAATTGGATTAAATCTGGCATATTTATGTTTTTAATTTATTTTGTTTTAAATGTTATTTTTGATGGATACTCATATTTGAGTAGGAGCTCTGTTTTTTTTAATTACAGTATTTTTTTTATCTAACTACATCTACCTGCCTGAATATTTGAGAACCTTATACTCAAATATGAGCAACCATCAAGAATAAGATTTAAACAAAATAAATTGTAGGATTTAATCCATTTCCTAAAAATAAATTGCCTTTAGATTAGGATATGAAACAAGAGATATCGATGTTTCAGGAATTGGCACTGAGAGTGTGTTCAAAAGTGCTCTTCAGGCAGACTGTAAGTCTTACGTGGCTGAGTGGTTAGGCATGTCGGATCCAATAACAGTTTCCCATAGGGGATGCAGGTTCAAATCCTGCTGGAGAATACATATTTTTCTTACAAGATTTCTTGAATATTCAGGCCAGTACATGTAGTTGGATGAAAAATACCGTTTAATTAAAAAACAGAGCTTCTACTCGAATATGAGTATCCATCAAAGAAAATGTTTAAACAAAATGAATTAAAAATAAAATTGTGTGTGTGTGTATGTATGTATGTATGTGTGTATGTATGTGTGTGTGTGTGTATGTATGTATGTGTGTATGTAATATATATATATATATATATATATATATATAAAAACTTCCATGAGTTTTGAAAAGTTGAATCGATTATCTGAATCTTTCTTTTACTTTTTTTTTTTTTTTTTTCTCTTCAGATCATTGAGGGTTTATAGATTTAAGAAATAACTTTTGATTTGGACATACAGAAAGGACACTTATACTTACCATCAGGAAGAGACAGTTTAAATTTCTAGGGCACATAATGAGGAAAGAGGGCTTGAAAAATTTGATACTCACAGGACAGATTGAAGGCAAATAGAGGAAAACGATGCATAACATACCTAGTGAGCTTGAATAAATAGACTGTAGAATATGGTTTGGGAGAAATAATTTATTAAGAGATACAAAGGACAGCAAATTGTGGAGAGCCATGATTGCCAATGTCGTAAATGGACATTGGCACATAAAAGATGTCAGATTTTAAGACAAGTCCATTCTCAATTACTGGCAACACCAATTTCACAAGATCAGTGGTAATATACATATATGATTAATCCAAATATATAATCATTACTTAGCTGATTGATGTTATATTCAGCACCCCGACTTCAGAATTTCATAGGCAAACCTTTTTGTAATCATTTGGTCCACTCGTCAGGAGGTTTCAGCAATACATGCACTGTCACATAACTAAATCTACACTGTTGTAAGTAGACAGTTGATTTGAATTTAGAGAATTTTTTTTTTTTTATCTCTCTCTCTCTCTCTCCTTTTTGTAAAAGGTTCAAGGTGACACTACCCCCTGTTAAGATATGTAACCCTCACCCCTTACAGCAACTACTTAATTTAGTGTTAAGTGATGTAATATTTTATTTTGGAATATTAGTTTTAAAAGTAAAAACAGTTTATTAAATCTGAATAATGAGTTGATTAACTTCTTGAAAAAAATAAGTGCTAATTAAAAATATTAATCAGTTAAATTAAATCTTTCTGGAAGAGGCTGAGGGTGGTAATGGGGTTTGAACCAGTGGATATCAAAGCATTCGCATCTAAGTAAATCACCAACTTAGCTCATTTCACTTCTACTGTTATAGTTTGGTGTTACTGGTGTATATCTATAGAGGTTCTTGATAAAATGCAAATAATCAGCAATATTATTTGTCCTGAGCTGGCATCTCGGCTTCAGTCACTTTTTCACTGCCATACTGTAGCTTTCCTGTACCTTTTTCTCTAAATACTTTAATGGTAAGTGTTCAGATGGACCATTTTGCTATGGTACCTATACTTCATGAATTTAAATGTAGTATTAGATTATTGGCATGGTCTCATCAATTCAGTTGAATTAGCTAGATGTAACAATAACTTCTATGTTAAATTTCTTTCTTTGAACTTTTTGCATATGGAACTCTTCTGGCTCTCTGCTTTCCAGCCATAAGTTTTCAATTTCTTGCCTTGGAGATTGTCTTGGAGTCATTATAATGTTCTCAAAAGATTTACAACAAGTTTGCAAAATCTGTCTATATTTCTGGGATATGGTATTGTAACTCTTTACACTATTCGGACTGTTGTCCTCATTATTTACATTATTCGGACTATTGTCCTCATCTTTGTCGCCATATTTATCACAATGTTTCGGCCTTTTTTTAGGTGGTTGGAATATCTAACTTAACCCTTTATTTCGCTCACTGGGGTAGACTGTTCTAGTTCCACATGCTATGTTTGATGGATGTCAGCTATCAGTTATCTCCTGTTAATTTTCCCTCTGAAAGTTCTCCACTGCCTCAACCAGGTATTGAACTCACACTCTTTGGGTCCTGTCACTGGATCTAACCAATGTCTTTATCCACTGTGCCATGTGTCCCTGAAGAAGGCTGGCGTGTACGACGGCCGAAACGTTGTGATAAATATGGCAACAGATGAGGACAATAGTCCGAATAATATACATAATACCTCATCTCAGAAATATAGACACTCTGTTGTCCTCATGTTTATCATATTCATAATGTTTCGGACGTTGTATGCTCCAGTTTTCTTAAGGTGATATTAGTTAGAATTTCAAACTGAAGCCTTTATTTCGTTCACTGGGTTAGATTGTTGTAGTTCCACATGCCATGACTTTTCTGGATATCTCAGTTATTTCCCTTTTAGTAACTATCTCTTTTTTTTTTTTTTTTTTTTTCACCTCTGCTGTGGCATGTGGAACTAGAACAATCTACCCCAGTGGATGAAATAGTGTTTGGTTCAAAATTCCAACATTTACCTGAAGAAGGCTGAAGTGTACAATAGGTGAAACGCTGTCAATATGATAATAAAGATGAGAACAACAATGTAAATAAAAATTCCCATGTTTGGTTAATTGGTTAGATTTTGGCTACTGGGTTGGGCCAAAAATGTTTTGTTATTATCTTGTATTTCATGTTTAACCTGTAGTGCCTGAATGAGGTGATAATCATGAGAGCTCTTAAAACTTCAATTATAAGAAGAAAAAAAAATAGAAAAAGTCTATCTTGGAATCATAACTGTACCTTGCTTTGCACATTTTATAATGACTTTTACGGTCTAATTATTACTATCACGATTAGTAGCACTAAGTACTGATTATTTGAACTTAGGAATTAGAAGCCTTTTAATACAAGTGTTTTGAGTCCAGTTACTAAGTACTTAAGAAATGGATAGGCATATCATAAATTGTTATTATTCATGTATTATTGTTTAATCAGGAGTTATCTTGGTCATTTTTGGGAGCAGTATTGCATTCTCATGCATTGGTTTGCTTTTGTCGTAACAACTTAGGAATGTTCTTGTACTATGATCCTTTGTCTATAAAGATACTGTTTATAATTTTGTGAAGAGCCATTATCATTGCAAGAGTCATTCACTTTTTGTTGTTTTTATTATTGGCATAATCAATCCATTTCACAGCCTTCTCTCTCTTATCATAATTTTTTTTTTTTTTTTCTTACAGTAAGGTTTGCCCTGTACAAGGCTCGGGGGCCACTTGAGGTAGAGGATTATGTAACGGGTTAGTTTATAGAGATAAGAGGGGGAAAATAAGTTAACTCTAAACTGGAACAGGTTAAGATTGTAGAGATCAGTGAAAACATCCTCTTGTAAATCTGTTCAATGGAACAGCAGTTCGCGAGAAGACGCTGTTTGAGTGAAACTTCTCACCAATGGAATACGGGGGGTGGGGAATGTGGTTGGTTTGCAAAAATGTAAGTGGCATGGTTGGTCCTGTCATTGAAGGTTATACCTGGCAGAACCAAGGAATGTAGTTCATTTGAGCACCTTCCATGGAAGTAGTGATAGAGTAGTGAGTCATGCTACTTCTTACCTGACAATTAAAATACAAAGAACCAATATTATTTATGAGTTCAAATGCCTCTTAAGGAACTATGTTCCTGATCAAACCAAACTCATAAATAATTAGCTTGGTTATACTACGTCATGCCTATCTAGATGACTCGTGTTGCACCAACCTGACCATAGCTCAATTAGGACTCCTTTAAACATAGAAAAACTTACTGTTGTAACCTGGGGAAGGTTACTGACTAGAATAATCACACAAAGGTTGGTAATGAGTGATAATAATTAGGACAGGAACAACACATAAGATTTTCCAGCTGTGTATAGAAGAACTAGTCAACTGCTAGAAGTGAGTCAAGTGAGTTCCACAATGAATCTCCAACTGCAGACCAACATACAGTATTTACTACTGTATTTATGTGAATGGGAACATACCCACTATTGTCCATAGGTATGCTACAACACTTACCAAACTCCATCTGAAACATACTAGTAGAAAATGCAAGTATAATAGCCTCACTGTATGTAAAAAAAAAAAAAAAAAAATAAATAAATAAAATAATGGAAGCTCTAATAATAAAAAAGGAAAAGCCAACACTCAATAACATTAACTACGAATATGGCCACAATATGTTGACTGTGTTTGGAAAATATAACTTTCCTGTAAATTCAGATACGTTCTGTTGAAAATAAAAAAAAAAAATTAAAAATCACCCTTGATAATGGCTACAAGAATAGCCGAAATTGCTTGGATATGCAGGACTTTTGGACAGTTTTTACACACTGTGTCCAGAAAAAAACACTTGTATGAGCACAAGAAAAATTAATTAAAAATCCTAACCACAGTAACTTGTCAATTGTCTTTAATAAAATTTGTATAAAAGAGGGAATGCTGTCCAATACACAATTTTTTTTTTTTTTTTTTTATATATAATCCTTAGAGGAAAAAAAAACAAAAAAAAAAACAACTTTTGTATAGAAATAGTTTCAAAACATAAAAATAGCAATTGTTATGTTGCAACATTTCTATAATAAAAAAAAATCCTAACACACATACACTAATATATATATATATATATATATATATATATATATATATATATATATATATATATATATATATATCCACTCAAGCATGAAATATTGTTGCCTCTTTTATATTTATATATACTTCATATTGAGCACTTTTACCCATAAATATAGCTTACCTTAAAACTATATTTTATAGCAATATGTGTGTTGATTAAATTAGGATCAATACATATGAAAATTATAAATAGCAACACAAATAAAATTTTAAAAATAGATAAATAAATAAAATTTTAATCCAACACATGCCAGTATAGATTATCAGATGCCAAAAATTTCCCAATATACATGATTTTCCTTCAATAAAACAATCCTCATAAAATTTATTCCAATATATAACATAAATATAATACACTTAGAGACACTCACACAGAGAATATATTGGTAGTCACAGCGCACCCAACTAGATATTTGATACACATTTCCCATTTCTTCTTGCTACCGACTTAAGAAATTTGACATGCATACAGACATTAAGTGACATACACTAAGTCCACTAGAATTCACACATGCAGACAAAAACATGCATACAAAGACTACACAAATATGAACGTGATATCTACCTGACCCATGAAAATGAACCATATAGAATTAGAAATGCCAAAACATAATCTGTTGTACTCATTTTCCAATTAAATTTCTGATGTACAAAGAATATCAGACTTATAAACTGTTTCTATCTGTTCCTTATTTCATCATTTTGTTGGACTTAATCCATATGTTTTCAATTTCGTGTGTGTGTGTATCTATATCGCTCGCTCAGAAAATTTATTCAAGCATTTTGAGTTAATCTCATGCTGAACATAATTTATTTCTGAATTTTTGGGATGAGTGATTATTTACACTATTTACATTTAGACACTCTACTCTTTTTTGTCTTATCACAATGTTTTGACATGAAGACTGGAGGACACAACAGCCAAAATGTTGTGATAAAAAAGATGAGGCCAATAGACCAAATATAAATAGTGTAAATAAAACTGAACTGAAAGTTTACTTGCAATTAATACTACCTTTTATACTATAATAGTTATTGTATTTCATGTATGAAATGTATATGTACATGTAGCAACTATTATGTTTCATTAACAATGTAAGTGCAATTGATTTTTTTGTTGTTTTTTTCGTAATGTTTTTCTTTTTTTTTTTTTTTTTTTTTGTTGATTTTTCTTTTTCTTTTCGTGATGTTGTTTTCTTTTTCTTTTCGTGATGTTGTTTTCTTTTTCTTTTTCTTTTCGTGATGTTGTTTTCTTTTTCTTTTTCTTTTCGTGATGTTGTTTTCTTTTTCTTTTTCTTTTCGTGATGTTGTTTTCTTTTTCTTTTTCTTTTCGTGATGTTGTTTTCTTTTTCTTTTCGTGATGTTGTTTTCTTTTTCTTTTCGTGATGTTTTTTTCTTTTTTTTTTTCTTTTTCGTGATGTTGTTTTCTTTTCTTTTCGTGATGTTGTTTTTTTTTTGTTTTTTTTTTTTTTCTTTTCGTTTTTTCGTGATGTTGTTTTTTTTTTTTTTTTTTTCGTGATTTTTTCTTTTTCTTTTTCTTTTCGTGATTTTTTCTTTTTCTTTTTCTTTTCGTGATTTTTTCTTTTTCTTTTTCTTTTCGTGATTTTTTCTTTTTCTTTTTCTTTTCGTGATTTTTTCTTTTTCTTTTCGTGATTTTTTCTTTTTCTTTTCTTTTCGTGATTTTTTTCTTTTTTTTTTTTCGTGATGTTTTTTTTTCTTTTTCTTTTCGTGATGTTTTCTTTTTCTTTTTCTTTTCGTGATGTTTTCTTTTTCTTTTTCTTTTCGTGATGTTTTCTTTTTCTTTTTCTTTTCGTGATGTTTTCTTTTTCTTTTTCTTTTCGTGATGTTGTTTTCTTTCTCTTGTTTTTTTTTTTTTTTTTTGACGTTTTCTTTTTCTTTTCGTGATGTTGTTTTCTTATTTTCTTTTTCATTAACCAAATATCTATATTTTGCTCCAAATTACTTTCATCTTTTGTTATTTTAAAATTGATGAGTAGTAAAGTTTTTAAAGGTAATCAGTTTTCATGGAATTTATTTTATTTTTTTTTTTTTTTTTTGTGCTATCAAGTTTGATATTTTTTTTTTTTTTTTTTTTTTTTAATAAAAACAAAGATAACATTTATCAGTTAACAATGGTATTTAAACTGTAGAAATGCTTCCAGTGATTCTTTATTTAAAAAATCGTGTATTCAGTTTAGCTGTTTCTACAAAGTGGGTATAAGGAACTTTTATGCACACTTGTATTTTTCTCTGAATTTAGTAGGAATTCATTTACTGAATTATAAAAAATTATTTACATACAAACTATTGTCTGCATCTTTATCACAATGTTTCAACCATTGTGCATGTTAATCTGAGTAATCTTCAGGGAACTTTGAACTGAACCCTTTACTTAATCAAGAAGTGTATTGTTTTCATTCCATTGACCATGTCTAGGTATATCTCGTGTAGTTCCTATTTAGTACTGCTCAGTTATTGCTTGCTGCATTTTCACTGAATCCCAGTACACAGTCCAGCCCAGGGATTGAACTATTAATTACTGTCACCAAATCAACAAACCAATGTTTAAATTCACTAACCTATTGTCTGCATGTAAATAACTCTTCAGTCTAGAATTCAGACAATGTATACAAATACACCAAAAATATAATGGAAATAAGATTACTTAAATCAGTATTTCTCAACCTTTTTAAGCAACAGCACACCTAAGATCAAATGAAAATATTATAATACACTTAGCAAAATTTTTAAAGGGTATACATTTAAATGTTATGAAATAAAACCAGAGATTAAAAAAAAGTACACACAAATATGAACTTATTTATTTCAATGTTTCTATTCAACTATTTGTACAGTTTATTTAGTGTGAAATCTGTGCTTGGTATCTTTTTGTGATTTCTTCAATGTTTGGTCGAAGGATAAGCAGACCCTCATTTTTTTTCTTCATTTGAGCGTAGTCTTTCTTGTTTTTTATTTTTTATATTATTTAGAGTTGGGAAGCCTAATGCATCTAAATAAGTAGAAAATTACAATAAAACTGATAAAGCCTTTTTACCTAATATGGGATAAAAGCTTAATACTTATTCATTTTTTTTTTTTAATACTAACTAAATAAATACCATAACTGCTTTCTCACACACACACACACACACACACACACACACACACACACACTTATATATGTATACTGTGACAATATTTCATGGCTCTCTTAAGAGGACAGTGTGGCACATGCACACTAGTTGAGAATCACTGACTTTAAATATATAGTGTGAATACTGAAAAGTTTTGGCTTGACTTGAAACAATTTTTTTTTCCCCATAATTTTCAGTTATTAATTAGTGAGAACATTTCAGCAAACACTCTTGTACATAATATGCAATGAATGAGCAATTATTCTAAAGCTTACATTTGTAGAAAATCTGAAAATATCCCACCCCAACATGATACTTAATCTGTCATAATTTGTCATATTTAAAGGACGTCTGGTTTGTCACTTGTTGTATTGACAACATAAAGGCATGATTATTTAAGTTTCATTTGTCTTCATCAGCTCATTATTTATTTTAGAAGGGCAGACATTTCTAACTCTTTCCCCTCAAAAAAAAAAAATGTCTTCTGTTTATAACCTTTAAGGAACTTTGTTTTAGCATCAGGCAGTTTTTGACACTGGGCCTTTAAACTTTACAAACTGTTGATAAATTACTCTCAAAATAGAGATTTTATTTTTATTTCATTTTTTTTTAAGGTCATGACCTGTGGTAAAAAAAAAAGTCTGTTAAGAATACATATTTGTAAAAGGCAGAAGGGTTAACATGTTTTATTATTAAACCATTTTTTTACATTATTTTTGTTAAAAAGATGAAAAGGATGCTGAGAATATCATGAAATGAATATTTGAGCAGCAACAAAGTTCAAGAGCACTGGTTCCCAAACTTTATTTTTTTTTTTATTCTTGGCTGCAATTTTGGAATGAAAATATGCTTGCACTTCACCAAAGTTTTTGGTAAGAAGTACCTGTATGAAGACACCAGCTCAGGGGAAAGGAAGTCCCTGTAAAAAGGTGCAAGTAGTCCTATGGCAAGGAAGGGCCAAAGAGAGGGTTAAAGGGCGATGTGCAGATTCAAATTCAGAACATTATTATTGATACCTCTCTCCTTCAATTTGCAGACACTAGTTACTATATTCTTAATACTTTATATAATGCAAAGATATCACAATGATAAAATTGGTCAATAATCTTACTTATTATAAAACACAGATTGTGTGTGTGTCTGTACGTTTATATATTGGATCGGATTTCGTACATTTTTCAACCGATTTCAACAAAACTTCACAGGACTGCATAAAATTAGCTTGCGGTGGTTCTGACAGCGCCAAAAATTGGAAAAACACAATTGTTTTTGCATGAAATCAATTTGAAAACACGATTAAGAGGCATTAATGAAAGGGGACAACTCATATCGAGTTATACTTATACCCATGTTGTTTGTGTGTGTGTGCGCGCTCATTTATATATGGGATTGGATTTCCTACATTTTTCAACCGATTTCAACAAAACTTCACTTATTTTTTTCTTTTTTTTTTTTTTTTTTTTTTTTTGGCAGGTAGTGTTTCTTATTGTCTAGCACGCTTTTTTTCTTTATTTTTACATTCAGAATGCTTTAAAAATTCCATTTACAAGACGATTGTTTATGATAAAATTCTATTCAATCGGTAGACTCATAACGATTGAAAACAATGTTTTTGTTTGGGTTTGACCAATTCATAAAAAAAAAAAAGACTAAAAAACAAAAAACTAATTAAGACATGTGTGTCCGTCAACCTTAAGCAATAATCTTTGTCAAGTTTATTTTTCAGTCTTTATGATGGTCGATACTTGATCTATCTCGTGATGTAACAGTAAATTACTGTTACATCGCCGGGCTCTACTGCTAGTTATTTATAACTGTTTATACTGGGACTCATGCATGCAATTACAAGTAATCCATGATATTTTAAAATTTGAAATCATATTTACTTTTGGAATATGAATTTTTTGAAACTGTTTCTAAATCTTTGATTGTCTTTTAATCATTCCAGCCCACCTGCTATCCTCTCCCACCATACTTATGTGGTGCACCACACTGTTTGGTAACTACTGTTTTAGAAAAAATGGAAACAAAAAGGATACATACTTAACATCAAGAAGCAATACTAGAAATTTTTCTGTTTCTTAATACTTTGCTTAGCTTTTGGAAGGCATCTTAGGAAACATTTGAAAAACTTTAAAAAAAATCTTTTTCCTTGTCTGTTATATTTAATGACTACTTGGAAACACTGAGTACTGTAAGCAACCACCTACAATCAAAAATATTTTTTTCATTTTTTTAGTAACCCACAAAGGGTTGATACACTGTATGAGAAAAGAAATAAAAAAAAAACAGGGTTCATTCAATGAAACATGTATAAAAGAAAGGTTGCTGCCCAAATATATACTGCAGGAAGTTGCCTCTTCTACAAAGTGGGTGAAAGGATATATTCAGGGTATATCTTGCTCACAACCCTGTGTATAAGTGTCAAAATTCAAATGATTTGTTTGTATGCCCCACCCTGATCTGTGGATACTCATAATGTAATAAAGGAAATGCTTTCTCCCAGACTTCAGAAACTAAATTCAAAATTGTCAACTATTTTCTTTTTGTTTTTTCTATAAATATTTTCATGGAAACTGTTCTGATGAATATTTTTTGCCCAAATGCCATGACTATATGATTTTAAGCATGCTGCTAAATTGGCAACTAGGTCTTACCATTTTACTATTGGATTAGTTAGGTGCAACTGCTACTTCTATCCTAACATTTTTTCATGAGTAAATCAATCTAATATCCTCTCTGAATTAATATGCAGGGTTTGTCAACATAAAAAAATATTATTTTTACTCTAAAGTGTACTTGAGAGAAATCATATTTACTTTTTGCATATGAATTTTTTGAAACTGTTTCTAAATCTTTGATTGTCTTTTAATCATTCCAGCCCACCTGCTATCCTCTCCCACCACAGAACGGTGTTGAGAAGTCTCTGACTGCGCACACCTTCTGTCAAACTCTCCGCATTAGCAGAGAGGAACCCGGACAAGGCTTTGCCGAAGGGCAAGGTTTTGTCCAAGGAGGTAGACAGGGCCTGAACCCGTCTAATCGGCTTCAAAGGCTATTTTTTTTGGCCGAGCCTACAGGCTCGGAGAAACCCACAATAAAACCGGCCTTGTGCCATATTCGTTTCTCATGGGTGAAATGATAAATACCGTACTTGAGAGAAATCACAATAATGAAGTAGCATGTTTGTTTGATTTTTTTTTAATTTGGAAAAAAAAATATTGAAGAAAATTTTGATTTTGATTTTTTTACTTTTGACTTTGTAGGTTTTTGTAATTTTGAAAAGAAAATTTTAATGCTTTTAAATTATTTACACTATTTACATTTAGTTTATTGTCCTCATGTTTGTTGTTGTTATCATGTTTCAGCCATTGTGTTCTCTGGCCTTTATCAGGTGCAAATTGATCTGGGTAGCCTCAAGGGAATTCTGAAATGGAGATTTTATTTCATCTATGGGAGTAGACTTGTTCCACTGCTCATGTCCAGGGATATTTCCTCTAGTACTTATATTTAGTATTTTTCAGTTATTGCTTACCATATTCCCACAAAGTTCAAGTAAACACTGCCTGGCCCAGGGATTTAACCAATTACTTTCAATTTTAAGTTAATTTTCTGCTTTCTTTTAAAAATTGTTTTTAATTACTTTGTGTGTATTTAAAATTATATAAATATTTTTAATTAGTTTTATGAGTTTATCTCTTACCGAAATAGCTTTGTGGGTTTCGTCTCTTACCGAAATAGCTTTGTGGGTTTAAGTCTCTTACGAAAAATAGCTTTGTGGGTTTCGTCTCTTACCGAAATAGCTTTGTGGGTTTCGTCTCTTACCGAAATAGCTTTGTGGGTTTCGTCTCTTACCGAAATAGCTTTGTGGGTTTCGTCTCTTACCGAAATAGCTTTGTGGGTTTCGTCTCTTACCGAAATAGCTTGGGTTTTAATTTTATTTTTTTAATTTTATGTTGTATTTACTGTTATGTTGTATTTACTGTTGTAGGTTTTTGTGTGTGTTTTCTTAAATTCAATATTATTTTTTAAATGTTTATCTGGACAGTGCTATCTTAAAAATACAAGCATTTTCAATGCAGAGAAATTCCTGTCATTTCCTGTGCACCCACCCAGGTTATATTTTTGCTTTCTTTTCTTTCTATCTCTCATTTTGGTTTTCGACTAATATCTTTTAAGAATTCTTTTCAATGTTGTCCCAATCCATCAAAATCTGTTAAGTTTTCCCACAACTTAGCTACTTGTCACCTGCTATGTAATGTTCAGCTGATCATTGGATAGAATGCACTTAAGTGGCACCTTTAAGGTTATTGGCTCTTAGTTAAGGTTTTTACATGCCGGAAGGCAACACTTGTATTGCAAGAAGTGTTGAATACTGGGAGGAAGTAAAGTGTACAATGAATTTATTTCCTTGAACAATTGTGTGACACGTTCAAGCTATCTCTTTCATAGCTAAAGGGATATCAATTAATGTTGTTGATACCCAAATTGTGAGAAGCTCATTTTGTCAGCTCTTACTTTCATTGATGTTTTTGTTGTAAATGCCAACAAATTTTTTTTTTTTTTTTTTTTTTTTGACAATTCAACTCTTTCTATACTTCACTAACATTGCACAGTGAGTCAAGCAGATATTTATAGTTGTTGAGGCTACCAAAAGATTTTCTGTTCAACTATAGAACTGTATAAATATTATTTGTACTGAAGATGAAAATATAGCTTTAATATTAATTTAAAAAAAAAACAAAAAATTAGAGGTTTTGGTCGAGAAACTCTAGTTTGTAGTGAAGAGCCAAAATTCCTAAAAAGGGGGTAAATTTTGCATTTAATCCATTTAGATTTCCTTTTTGGGGATGATCAGCACCAAAAATGGATTCAGCACCTCAGAAAATACAGGAATAGAGGTCTAGATCATGATTTTTGAATCAATTTACAATTGAGCTAGCTAGATTTAGCTATAAGTTCTATGCTAACAGTTTCTTTTCTCACAATTTTCACTTGTGAAACTCACTTCCGGCTCCATGCTTTCCAGCCAACTTGAATTTGCAAAATTTTATATGCAATGTCAATCACTATCTATTGTTCTCTTGATTACCCTTTTCTCTCCCGAGTCATTAATGTTTTTCTGTTCTTAATTCTTCTGCACCCTGTAACCCCTTGCATTTTAGTGATTTTACTACCTTGGTTGGGGTGACACGATTTAAAAAAAAAAAAAAAAAAAGGTACAAGGAAAGCAATGTCAAAAAAATATTTTTTTAGTGGGTAATGATCAGTTTAATCTATGAAAGGAATGGAGGACATTTTAAAAAGCTTCGTGAGAATAATTTTCTTGAATTTTTTAGATTTAAATTATTTAAATATTTGGGAATTTAAACTTAAAAGACGAAGAAAAACAATTTTGCCTCTTTTCTTTTCTTTTCTTTTTTTTTTTTTTTAACTACTGTTATTCATATTTGGGGCAGGGTTAGATACCCCTCCACCCACAAAACAAAAACAGCTAAAAAATTGACTTATTTTTTCTTCTTCTTTTTTTCTCTTTTTTTTTCTTCTTTTTTCTTCTTTTTTCTTCTTTTTTTTTCTTCTTTTTTCCTCTTTTTTTCTCTTTTTTTCTTCTTTTTTCTTCTTTTTTCTTCTTTTTTTCTCTTTTTTTTCTTCTTTTTTCTTCTTTTTTTTCTCTTTTTTCTCTTTTTTTTCTTCTTCTTTTTTCTTCTTTTTCTTTTTTCTTTTTTTTCTTCTTTTTTCTCTTTTTTTCTTCTTTTTTTCTTTTTTTTTCTTTTTTTTTCTTTTTTTTTTTTTTTTTTCTTTTTTTTTTTTTTTTTTTTTTTTTTTTTTTTCTTTTTTTTTTTTTTTTCTTTTTTTTTTTTTCTTTTTTTCTTTTTTTTTTTTTTTTTTTTTTTTTTTTTTCTTTTTTTTTTTTTTTTTTTTTTTCTTCCCTTTTCTCTTTTTTCTTCCTTTTTCTCTTTTTTCTTTCTTTTTTCTCTTTTTCTTTTTTTTCTTTTTCTCTTCTTTTTTCTTCTTTTTTCTTCTTTTTTCTTTCTCTTTCTTTAAAAAGAATGTCAAGTTAAACCTGAACATTAATTTCAGCAAGTTTCCAATTAATTTTTCCAAGTAAAAAGAGGCAGAAAAACAAACTATTCAGAACTGTTCATCTACAAGTAAATGTTTCAACATTGGGTGTTTTGATTAAATTCAAATGGTCATAACTTGACAAATACTCGAGTTACAAAAAAGTTAGACCAGTTTTGAAATCCTGCGACTGTCTACATTCAGATTTGATAGAAGTTGTATTATTTGGGAAATTCTGTCTGCTTGTTAGCCCAATGTTTTTGTTACCACATTTTAACTGATCCATTATTTAAGAATATGTTCTACAAGAAAAGCAAATAGCTGTTATTTTACTAATTCCAAGATCAAAATCATGATGAGCTTGTTGTGTTCACTTTCACACTAATATTCTTGGAGGAAGGCAAGTATCTATTTCTTCTACCCACCCAACTTTGAGTTAAATATCAGAGTTGCAGCTATTCACTCAGAAGAAAGACTCTGGATTCCGACCCGCAGAAAAGGCAAGGAGAAACCACAACTCTATTTATTCCATGAATTCATGGCATTTCATAGATTCAAAAGGAAACTGTGGAGAATTTTGATCACCTATGTTCTAAAGGGACATGGTTCTAAAAAGAAATGGTCATCCTATAACCAATGTCCATATTTAAGATCAGGAGAATATAAACATTTCATTCATTTAGAATTGATTAACACTGATATCATTATCAATAAGCTCCTTCTATAATGAGCTTATTGATAATAATGGCATCTATGTTAATTAATAAATCTTAGAAAATCATTTTTGTAAAAGACTAAGCTTGGAAGAAAAGAATATGAAATGTGTACTTTCAGTCCTTAGATGTATTTTAAGAACTAGTTTATCAAGATGGATTTCTAAACTTCAGAACAGATGTCAATCAGATAGAGCAAGATCTGGAGAATAAATAGTGTTGGATTTTCTTTTTCCTCAGCCAAGGTCCTCAATCTTTTCAGATGTGATATTTGCTGTATGGAGACCCGATACACTGTTAGGATTGTTCAATCACAAAGGTGTTGTGTCATCTGGGTCTCTTTTCCTTCAAATTGGTGTTTAAATTGGGGTTCAAAATTGTCTTGTTGTTCCAGGAAGGATAAAACAGGTAATACTTCACTTAAACAGTGTAAAATAAACTGCTATTTATTGAATAGTGTAAAATCAATAAAACGTAGGTATATACATTTATTACAATTACCCATTATTACAATGGGTAATGGTGGACTATGCAGCATATAAATGTTGAAAACATGAGACTGTTCTTGTACCGCTGATGCCACACAAATTCATGAAGATATGACATGAAGAATACCTCCAGACACATATCCAAAGATTTTTCCATGTTTTGAATATGAATGGTGTCATCAGGATTTCACTAATTATATTAAGCAAGAGTGGAACAAAAAAAAAAAAAAAAAAAAAAAACACAATCTACAGTGGTAGATTGTTTTTGTTCCACTGACCATGTCTAGGGATATCTCGTCTAGTTCTTATTTTGTATTATAAGTTATTGTTCTTCTTGTTTCCACCGAGTTCAAGTATACACTGTTCAGCCCAGAGATTGAACAGCAGTATGGTCAAGCCATTAACTGGTGAAAGTAATGTAGTTGCATAGCTAAAAATTAAAAAAAGATAAGCCTAGTTACAAAATTAAAGAAAATTACCACTGTGGTGAGTTTCATCCCACTGTTTCTTGAGCAGGGATGTTAATGCTCTACATGGAAATGAGTAACAAAAATCAACTAGATACTATTTTACACAGTTTAAGTGAAACAGAACTTTGACAGATTATTTTATACAATTAATGTGAAGGATTACCATTATCTTCATCTTTGTTGTTGTTATCACAATGTTTTAACCCTTATGACCTCCAGCCTTTTACTGGTAAATGTGATGTAGCTGCATGGCTAAAAAAAAAAGAAAAAGATAAGTGTAGTTGCAAAATTATTTTCCACCATTTAAGTGAAGGATGACCAAAAAAAATATTAGTTTGGGATAACTGATTACTTTTTGGCTTAAAGCAATTGTAAGTATTCTAACAGTTTTTCTCTCACACTTCTTGCTTGTGGAACTATCTTCTGGCTCTATGCTTTCCAGTCAACTTTGATCTTCCAAAAGTTAAATGTAATGTTAATCATTATCCACTGTCTTCTTGATTCCTCTACTTTTATTGTCCCTGATTCTTAATGTTTCTCTTTATTCTTATTCCTTCATACTCAGTAACCCCTTGTGTCTTAGTGGCTTTACTGTCTTGCTTTGGGTGAAATGATTAAAAAAATATTGTGGAAAACAGTATGGATGCTTATTTGATTTGCTTATGCTGTATACGGTAATCATAATGTTCATTGGTAAACTGCACTAGCACTAGTCTATCAACACTTTCTTTGAATGGTGTTTTATTTCTGGTTGTAGTTAAGACTTGCATGGTGGACTACATAGTTCTAAATTTGACACCAGCATTAGTAGTCAAGGTTCAAGCCCAGATAAAAGTCTGTATCATAATTTTTTCAAGAAAAGAAGTATAATTAGTACACCTCCATTAAGCTATTGTCTGCAATATATTTTGGTAAAAATATATGTTCATCACTAATCTGTTGACAAATTGTGAAATGCTTTCACAAGGATATAAAGAAAAGCAAATGTCCATTCTAGCTTTACACTTGACTTCTGTTAAATTCTATAGAACCCATTTTCTAAGTTAAAAAGCACCTTTCCAAATTGTTACAGATGATCATGAAATGAGTATTATTTAGACAACAGCAGGTCCTAAAGCAAGGTGATAATGCCACTAAGATGTAAGTGACTACTGGGAGTGAAAGAGAATGAGAAGACTTTAGAAGGAACCAGAAACCCAATCCTAAACAGGAAACAAGAGATAAACCTCTACTTGTCTATTCACCCCAAGCAAGGTAATAGTGTCACTAAGATGCAAGGGACTACTGGGAGTCAAAGAGAATGAGAAGACTTTAGAAGCAACCAGAAACCCAATCCTAAACAAAAGAAAGTGCAATTTGTTACTCTCTTGGAGGTTAGCATCTGCCATGATGGAAGGTAAAATGAGTTCTCTCAGACAATTAAAAGAAACTAGTTTAATTTTGGGGGCTTCAAAAATTAACAAGCCATTTCTTGCTTCTAGACCATTTACTTTGAGTATTAAATAAAGGGTCTTGTTTTAAATTCTCAGAAGGTTACTCAGATTGAGAGACACTTGAAGAAAGCCATAGAGCACAACAGCTGAAATATGGTGAAACAAAGATGAGTACATTAGTCCAACTGTAGATAATATAAATGTAGTTTGTTGTTACTTGTTTGGTGTCAACGGGCGGGTTAAGTGCATGTGGGTGTCAACGGGCAGGTTAAGTTTTTTTGTGATGAAATTATCCTGTATTCACACACATTTAACAAACTGGAAATTTTCTTGTTTAATGTTATTTTTTGATCACTTTACATCTTAGTTTCTGAAAAGCATCTTTCACTATTTTTAAAAGTTACCTGGATCACTGAATCTGATGAAAATAGAAGCACAATAGCTGAAATGAGGAAATTATTCTGACTATAAATAATATCTTTTTATTTTATGGAGTTATGTTCATCGTTAAGAGGGTTAAATGAATAACTTTGTTGAACTGTATTGTGAGGATGTAACTTATTCATTTTAAAGCTGTATGAACACGCACTGGCACACATTATCATTTAAGAATTTTAGAATAGTGGACATAACACATTCAGTCTATCGCTATTAGATTCCGGATATTACTTTATGATGACCTGATAGATACAGAACTGAAGCCATTACTGACATTCCTGTAGACAAGTAATTCAAAGGATTGGCCAAAATGTGGTAACAGCATAAAGACACAATGTGTTCAATTGTCCGAACTTACATCAGAAAGTTAATTACTGTTCTCAAAGTTATGAGACAATATTTTATTGAAGGATCATTCCTGATTGTTCTGTGACCAAGTTTTCTTAATGGACTTCTGTAGAGGTTAATGCCAATAATCAATAGTCAAGAATCTTGCTCACAAATTGACAGGAATAGCTTTTCATAATTTCATGATGCCACAATATTGGTATAATCCAAATACACATAAGTGTATGAGTGTCAATGGGTGGGTTAAATGTGTATGGGCGTCTATAGGAAGGTTACGCATGTCTGGGTGTCAACAGGCTGGTTAAGCGCGTATGGGTGTCAATTGGTGGGTACATTGATAAGTCTGGAACTTAATGAGAAAGGTATTTATTTGGCACAACAAATACCATATTTTCTTGTACATAATATCAGAAATTTTTGAATTAAATTTAAAAGCAAAAAAAAAGAAGTGGGCGTTCATATTATATACAAGGACAGTGTTTCAGAAATTTTCACTCAGCTTTAAAAAAAAAACAAACTTGTTTGAAACAGTAATATTGCAAATAAACTCGGGTAGCACAATAAATAAAACACAATGTCGGTAGGTGTTGATAACAATTGTTTACAAAAAGTATGTATGTCGGAAATATTGGTTTCTATCTTCATTGTTAGTGAAAGAAAACATTTCTTAGTTCCATAGTTTATTAATATATAGAAATATAATATAGTCTATATTTCTGAGATTACGTACTGTAACTAGTTACACTATTTACATCATTCGAACTGTTGTTCCCATCTTTATTGCCATATTCACAGCATTTTGGCTGTTGTACACTCCAGCCTTCTTCAGGTGATATACATCCCCAAGGATACATGGCACAGTGGATAAAAAAAAAAGCATCGGTTGAGTAATCCAAAAAGTGACTTGACCCAGAGTGGAATTCAATTTGCTTCCTGATCACAATTTCAACCTTTTCGAATCTCATGTAGAATGTTTTTCAGTAACCCTCTACCTTCAGTGGCTCTTGGGCCTTGTATAGGAGGAATAAAGTTAATAAAAAAAACCCCCAAAAAACAGACTTGTACTAATCTTTCAAAATGGGAAGGGCAGCTTGTGTTGAAAATGAGCATTTATTAATCTGGACTTGAACATTGTTTACAAATGCTGGTGCTAAGAATAGTAATCCACCATGCAGGCCCTTTTTAAATGTTATGAATGGAGTCTGGTACATTCTCAGTAATGAGGCATCCCGTGAAACTTAGGCTCACAATGCAAGGCAATTGGTCTGTGAGATTTGTTTGACAATCAGTTATCACTGTAAAATTCTGTTTTTAATATTAGGTGTGTAAAAGTTTGCACACCTAATATTAATTGAAAAGAAGAGATTGAATGCAGAGTTGAAAATTGGTTATTGAAGAAAGAAATGTTGGTATCTTCTGTACACACTGAATAGAATCAGCTTGAATAAATGGGTTTATTTTGTAGTGAACCTTTTCTTGAAAGCAAGTTTTTGTTAGTTATATCCTTCCATCTTGGGTATGACAATAAACTACATTCAACAGCAAGGCCTCTGATCAGGAGATCTTGAGGAGCGGAGAATCACAGAGGTTAGGATTGTGCACACAGGAATTGGAGACCAATCTTTGAGCCTCTCTGTCTAGATCAACAACTGGACTGGTTATATAATATTTGGATACCTACACAACTTCACATGGACACATCTCTCTCCGCATGCACGCAAGCACACGCATTCCCTTCCGCTCAGTACATCTGTGCGCCCTATTTATTCAAGGCTCATGACACTTGTATGTCTTGTTTATTTTAGCCACTGGATGCTTTTCTTGTTTATGCTATTACCAGTTCTGATTTCTGCTTACACACTGATGCAGAAGAAGTAAGGCCAAAAGTCTTTCCTCAACTGATATCCAGCATAAATATTTCTTTAGTCTGGTTAAGTCCCAATGGAAGAAATCTGTCATATTAAAATTTTTCCTAAAATATATATTTGGACAGCATTCTTTTCCTTCTTTAGATGAGGAATTTTTTTTTCCAGTTTTTCTATTACAAGGGACTAAGTGTAGAAAATCAAACATGATGATTATTTCAAGTGCTTTTGGCCAATTCATTAACTATTCTGTATTAAATAGAAGTGGTAGTAATTCTAAGATGTATGTGCGCACACTTTCCCTGTAGTGTTATACTTTGAGAGGAGATGGCACAGTACCAGGTAAACCCCCATTACCATGAGAAATTCCATGGTGGATTCAGCCCTGTATTTGGCCAATCTGTTAAATCCAAAGCTAATGTGATTTGTATTGCAAAGCAAAAACATTTTTTGATGTATTGAAAATTCCATGAACAATATTGTTTAAGACCATAATGCATTGATTAACCATGTTCATGAGAATATCTTAAATCCTAGACTGCTTTAAACATTATATAGAAAATCTGATACATATATATTTTACTAGAAATGTAGAAATAATCCACCCATATGGGAGTGGAGGAGTAATGATAGTGGCTTGAATTGAGAAATTGGAGAGCCGAGTTTGAATTCCAGTCAAATCCATTACATTTACTTATGTACTAATACCCTCGGGAAAGGTATGAATCCCCCCCCCCCAAAGCTATGGTTATATATATATATATAGCAGGACGGAGTGGATTCTATAGCCTTGGATTGCATCTGGTCTACTGGAGAAAGAATGGCAATCTACTGTGGGGGGAAAAAATCTGTCTCGTCAGCCATGTATCGAAAGATGCATGATCGCCTAAGTGTGTATCATTCATGGCACATAACTGATATGGCAGTGAATGCCGGTCAATCTACTCGGATGACTTGAGTCAACAGAAATCTGATTCTACAGAAGGATACCAGGAACTGAACATATGCGAAATGAGGAAGTTTTAGAGAAAATGGAATCAGAAAGGAAAATTATACTTAGACAAAGATTTGAAATTCATACATGAGGAAAGATGGCATGGCAAATTGAATGTTCACAGGACATATTGAAGGCATGAGGAGTAGAAGAAAGCAGTGAGTAACCTACCTAACAAGCTTGTGCATATGGTTGGCAGAACAGGAATTGGAAGAGATAGCAAAAAGTCAAATTTTATTAAGAGAGACAGGAAGTTGAGAGCCATGATTGCCTACATCCTGAATGGACTTATTTTTTTTTTTATGCTAATGTTCACCTAATAAAAGTCTCAAGAGCCACTCAAGGTAGTGGGTTAATGTGTGGAGTCTTATTAGTGTAAGAAAAGACAAGCATTAAGAGTATAGAGTTGAAGAAGACTTTAGAAGGAACTGGAAACAAGGGATAAACCTCTATTCCTGTTCAAAAAAATTGGGGAGGTGTGTGAACTGAATGATAGGCAAATATCTCTACTAAGATATAAACTTCCTGTTGGAGGCTTATTTGTAGATTTTCTTTTTGAAACTCCTGTAACAAGTGTTAGTTTCTGTACTCAGTGAGAGAATTTTACCTTTACAAGTTTTTAATTGTTACATTGCTGATGTTAGCATTTTGTATAGAGAAAAGCCTACACACAAATTTACAGAAGAGACTAATGAATTTGCATGCCCAGGTGTTGCTAATGTCAATAAAATATCAGCACTTGGTCTATTTTGGAAATAGAACAGAAAAGTATTCATTGGATAAATGTTTGTACTTTCCATCTTGCAGACATGAACACTTTTTAAATTTTTTTTTTTGGCAGCTGGACAATAAGATACTCTGTCGTTCCAAACTCACCTTCCATGGTTAAGATTTAAATTTGAAGAGCTTAGACTAACAGACTTAGTTTTGTTCTAGAATTATTTCTCATAAGACTTCATAGATTGTTAGTGAAATGTCCTCAGGAAAGATCTCTTTATCACACACATACATATATTTCATATCTTATCACGTCAGTTCAACTGATTTTAAAATTTCTGATACCACTATGGCACAAATACTTCGTTATTTCTATCCAGGGCAACTTGCTTGTCCTGGGTATGGTGATAACTACACCTGGCAGCAATGCCTCCGATTGGGAGATAGGAAGTATTGAGGAGTGTGGAACCAACTTCTATGTATATTAAGGGGACACTGAAGTCAACACCAAGTAGTGACAGTCTGTTTTTTTTTTTTTTTAAATATATTTGGATGGAACCTACCTCTAATTTTCATATGTACACTATATATATATATATATATATATATATATATATATATATATATATATATATATAGTAGACTCTGGGACGTATCCCCTGTGCAAAAAAAAAAAAATATATATATATATATATAATGACAAAAGGAAATGTAGCTGACAAGTTTCATTCTCTGACGGACTTTATCAAGGCAAATGTAAGGATTTTATTTTGTGACAAGTATTTATATACAAGTGCATTAGTATATTAGTTTTTTAAAATTTTTAGGTATAGGAATGCTCATGAATATTTATCAGTTTAACAGAAAAGTCAGGCAAGTTCATGGACATGAGGTGATACAATTCAATATCTAATAAATGTAAGTCAGTAGGTGGTGTCTTCATGCAGCACTCCTATACCTAAAATATTTTAAAAACCAATAACATTTTTGCTCTTGTATATAAATACTTGTCACAAAATAAAATCCTTACATTTGCCTTGATAAAGTCCCTCAAAGGACAAAATGTGTCATCTGAGTTTTCTTTTTGTCTTTATTCATATTGTCTTTACATAGGTATACTCTATCTGAAATGTCTATATACAAACATACATGCAATATGATTAGATGTATGTTTTAAGTGCATGCATTGGGAAATGAGTTACATTAATATTCTACTATAGTTAACTTTTTCACGGATTTTAAATATCCTATTTTTATTCTTCAACTGAGCAATGCCTGTTAGTACAACCGCCTTCTATTGTAGCATCTGTAATGACTACCTGTTGGTAAGTATTTTGTTATAGGAAGATGATAAAGATGCCATACCTTTTTATCTATTTAGGTTGAGGGCATGGATGCAGTTGTCATTTAACTTGCTGACTCACTATGATTTCTCAAGAACATTGCTAGACCCTCCCCACACCCAGAAATATTTCTCATCACAAGGTTATTTTTATTTTTTTTTTATTTTTTTATTTTTTTTTGTGTATGGTGTGGTAGCTGTGATGGGAAGAAGCTGATAAAACAAAGGTATGCTTTAGTCACTAAAGGTATTTGTTGTTGATTTAGTACCTGTATATTTTTTGTATATTTATTTTCGAGAAGGCTCATTCGCAATTTGGAGAGGATGATGAACAAAGTCAATAGACACAAAATATCTACATTATTTAATAAGACATGTTTGAAGGAACAAATGCTGCCTAACTACACTAAATATCTTTTATTTTGTAAATGATTACAACAAAATATACTTTTTTGTGTGTGCATAGTGGACTAAACACTCTGGCACAAGGCCAGATTCACAGAGCACCCTGTGAGGAACTAATTCCTCACGGTTTCTCTGCTAATCATTAGTTCAAAGCAAGTGAATGAATATATTAATAAATTACATTTTGGATCTCTAATTTGCAATATATAAGGTTTGATCTCTATGATTAATATTCACCACTGAATTAAGTGGATTTACAAAGATGATTACACTGAAAAATATTTGTGTAAAGTTATTTTCCATTGTTCTACTATAGACACATACACACATTATAATTTTTTCATATAGATAAAAACAATTTACTCACTACAAAGATGCAACTTCATTTCAGTGCATTTCAATTGCACCTCGACTCGTGAGAACCAAAATGGATGCATCTTGTTGTGAGTAAATTGTTTTTGTCTATATGAAAAAAATTATAATAAATAATTATTGCTCTATCAGTATTGAGCCCTCTTTTGAATTAATGCTGTGAACATTAGAATTTATATATTATTTTCGTTCTCATTACATTTGGAGATATATATATATATATATATATATATATATATATATAAGAGGCACGATGAAGTAGCGGATAGTGGCTCAGATTGAGGAATCTGAGAGCTGAGTTCAAATTCCAGTCGAATCCATTACATTCACTTACATGCTAATACCTTTGGGAAAGGTAATAATCCTCTTCTCTCTCCAGTTATGGGTAAATAGCAGGGCAGACTGGGTTCTATAGCCTTGGATGGCAACTGGTTTAGGAAAAGGACAACTCTGAATTTAAAAACTGCGGAGGGTTGTTTGGGGACCTTGTGGCATGTAGTGCACCAGGACTCTGTATTCGGCCCTTCAAAAAGTGTGCCTGATTCTACACAAAGCCTTCACCACTATAAACAAATCATATATGCTGGTGTCTCGCTGTTGGTTCCTAGGAACTGAGTTGCTTGACCCTCATATGTCAAATACGATGGGAGAGTCTGCCATATAAAATTAGGAGATCAGTCATTTCTGCTGCCTTTTGGTATTGTCAGGCAGTTTGTACCAATTGATTTTTCCAACACTTTTATTTTTTTTTTAAAACTTATTAATGAACTCTTTATTATTTAAAAAAATAAAACAAATGCACAAAACCTTACAACAACCATAATAACATCTCCAACCTCTGCCAATAAGAAAAATCAGCAATAATGACACTTCTAGATCAAAAAACCTTTTGTCTCAAATGTCCAAGATTATGAATCATTACATTCATACAAAAAATTCCTCTTAATTTCATATGGATAAAAAATTTAATTCATTTCAATTAACTCCCTACCAATACATTTACAATGTCCTTTCTTTCCTCTGCCTCCTCTTCCCTTCATAGCATACCCAACATCGTATGTTTGTTTGTTTATTTCTTTAAATAGTAAAACATTCATTTATAATTATTTTAAGCATTAAGAAATCAATTGTTACAAACTGCCTGATGATACGAAAAGGTTGAAATCAAGGTAGTGAAATCGACTGATCTCATAATTTTTTAAATATAAAAACTCTACATGTTAAATTTTTATTTTTCACATGTATATTGAACACTTTTTAATACTACTGTTTCCTGGTCTAATCCAACTCTGACCACGTCCTGGGTAAGGCGTTAAACTACATCCGTGTCCTAGGTAAGACGATAAACTACATCCAGCAACAAGTCTTCTGATCAGGAGGTTTTGAGGTGGGTGAAACCACTTCTTAATTGCTGGTGTTCCCGGGTCCACCCTGACCCAGGGTGGTAGTACCTGTTAGGGTCCCAGCTATGGGCAAACAGTTGACTATTACCAGCAATACAATTTTGAAGGAAAAAATTACCAGAAACAGATTTTTGACAAAACAAAATATTACCAGCAACAAAAAATGTTGTCAGCATTAAATAACCCATTGAGGTTGATATGCCGTAAAACAAAATACCAACTCTGACCATTAACCATTTCAGTATTTTATATATATATATATATATATATATATATATATATATAAAGAATAAAAAACTGTATAAATTCACTTCTGTCATATGTTTAGATTTCATTACAATTCTAATCATGACTTTTTAAAACAAACATTGCTGAGGCATGGAAGTAGTTAAAATAATAGTGGTGTCAAGGGAAAAGAAATCATCCTTTTGACACTCTGTTGCAGACACAAAGCTCCATATTGCCCAGTTGCGATTATTACATTATTCAATTGGGATTAGTATTATAAACATGCTTAGTGCCTACATGTGTTTGAGTAGACCACTTCTTTTTTTATGGTGGAATTAATATCGGTTGGCCTAGAGAGAGAAACTCTTCTTAAAAAAACTGTCATCCTTTTCTCTAATGAGATTTAGCAGAGCTCATTGCACTGTTTTAAAACTACAAGCATGTCTACTTGAACATGTGTACCCATTAAATATAACTTTGATAGTAATAAAAAATAAGAATTTTAAAAAATCCATTGATTCAAAAAAATTAAAATGCAATTATTGCACTATTCAGTTCCAATGTAATTATTACAGCCTTTAGTGAATACCAACTCCAGTGGTTCACCAGATTATGAATGAAAATCATTGCTACTTAAAAATGCAATTTGACCGTTACAACTCTGCAGGCATACATGTCTCCTGGAAATACTAGTTCTCAATATTCCCTGGGCAGATATGTTTGCTGAGTGACAGTGCTTTGTTTCAAAGGGAAAGTACATTTTGTTATATAGGAATAAGGTGTCACTGCTATTGAGTTTGAACATAGATTGCCAGTGATCAAACACAGGCGATCCCATTATTGAATTAAGTAGATCACATGACCATAGAGGAATGCATAAGTAGGAGGTAGCATGACGTCTAAACGATCTCCATTTCTAGTCTATCCTCTATTACTATACAGATTGCCACTTCCAGTCTATCTTCTCTTACGATACGAACTGCTATTCTCTACACTATTCACTATACTATTCCTCTATTTGGATCACTATATAGATTACTATTCGAGCAAGTATTACCAAGCAAGTACCATTACTGTGAGTGTTATTTGAAGGCATCTGACACCAACATTTTTCAGTGACGTACTATAGTTGTATCTGCAATTACAAAGTCTCTACTATAACGAGCCATACAAAAATGACAACGAGTATTCATTGACATCATTAAGCTTGTGACGGGAATTGGGAATGCCTGGATGACAGCCATTTTGTATTAATTGGAATAGTTGTTCGATCAGCAAATTTCGATAAAGTTTTGAAAATGTTTATTTTTTTCCGTCACAATTATGTTGGTAGAGGAACTTTTCATCGACAGTGATAGTGACGAAGAAGAACTTCTCTGATTTACCCACACAGATATTGGTGATGTGTGTGACGGTGATACTGGAAGTGATTCTGACCAAGACTGAGGAATTTTTCAACCATCACAAGCATATGATCACCCATGGCTACCAGAGTTTTCTTCTACTCCTGGACCTTGAAATGTTGATCAAGAAGCTAGTGAAGTAGACTTTTTTTTTTTTTGTCTGACAGTTATTCAATTAATGATAATGGAAACTAAATGATATGCAAATGTAATGCTGAATGTTTGCTTGAGAGTGTACTGTGCATCAGCCTCTTAGAAAATGTATTTAGAATGAAGAAGTAAGTGATTTTTAATTCTGTCTAATTGCAAATATGATAGCGATTTCTATTTGTAGCATGTCGTGCCAGGCAGCTTGCAATTTTGTTGCTGTTTGATATTGAGATGTTTGTTAAATAGGATGAGAATTGTCAGTAAGTGTTCTATATCCTTTCTTTACACTGAACAGGAAGCTCTGAGATTCTTTGCCTGCTTATTGGAATGTAATTCTTTGACAAGCTAATAAGGATGTGCAGATTGGTGCAATAGGTAGAAGCTCAGAATGAGAAATCAAAGCTGAATTCAAATTCTATTCTGGTTCATTATATTGACTTGTGTGCAAATACTCTAGGGAAGCATATGAATCCATTTCCCCAAGCTATGGGTAAAGTAGACTTCTATCTGGAAAAATTATTCTTAAAAAATTATTAAAAAATTGTTAATGTTTCAGCTTTAACCTTTTAGCCTTCAATAAGCCCAAGCATGCCCCATAAATATTGGCTCCCAATGTTCATCAAACCATAACTTAACCCATGTATACTTCGCCATAATATATGATGACATCATTATGGATACAGTGGGACTTTGGCTACAAAACAGTGAGATTTTGGGAGCTGATATTTATGGGGTGGTTTGAGCATATTGCATGCTAAAGGGTTAAATAATCCACGAAAGTTTGATAAGCCAAAAAAATAAAAAAAAACTTAAAAACTAGATGACTGATTCTATTTATTCCAAGTAAATACCTCCCTGGCCATTTATCCTGTTGGATCTGTTAACATTTGTTAAATGCTTACTCAAGAGTTTGTGTGTTGACATATTGGAAAAGACTTTGTACAAAGAAATCATAGATTTTATCTTTGCATATCAATTTAAGTGTCTGAATAGTTTCATTGTTCTCTTTCACTCGTTAGTTTGCACTGTTACAGTTTTATTTACTTCCCTCAGGATTACAATTAAATATTTCTTTGTTGCTCTCTTGTGCGCTCTTCCACATTCTAGTTTTCTCTCTCCCCTCTAGTTTTCTCTCTCCCCTCTAGTTTTCTCTCTCCTCTCTAGTTTTCTCTCTCCTCTCTAGTTTTCTTGCTCCTCTCTAGTTTTCTTGCTCCTCTCTAGCTTTCTCTCTAGTTTTCTCTCTCCTCTCTAGTTTTCTCTCTCCTCTCTAGTTTTCTCTCTCCTCTCTAGTTTTCTCTCTCCTCTCTAGTTTTCTCTCTCCTCTCTAGTTTTCTCTCTAGTTTTCTCTCTAGTTTTCTCTCTAGTTTTCTCTCTCCACTCTAGTTTTCTCTCTCCACTCTAGTTTTCTCTCTCCACTCTAGTTTTCTCTCTCCTCTCTAGTTTTCTCTCTAGTTTTCTCTCTCCTCTCTAGTTTTCTCTCTAGTTTTCTTTCTCCTCTCTAGTTTTCTCTCTAGTTTTCTCTCTCCTCTCTAGTTTTCTCTCTAGTTTTCTCTCTCCTCTCTTGTTTTCTCTCTCCTCTCTTGTTTTCTCTCTCCTCTCTAGTTTTCTCTCTCCTCTCTAGTTTTCTCTCTCCTCTCTAGTTTTCTCTCTCCTCTCTAGTTTTCTCTCTCCTCTCTAGTTTTCTCTCTCCTCTCTAGTTTTCTCTCTCCTCTCTAGTTTTCTCTCTCCTCTCTAGTTTTCTCTCCTCTCTAGTTCTCTCCCCCGTTCTCTCTAGTTCTCGCTCTCGTTCTCACTCCGGTACTCGTTCTCGCTCTGGTACTCGTTCTCGTACTCGTTTTCGCTCTGGTACTCGCTCCGCTCTCGTTTTCGTTCCTCTCTCGTTTTTGCTCTCGTACTCGCTCCTCGTTTTTGCTTTCACTCCTCTCTCGCTCTCTCTCTCTCGTTCTCACTCTCGTTCTTTCTCCCTGCCGTTCTCACTCCTCTTGTTTTTTCTTTTTTTGTCTCTTGTCTCTTGCTTTTTTTTTTTTTTTTTTTGTCTCGTTTTTTTTTTTCCTCTCTTTCATTTTCATTTTGCTTTTAGAGTAATGCAAATACCATATATGATGATTGTGCTTTTGTCCATTTGTATAATAAAGGTATCACCTTTTTACTGTTATTGTTTGTTAAAGTATTTAGAGTGATTCCTCCAGTGCCATTTTATCCAGTCATGGTATGCTGTCCCGACGTTTAATCAAGATATCTAGAGATGAGGCAGTGCTGGGAGATGTAGGTTTATGCCTTTCCAATATGCTTTTGTGTAAAATGAATATAAGCATCATTGGAAATTCAACCCTGTTCTGTTTTTTACCCTTTTACTTGGCATCATATAACCCAAACATCACATGCATAAAATTTTATTTATATATATATATATATATCTCATTATGAATATATATATATATATATACACACACACACACACACTCTTTATGCATGTACCCCTATCTTATCTACAACTGACAGTTTCATGTGGTAATACAATCTTTAGGTGAAGAGGAACAACCAACAAAAAGAATTTTAAGTCAACAGTATGGTTCTCATTCACACACACACACACACAGTCATTCACCCCTGTTGTTCATTGCTCTTAACAAGCAGAATTTTCTCTTGCTGATGGCCAAAACTAATTAAGGAACCTAATTTAAATAATAAACCAATAATATTAATATACAGCCAAGTGTGTCTGAAATTTTAATTTTTTTTTATTGTTCAACACACACACATATATATATATATATATATATATATATATATATATATATATATATATATATATATATATATATATATATATATATATATATATTATTTGGTAATCTGTATGGATAATTCTAAAGACGATGTAATCCAGAGAGCTCAACGTAAAAACAGAGCAAACACTTATTATTAAGAAAAAGACAACCTTAAGAATACAAGGGGGATATAATTTATTTCCTTAGAAAATATATATATATATATATATATATATATATATATATATATATATATACATACATAGTAGGGTGAAAGAATTTCATGGGTATTAAAAAAAACAACAATGGTAATAAGAAATAATTATTGTATGTTATTAGACTTAGACCAAAGCATGAGAAAAGATGTTAAAATAAGAATTCAAACATGCATGTATCCTTTCTCAGTGTGAAATAAATTGAAGATAATTTTTTTTTATTATTTGAACATTATTATTACTGTATTTTATCTCTTGTATTTATTTCATGATCCTACCATATATGTGACATTCAATGCTGTCTTAGCTATCATGTAGTTTTTAATTAGTTAAGGTATTTTTTAAACCAGTTGTGTGGATGTGATGCAATTTATCAAACAATAAGGGCACCTGACTGCACCTGTGTGAGCAGACACTCACTCATGAAGTTATACAGTGGACAATGAATTTTTTCTTTTTCCTCCTATCTTTTTTTTTAATTGCTGTATTCTTCCAAGAACGATGCCAGATGTACTTTTTCATATCACCAACATTCATAAAGCCCATACTTAAAGAATGTAAGATCCACACACTTGCTGATGATGTAACCTAAATTTTCATACATTCACTTCCATGGTTCTATAAAACGTACCACATCCACCAAATATCTTCCAATACACTCAAATATTATGTAGTAATAATAAAAAAATTTTTTTAGTAATAACAGAATTCAACAAAACACACACCCATAAACCCATTCTCACTACATACCAAGAATTTTCTAAAATACACATGATTTTCCTTCAACAATAAAATTTACTTCCAAATTAATAACACTAATTTAGTCTAGTCATCACATGTGCACTAATATTAAAAGGTGCACTTCTCAGAAATATCTCCCATATAAATGTAAGACATGAGTGGCAATGGGGTTTTCATCTTCTACACCCAGTATTAGCAACTGCAATGCACAATAATATTCACAAACACACACACAAAATACCCAATAGAATTCTCACTCACTCACTCTCTCACACACACAATAGAATTAATACATACACATAAAAAAATGTACAAAATGCCCAATAGAATTCACACACACACAATGCCCAATAGAATTCACACACACACACACAATGCCCAATAGAATTCACACACACACACAAAATGCCCAATAGAATTTACACACACACAAAATGCCCAATAGAATTCACACACACACACAAAATGCCCAATAGAATTCACACACACACAAAATGCCCAATAGAATTCACACACACACAAATGCCCAATAGAATTCACACACACAAAAATGCCCAATAGAATTCACACACACACAAAATGCCCAATAGAATTCACACACACACAAAAAAATGCCCAATAGAATTCACACACACACACACACAAAATGCCCAATAGAATTCACACACACACACAATGCCCAATAGAATTCACACACACACACAATGCCCAATAGAATTCACACACACACACAATGCCCAATAGAATTCACACACACACAATGCCCAATAGAATTCACACACACACACACACACACACACAATGCCCAATAGAATTCACACACACACACAAAATGCCCAATAGAATTCACACACACACACACACACACACACAAAAATGCCCAATTCACACACACACACACACACACAAAATGCCCAATTCACACACACACACACACACACACACACACACACAAAATGCCCAATTCACACACACTTACAAAATGCCCAATAGAATTCACACGCACTTACAAAATGCCCAATAGAATTCACACACACACACACACACACACTTACAAAATGCCCTATAGAATTCATGTGTACAAAAGGCCCAATAGAATTTATACACACAGACATACACTTTCCTGACCAATGGAAATAAACAGCACAGAATTCAAAATTCTGAAATGATCTCTTTCATAGCTCATTTCCTGAAACGCTTCTGTTAAAACTAAAATATGAGTGGACTATGAAGAAGTAATGCGAGATCTGTGAAACCTTGCTTGCATTAATTTCATTTCTTATTAAGTCAGATGTCAGTTTACCTGGAAAGAAACAATAATATAAATGAATGTATGCAAGATGTCACTAGCATCACTCTTTCATAGTCATCCTGTGAGTTTTTCAGCCCACCTTTATAAAAGTGAAACCTGTTAAATTTATAAACGTTTTCCTATTTGTCCTTTCTTTAATCGATGACTAATTTTTACTGCACTGTAAATAAATGATAATTTGTGTTTTCAGGTGAAAGAAAAAATGTGTTTTGACTGTTCTGGTGAATGAGAATATCTTGAAACAAATTCTATACTTCAAAAATTCTACAGTTGACAGCCATCATGAATCCATTTGTTAAGTGAGAAGAATTTTAATGGCTTCTCTAACTTTGTGTTTTACTCAGATTAGGCATGCAGAATCAAAAATGCTTAACAATAAATAATTGCCACTTAAGACTCACAAACTTAGGAGTGATAGCCACTTGGCTTTAGTCTTTTTTTTTTTTTTTTTTTCTCCTCCTAAATTCTTACATTATGCCATAATTATCAACAGCTATGATTCTTCCTTTACTGACAAACATTCTATGATAACTTTTTACTTTTAAGCTATGTTCTTTGTCTTTGTTGATTAAAAATGTTAAGCTTTTGGGGTGTGTCGTACTATTATAATTTTATTTGAAACAGCTGTCCAAGCCTTCGTCTATTGTGTCCAAAAGTTATAAAATTAAAAACAACCAGTGAGTCATACTCTCTCAACCATCACATTGAAAATTTTGCCAGACATTATTTTGAAGGAGAAACAGAAAGAAAAAAGGGGTTTCATAGACCGGAATTTTATGTATGATTCTTAGTAAAAGGAACAATCCAATATGTAAATTACAAATTGAAGATACCAGAATCAAACAAATACAACAATTTAAAGATCTGAGAAGGTTTAACAGAGAATGGTGGTACCGAAATCTAAAGGTGCATTGGGATAGTAAAAGATGCTTTCGAAAAGCTAAGCAAAGTATTAAGAAAAAAGAAGAAATTTTGTTGGATACAAAAAAATTGCACTGTACAGTTATGTCAGTCAACCTATATGGTAGTGAATGCTGGACAATCTCTTCACAGATGAAGACTAGAAACAACAGAAATGTGTTTCTACAGAAGGATGCTGAGAATTCCATGGATTAGATAAAATAACAATTTTAGAGAAAATGAAAACAAAAAGGACATTTAAGATCAGAAAGTGATAGTTGAAATTTCTAAGGCATATAATGAGGAAAGAGGGCTTGGAAACTTTAATACTTCCAGGTTGGATTGAAGGCAAGAGGGACAGAAAAATGATGCATGACCTACTTAGTGAGCTTGAGTAAATGGATGGCAGAACAAGGTTTAGGAGATATAACAAAAAGATAAAATTTTTTAAGAGCTATGAAGTACAAGAAGTCGAGGAGAGCCATGATTGCCAACATCTTGATGGCACATGGAAGATTATAAGATAAAAATTGATATTTGATTTTCATTTCTCAAATGAATTGAAAGTTTTGGTCTTATATCCATACCTACCAACCCCTTGGGTCTTTGTGGCTTTTACTGTCTTGCTTGGGGTGAAATTGATTCTAAAAAAAAAAAAAAAAAATTAACAATTTGAAAATTGTATTCCTTTTAATTCTCTTATGTAACCTGTAATATCATGATTATTTTTTTTTTTTTTTAAATATAAGCAACATGGGATTTTAACCCATGCTCTAGTTCAGTATTTCTCAACTAGTGTTACATTGAACTTTAAGATTCTGCAAAAGGTTGCTAGGGGTTCTGGGAGAAACCATGATAAATAGGCTAATGCATTTTTGAGTAATTTGTTTAATTTTACATTTGTTATTTTAATGTACACCTATGGTATATTGTTGGGAAATCCTTGGTTATTTTAAAAGATCGTTATTAATAATTATATGTAATCATTTTTATATGGGATTCCCTGAAACACAAAAACTATTTCAAGGGTAGAAGGGTTGAGAAACCCTTTTCTAGTTGATTAATTTTTGCACAAGAATTAGTACTCTTGTTGCTTAAATTTTCTTATGCTTGTGTCTAATAAATAGAAAAAGAAAATATTTCACTATGACTGAACTAGTAGAATTGGTAAAATTCTTGATTGATTTTTTTTTTTTTATAGTTTATCAACCTTTTGCATGTTATATAAATCCAGGAAATATTCTAAGAATTTTTTCTGATTCCAAGTATTTTTTGGAGGTAATAATTTACTGATACAAGACCTACTAATTAACCCATAGGCAGTGGAAAGAAGAGGTGGATTCAAACCTTTCCTAAGGATATTTGCATGTAAGTGAATATAACAAACCCAACTGGAATTGAAACTCAGCACTCCAATTTTGAATTCCAAGCCATTATCCATTCCACCACCTGCACATATAAGCTTACAGCACCAGGTATTCTCAAGTAGTCACTTATCTCAGTACTGACCAGGCTTAACTTTTGTGATTATACGGTAAGTTGTGTTTTGTGATATGGCTGTATGATGATACAGTTCTTGAATACAGTATGTAAAATGAGTTTTTTTTTTTTTTTTTTAATCATTTCACCCCAAGCAAGACAATAAAGCCACTAGGATGTAAGTGGTTACTGAGTGTTAGAAAATATGAGAAAAACTACTATTAAGGTGAGAAGACAATAAAAGAATGAGAATTAAGACAGAAGATGACGATTGACATTGCACTTTAATCATTGAGAATCAAAATTGACTGGGAAGCAAGAATCCAGAAGAGAGTTCCATAAGCAAGAAGTGGGAGAGAAACTGTTAGCACAGAATTTACGGTTACATCTAGACATTTCAACTGTAAATTAATGAGACCTTGACTCCAATCTAGTACTATTTATCAGTGGCTGCTCGGTCTCACGTTGACTGCTGACCTGAGATGGAACAAATACATTGAGTCAATTGCCTCGTCCGCCGCAAGGAAAGTTGGCTCCCTGTGCTGCGCCAGGAAATTTTTCTCCCCGGAATCGATCCTTCAGATCTACAAATCAACAATTTGCCCCTTGCATGAAGTATTGTTGCTATATATGGTCTGGAGCCCCTTCTGTTTGCCTCGGGGTTCTTGATAAGCTCTAGAGGCAGATATGCAATATAATTGGCCCTGTTCTGGCATCTTGTCTACAGTTGCTCTCTCACAGACGCGCCATCACCTCTCTGTCTTTTTTACAAATACTTTCATGGCAATTGCTCCGAGGAGCTACATTTGCTGGTTCCCAGACTTCATGAATTCAAGTGCCCTGCGAGGCTGGCATCCTGCTCTCACCCTTTCACTGTCGAAACTACTAAATGTAGCCGTCTCTTCTACTCCAATAGCTTCATGTCTCGCACCTCTTGCCTGTGGAACTTCCTTCCCTATTCCAGTTTCTCTGAGAGCTATAATCTCCAACTATTCAAATGTAATGTCAATTGACATCTCCAGCTGCCTTGATCTATCCTTCTCTTCATCCTTTCGTCTATCACTCCTATCTGATCTTGCTCCAAATCTTCTGTAACCCTTTGCGTCCTAGTGGATTCCTGCCTTGCTTAGGGTGAAACGCTTAAAAAAAAAAAAAAAAATTTCTTTCCTTTGACTTTGTTTTAGTTGTTTAAGGTTTAGTAGACAAGAAAAATGTGTACTTTGAGAGTTGAATTTTAGTCTTTTAAATCTGTTAAATACCTTGTCACATAATGTAATCATCTGATCTGAGTTGTTGATTAAATATCTTGCATACTCTTGTGTAATAGTTATGAAGTTGAATTGACTTTGCTTAAATCTCTTTTTTTTTTTTTTTTTTTTTTTTTTTTTTGCTTATGGCCATATCATGTTGAAACATTGGTTCACATCCGATCACTGAAGCTAAGAAATGTCAAGCCTGGTTACTATCTAGATGGGTGACCAATTAGGAATACTACATGCTGTAGGATCATGAATTTTTTTTTTAAATTGTTTTTACTTAAATCTCCTTTTGACTTTCATTCAATCACCAAAGTTAAGCAATGCAGAGCCTGGTCAGTACATAGATGGGTGACAGCTTGGGAATACTAGGTGCTGTACGCTTGGACATGCAGAGGATGTTGTGGATAACAGCTCCAAATGAAAAATCAGAATGTTTTCTATGGGCACATTGGATGAAAGGAGTTTTCTGTTGCGGTTGTGAGTAGGGGACAATTGTCATCTTAGACTCTTTCTTTCCATTGTAGAAATGTCCATTCTACAGTGACAATAACTTATCTTTCTGTGCTTGGCTTTGCGGCAGTGTGTAATGTTTGGCTGCTTCTGGGAGACTGGTGTGGCTGGTAGACTTTAATTGACTGGATTGTTTCTTTGCATGACTTACATAAGTCATTTTTATCTATGATGGCTGAAATTGTAGAGTCATGATCATTTAGGTCCTTCAAGAAAAGATTTTGAAAACACCAAATGGTAAGTCTGATTATAATAACTAGAAGATAAAAAGTTGTAATCTTATATACATATATATTTTTTCATTTTTATTTCTTTTCCCAAGTTGAAGTGTATCCATATTCATAGTTCCTTCTAAACATTACACATCACTTCCAATAAGAACCAGGTGCTTTCAAAGACCTTCATTGTCTTAAGTTTCTTGATAAATGGAACCAGCTTTGGGACAATCTTTTTTTTTTTATTTTTTTTTTTCTTGTAAAAGATTCTTTCTTCTAAAAACTCAACTCTGTTTTTCTTTATATAAAGAGGTTTTGAAAAATTCTCATCCCAGTCAAAAAGAATTGTTTGGTCAGATTTCGAGATGTGGAATAAACTAAAAAGATTGTAATTGTTGTTTTTTTTTTTTTTTTTATTTATTTATTTTTTTTAATTGATGTTCATCCTGTATAAGGTCCGGGGGAGTCTCTCAAGGTAGAGGGTTACAATCTATCTGATCCTATTTATATCATTGGAGTTTGGTAATTTTGCTAATTATGGTACGAAATGAGCAAGTCAAAACTTTTGTGGAGGGGATCATATTTTATACTGGCAAAGGCTTTCTTTTTTTCTAAGAGGTCTCATATATATATATATATATATATATGGAAAACTTCTTGCAAACATGTTTGTTTGAATAATATTCTCAAGTTATGTTTATCCAATTTTTTAACTTTTTAAATTTCTGAATTACTTGTTTCATATAATTATTAAATTTACTAAAGTACATATTTTTATTTTTTATTTTATTTTATTTTTTTTTTGTAATTTTGAATGTTGCTGTATTTATTTATACATATTTATGCAACTGTTTTAGGATAATTTTGGCATTCCCACATTTTCAAGTCATTCAAGGTGATGTCATTTAGACAGTAAACTTGATTTTTTACGTATATTTTTTTTTTTTTTTTTTTTTTTTTTTTTAGAAATATGAACTGTGGTAATTTACTGGCTTCATAAAACAACTAATTCAGAAATTTGAAAAAGTAAAGTTAATAAAAAATCTGATAGACAAAACTTGTTGATATTATTCACCCCCCACTCACATTTAATCATAAAAAGCACTCACTCTAATCTGAAATTGTTTATTAGTTTTCACACTAAGTTGATCTAGAGTCAAAAGTTTTTATATATATACTTTCTAAACATATATATGGGAAATTAAAAACAAAAACATACCAAAAATATCATGAAAATAATGAAAACAGCATCAGCTTGCAATAATAAATCCAAAAACTGTAAGCTCTGTCTGGAGGAGAAAATAGCTATAATTACTTTCCCAGACTAACACAAATTGTTAAATGATAAGAACTCCTCTTAAAATGCAGACATGAAAACAAACTTTTACTACATTACTTAAACGTCTAAAACTAAAAACAAACAAAATAAATAAAGGAAAAAAATAAGTATAATCAGTTAATCATGTGATATTTGGTGGTTTGAAGCAACAAGGTTCATTCCTGCCACTGCCTGCATTAAGATGCTAACCATTGTGGTCAAGTCCTTACTTTGAAAGGTTAGCTAAGAATATTAAGGATCATATCATCTACAACCTTTTCTGGTTTGACTGTTATTCACTGGTTAAGCAATATCAAGTCTGATCAGTACCTAGTGGGTGACTGTTTAGGAATATTTGGTGTTGTAAGCTTGGATGTGCAGGTGATGTAAATGGATAACGGCTCAGAATTGTTAATCATAGAGTGGAGTTCCAATTTCCGTTGGGTACATTATATTTACTTACATGCAAATACTCTTGAGAAATCCAGCTCTTCTCCCCCCAGCTATGGATTAATTAGTAACATTTGTATTACTAAGAACATTAGCCCTTCCCCCAATCCTTATCTAAAAATATTTTCTGGCTTTAAATAACCAGTACAGTATTGATAAGCCATAGAAAATGAATCATTCAATTAATCATTTCCTCAGTGGGGCGGAGGTCAGAAAAGGAGATATTTTACTTTTTCTTATTTTTATTTACAGAATTTTGAGCCCATTATAAGTGTTACAAAAAAACCTATGAAAAATAATGAATATAAATGTATATGTACTAATATGGGAAAGAATGAAGATTTTTAATAATTATACATATTATTTGGAATGCACTTTTTGGGTCAGACACTCTTGGAAGGTGGGCTGATGACATTTTGACTTATGGTGAAAAGGGTGCATTGGATAAAAAAGGTTGAACCACTGATCTCGTCTTAACATATCTTTGTCAGAAATCATATGTAGAGAAAAATCCTAAGAATAATGTTGTGCATGTCTGATTTAAATATCAACCTTAAGAAGAATAAATCCTTGAAAATGACAATATGTGATAAGCCTGTATTTGGTGATAAGATTAGTGGTCTTTTTATCTGAACAACCATAGCATCTGAAAAATGAATGATAGGCTAAACGTTGCCAAGAAATGAACCTTTGTGTTTGCCAAAAAAAAAAAAAATGTGTCAAAAGGACAGTTATTCCTGTGATACCACTATTACTGTATACACTTTTGACTCCCTCAGCAATGCTTTACAAGATTATGAAAACAGTATCAAAGAAACCTGATCCAGTGACAAGAAACAATCAAGATAAGTAGAGACTGCCTGTGTCACAAATAGTGTGAACACTGATCATGTACAGAAGTACTGACTTTTTGGTAAAATATACATACATACAATTTCTGGGCAATGGATTGAAATATGAAAGAAAAATTGGCAATGTTTAACCTTTGTATCTTTTCTGTATAATTCTTAGTTCATGTACAAAGTTGTTAATATATTTTCCCAGCTTTTTTTGTATCGAATTAAAGACAAATTATAAAAAAAAAAAAAAAAAAAACTGGGAAAATATATTAACAACTTTGTACATGAACTAAGAATTCTAAAGAAAAGATACAGAAGAAATATTAATGGCTTTTTTAAAAGTCACTTATTTTCTTTCTTTCTTTAAATGAAAGAAACATTAGCTTAGGGAAAAAGTACTGTTTCATTATTTAAGTATACACAGCTACACATCCATCCATCTTTCTTTTGTTTTTGGATTTGATGAAGCCATGAATGCCAAAACTTGTAATCAAATCTATTTTCAATGAAATGTTTTCCATCTTAAATTTCTTAAAGACTTTGTTGGGATTTATGTATCCTATTTTAAAAACATGTGTGTAAAAAAAAAAAAAAAAAAAAAATATATATCGGTAAAAGGACAATATAAATAAAGACAAAAGGAAAATTTATCTTAGCTGATTTGTTTGCTTTGATAAAGTCTATCAAAGGACAAAATGCATAGGTAAAGATAGGTTGTCCTTTTGTTTTTATTTACACACATTACATAAGGGTTAGCACTTTGACTTGAAGCACAGAAAGATGGTTGTACAGTAGGATACTAGGAATACTATACTTAACATGTGAGCAACATGGAAGTTTTAAAGAAAAGGACATTTGCAATTAGAATTGGAAAAGAGCAGTTGAAATTTCTGGAACTCATAATGCGGAAAATTGACTTTCACAATTTGACACTTGGAGGACAATAAAAGTGGGAAACCTTGACTAACCTACTGAACAAGCTACTGGGAATGCAGTATAGTGAAATTGGTTAACTGAAACTGTTGCGATGCTATCAGTGTTTGTGCTAGCATGAAGTCACAAGTCATCACGACCGAGGGTTTGAGCATACTAGCTTTCTTGAACTACTGGTCCTGTCAAATTATGCATTTTCTTCCATAGATTGTGCTGTCTCATCATAGTTACAGTGTAAACTAAAGTTGTCTCTGTGGATGCTGAAGAAAGACAAATGTACCTGAGCATGGATTAGCTCTCTATATTTGCAAATTGGTGGACTCTGAAATGAACAAGCCATAATTATAATATAGGTAAAGTTGGTTTAAAATAGATATTCTTAAAATGATTTTATGACCATTAAAAATTCATCAGTAATACAATATCTTATGCGAAATGCTTTGGACTGAACCTGTTTCAGAAGTTAAAATTACTCAGGATGGCAGATATTGAATATGAATATTGCAGCCATATCTGGTCTGGTGCTTCTATGTATAATTAGAAACTCTGGATAAAATACAAAGAATTTGCTATGTCATTGGTTCTAACCGGGCATCTCAACTTTGTAATGCAGCTTCTCTGTGCCTTTGCACAATTATTTTCATTCTAATTATTTTCATGAGCTTTCTACTTTGGTATCTAGGCTCTGAATTTAAGTGCAGTAGTAGATTGACAGAAAGTGCATTTGAAATTTCTATGCTAACAGTTTCTTCTCTCTCTCTCATATATATATATATATATATATATATATATATATATATATATATATATATATATATATATAGGAGACACAGTTAGTTTTTTTTTTTTTTTTTATTTTAAGGGAATTAGCAGTGTCTCTGCAATGAACCATGAGCTAAATTAAAATTGTAAATACTGTTACAGTTTATTTGTACAGTTGTTAATGAAGTAAGATATCAACCATGAAATTAGTAGCATATTTTTCCTCCCCAATGTTAATTTTCAGTTTTCAGAATTTGGGGTAAAATATTGTGTACTTGTCTACCTTCAGGGTTAAATTATTATTTACCTATTTAACTACTTTTCTGCTGCTGTTGGCTTATGTCTATATGAAGCTTAAAACGCTTGTTGTCAATACATTATTGTGTAATACCTCTCTCTCTCTCTCTATATATATATATATATATATATATATATATATATATATATATATATATATATATATATATACACACTTATTATTATTAAAACGTTTTTATTATAATAGATTGTAATAAAAACATTTTTACATCGCTACACAAAAACTTTCATGTTTCAGAACTTCAATGGTAGATAACATAATATAAATGATTTATTTAGGAAATCTGAAGACAAATAGTTACCTCTTTTGAAAGCTAAAAATGGGGTGAGCCTAATGTTGAAATTAAAACATATACTTGTGTCTGTCTGAATTAACCAATTAAAAGTCAGATCCCTGCTAAAATAGAAAAATGAAAATTAAGGCCAGAGGTTAGAGGGAGGTGGGTTATGACTTCATTTCTTGATACATTGACAATGTAGACATGTAGTGAAATCCAACGTTCAGATTTGGTTGGTGAAGTAGCTATAGAGTAACCTTGAACAAAAAAAAATTATTTTTAAGAATTTTTCAAAATTTTTTATAGTATGAAAACTTCTTAAAGGGACCAAATAGATAGTTAAAAGAAATTATTTTGTGGAACTTTAAAATATGATGCTAAATTATACTGAATGGGCTGTAAAAACAGTGCAATATTAAAGTTGAAAAAAATATCCAATAAAAAAATGAGTGGACCATTTCTTATATATATAAAATAATGACTGTGTAATTGCAATGCATAAAATATTTATGAATTCTTTTAACTACATTTTAAAGTTAAATTTAGACAATACCTACATAAAACTGTTAATTCATTTCTTTTTAGAACTTTATTTTTAGGAAACTTTATAATATGCAGTTTTTCTTGTAAACACAAGGGACATAGATGTATAAGGATTTACAAATTCTCCTTTTTTTTTTTTTTTTTTTTTATTTTCCATTTAACCTTAGGAGTTCTACTAATTTCTTTTAAATGCTGAAAATGTTTAGAAAGATATGTTTGGCTATGGTAGACATTGTTATTGAAAGAAGATGTGTGCTGATACCACCTTGGTTTAAAGGGAATTTTTGGACTGCCAATATAAAATTTCTTAACTGTTGGATTTTCACAAGATGAAATTGTACATTGATAAATAATAGATTCAGTAAGATGCCTATTCTGCAATGGACATTCATTAGGATTTCGACAATTACACATTTTTTTTATCATTTTCTGTTTTGGAATAACGATTATTACTTTGGTTTAAGTGTAGATTTAAAATTGTTTTTTAATAATTTTTTTCTAGATTATCTGTACAACTGTAACTTAATTTAAGTGAATTTTTATTAAAAATTTTGCTTAAAGGATTATTATTGGTTGAAATGTTTCTCAATTAAAATGAGAAACTTCTGCCCTAACTTAGTGTTAACCATTTGGTTAAGTGGGGATGTATGCCAAATGATTTTTCTATTTCTATTTTTCTTCCTGCTATCACTGTTTTCTGTATTTAATGTCAGGGCATTTATAGCCACTATTTTTAAGGCATTGTAAAAATAGCTATGTTTGTGAAATACATCATTGTTGGAAGAGTTATTACTAATTCTATATTCTATGGAGCAATGTAAAAATGTTTTTATTGTAATCTATTATAATATAAAATATTTTAATAATGTTATATTATGCTCTACGTTTGTATTGAGCACTTTTTAAAAAGTAAATGCGAAAAACTGGATTCTAACTCCATCTGTTCTTTCTCTTTCTTAAGATATGTACACACACACACACACACACACATATATATATATATATATATATATATATATATATATATATATATTGATAATATTTGATAATCTGTAAGGATAATTCTAAAGAGGATATAAATCCAGAGAGATCTCTCTGTCAACAGAACAAATAATAATTATGAAAATAAAGACTGACAAGCACATGGTGATATTTGTTTCATTAAATTGAAAAATTTGATTCCAAATCTTCAGACCAAATGGCTGTGTAATTGCTTTGATCTGAAGATTTGGAATCAAATTTTTGATTCTAATGAAATAAATAAATATCACCATGGGCTTGTGAGTCTTCATTTTCATAATTTTATATATATATATATATATATATATATATATATATATATATATATATATATATATATATATTGAGGCAGTAGATCATTATTTAAATATATATTGTTAAATATAGCCGACAATGAACATATATCTGATTATGAACTGTTTAAAAGTTTGTCTGTTTACTTTAAAAGGGTGAAAATAAAGACAAAAATTGTCCAACATTTGGATATTTTTTTTTTTTTATTCGATTGGTCCTTGATCTAAGCTTTTGGCTCACATGAGCCATTTTCAGAGTGGTTGTACAGATATTTAAACAAAGATATTCTGCATCGAAGATGATATTTTGTTATGTTGACATAGAAGGTTGCTATATGATGATAATGGTCGAGGAATGGCAAACACAGGTCGTAAGTTCAAGATGCAGTTCTATGATATCATAATACTTGGAAGGCTGAAATATTAACAGCATATGGTTCTGCTGTTTTTTTATATATATATATATATATATATATATATATATATTTTATTTATAAACCTGACAGCTTTTATCACTTTAAAAAGTTCATAATCATAGCAGTGTGTTTCATGTGTATTTTCCAAAAACAAAAAATTCACAACTATCATTTACATTAAATTTTTGTTTTTTGCAATTCACCCCTGACAATGATCTTGGATGTAACTGAAAGTACTTGGGTGAAAATAAAATAAATGAAAATAACTATAGCTTCTTCTTTTAATCAGTTTAATAATGACATTAAGGAATTGATTGATGAATTTGAGAGGATTAAAATAAAAGTAGATATGTGCAGATTATTTAACCAAGCATGCTTGAAAATCATATATATATATATATATATATATATATATATATATATATATATATATATATATATATATATACACGCAAACCCACCTTTTCAAGATACTGTGAAATGTTGCTACTTTGCATTGTGTTACAAATTAGCACTTGGTACTATTTCTAAAATCAGTGTACAATATGACTGGTTTTGTGGCATATTTTATATTGTTTGTTCGGGTTGTTGTTTAGCTTAGTATGAGTATCCAATTTCTATCTATAAAAGGCAGGACGTGTGTGTAACGAATGCACGGCCGCAATTTTTGATGGATTTGCACCAAAATTTACATGCACATGCTCCAAGTTAGCAGAAAGGCCAAGACCGAATTTGCATTTCCCAACTCCCATTGATAGCGGAAATAATTGATTTTTTTTCATGCTTCTATGGCAGTTTTCATGTAGTTTGCGGCCATTTTGTACTGGCTATACAAATAGGCAGAAAGATTCTATTGGTCAGCATGAGATCCAACAGCTGACTGACACGAATGTTAACTAGCATGCTAGCATGCAAAAAAAAAATCGATAGCTGCATTCGTCACAAGTGGGAAAAATTTAAATCTGCATGGCACTTTACTCCAATTGGCTCATTTGCTTGCTTAAACTCAATGTTGATTCTGATTCCGCAGAACTGGGTTGGGTATGAAAAAGTATTTGTTGTTGACATTCTTTTTTCATTCGGTTTTTCCAGTTATGAGTCCTTTTTTTAAAGCTGATCGTTTTGTGTTCATTTTGTTTAGTTCTTTTTTTGTAACAGATTTAATATTTAGTATAGAGCTTAGAAAAAATTCGCAGTGTGAGATAGGCAAGAAGTAAGGCATGTAGCAACATCAGCATGGCAAAGGGCACTCCTTTAAAGGCAAGGATGGGCAAAGATATTTTGAGTCAAGTGATAGCGATTGCTGTATGAGTCGTACGATTTTTGAATCAAGCATGGGCAACATCAGGCCATGCTGCCAGTGTTCAAGAGAAATTGCTGTTGACATTTTTTATAGTCATTTATTTACAGTAAGTAAATCATAATTTCATATTTTTTTTTTTTTTTTCAAAATGGGCCAGCACAGCTAAGCAAGAATGCTATCACAGTGCAGCAGTTGAAGTGTTCATCAAATTATGATAAAGTGTTGTTGTAGTTTTTCTTTTTAGATGAGTTTTTAATCATTGTTGTATTTTGATTAGTTTGGGATGGTATACCGACTGAAATGCTGTTTTTAAAAAAAAAAAAAAAAGTCCGAACTGACATTGAACTAATTAATCAGTTGGTAATCAGTCATTAGTTACAGCAGCAATTAATTGACTATTTAAATATTTTTTTGTTGATTAATCAGTTTTCATAATCATTCTTGTTTACAGCATTACAGAAATTTCATTTCTGATTAAAAAAATTGTTATTATCAGAGCTGGTCTATCTCCTAATTACACTACCTATACACACACACACACACACACACACACACACACACACACATATATGTAGTGTTAGTTTGAGAGATTGTTTTTGAAACCAAAATTGCTGTCTTCTTAGTGGTCTGCTGATAGCCTGCTTGCTTTAAATGCTTTTATTTGTTGGAGATATAGTGTCATTAGAATTAATATGAAAAAGTTTTTTTCACTTAATTGAGCAGTATTTCCATCATGCTGACTTTGGAGTTTCATGGTCATATAGATATGTGACTACTCTTCAGAGCGGAGTTGGACTATTCTGAAGAAGTCCAACTCTGCTCTGAAGTTCAATTACATACTTCTAATGTTTTCACCTGAACTTTATAATTTTTAATTAACTTTTTATTTTATTTTTTTTATTTTATTAACTTTATTTTTTTTATTTTATTAACTTTTTATAACCATGTTGACTTGCTATAGGGAAGGTCTTAATCCTACAGCAGACTGAAAGAATAGTTGATTTTATTTATAATAGACTTCAATGTCCCCTCTATATAATGAACTCTCCTGTCATTTTCGATGTAGCAGTGTCTTTCAGTTCAGTTTTTGTGTTTGTTTCGTATGAGACAACAATCCTGCACGGGATTTGCAACCAAGTCCATACAAAGAGCATACTGAAGGGTTTACTGTCATATGGGTCGATGTATTAACCCGAGATTTAGTGTTGGTACTTAATTCTCTCAGATAGTTGAGTTGATTCTGTTCAAAGTTAATTATACCTCAGTAGCAGGTGTTTCTCCAGTTTGCTCAGTTTTGAACATCTCTATAGGGATGTTTGCAGCATTTAAATTTTAGTATGTATACCAATATATTGGACGTTGATGACGATCTATTTACTGCGTCATCCAGTGTAAAAAAAAAAATATATATTGCACATTGATGACAATACATATACCCAGAGTTGACAGTCTTTCATGCTAAATGCAATCATCAGGCCATATGCGTTGTTTTTGCTTGACTATATATATATATATACACACACATATTTCATTAAATAATATAGACAAGTGTTGTCTATTTATTTTATGTAAATTCTTTTCATAACGTCTAATAAGCTTAATAACATAATATATAAAGAAATAATCATACATAGAATCAATCAGCAATATTAATGCGATTAATGGCAAAATCACTTCGCTAGTAGAACATAATGTATGCATTAAAATACTGTTAAAGGTGTTGAAATTTTGAAAGAAATCGAAAGATGAAATTTCTCACTTGAAATTTTGAACTTTAGTGTTGCGACTCGCATGTTCCGAGATTGTACAACCATCAATAAATAGCACATTCTTAAAAGATTCGGTCTACAAACAATTATTTCGTCTTCAAGTTTTAACTTTAAAGGAAAAAAATTACAGCCTGATGATGAAGACCTGGATCTTCCAAAGTACTTGCTTAACTTAAAAAAATATACACTAGAAACATCTGACAACAGTTTTATAAATGAGGGTCACATCATTCAATGGATTAACAGTATTTTAATGCATACATTATGTTCTACTAGCGAAGTGATTTCGCCATTAATCACATTAATATTGCTGATTGATTCTATGTATGATTATTTCTTTATATATAAAATATATGCTGCCTAATATATGTTTTTATATATATATATATATATATATATATATATATCAGTGATACATTGTGAGTAGTTTGTTTGTTCTAATGGATTCTCACTCAATAGACCTGAGAATAATTTGAAGCATAACCATTACTGCCCACCAAAATGATGGGCAGTAATGTTTATGCTTCAAATTATTCTCAGGTCTATTGAGTGAGAATAATTGTCCATCTAAACCTATAAATAAGTAAATAATAAACAAATTAACTACAAACACAAGTAAACATAACAATAACAACCAACAATAAAATAATAAATAAAAATGTTAACAGCATGGTAAATAGCCAAAAAGCTATACCCATGACCCACAATTATTCCACTCAGTAGCCCCTAGAATATTTCAAAATATAACTGTTACTGGCCAGAAAAATAACCATTATAATAATACAATAGACTGTCCACAATGTATCACTGACCTGTATATATAAAGAGTCGAGCTAAAATGATGCACATGGCCTGACAATTGCTTATCATGAAACGGACTATCACCTCTAGGTGTTAACTTTAATGTCTATTTTTATATTTACATTTGCTCTAGCCCTGAAATCATAAATATAGCATACCTTAAAATTATATTTTATCATAAGCCAGTGGTCTAATGATGAAAAACTATTTATTTTTACACAAATATTTTCCAATATAATGTAATACTTCTCCCTTGAACATTATATAGTGAAAATTTCAGATCAAAATTCTGTTTATTAACAGTCAGGCTACAGACTTATTGATATCAATAGGGAAGTCAAGAAAATGTTTATCTTTCTGATTTATGCCTAAGAAAAAACAATGTATAGTTTAAAAGATTGTCTTTCACTCACACTTAAAACGTTTAGATAAATCCTTAGTTTTATCAAATTAAGGGGAAAGTTTTTTTTTTTTTTTTTTTTTTTTTTTTTTTGTACAATAAACTACACTGCAGATGCATTGTTTGTATAAGTCAGTCTTTTGAAGATTCCCCCTCCCACTACCCCTTCCCAGAAAAAAGAAAAATCAGTGAATGCCTTGCCCTTCACACCACACCACTCTACTATGATTGCTGCAGGCAAGGTTTTGGTTCATTCTGTTATCAGAATTTTAGTAATAAATCCCTTGCTTCCATCTTTGGCAGCATCATGGTAGTAATGTAATGGGTTACCTGAAATTTAATCCCCATCATTCTAATATTAAGAAATGGAAAGCATATTTTATAATTATTGGAAGCTGAAGTTAGGAATAAGACAGGCTCAGTTTCTTGGTGTACGTTTTAGATAATTGCCTTTTTTAAATATAGAAATGTTTAAAGCAATAACAATAATCCCCCACCTTTTTTCTCTTGAGTTCTTGTTTGGCAGACAAAAATGTTGCTGCTACATCTGTTGTTAGTATGGAGCGGCAAATATTGTTACGTCCTCTCTGTGCTTGACAGGTTGATGACCTTACCATACTTTGTGAAAAAACATTTTTAAGATTAGGGACACTAAATCCTTTTTTACTTAGAAATCAGTTGCCAATTTCTAAGAATCTGATTTGTAAGATGACATGTAAATTTTCATGAAGAATGAGTTTGTAATGACTTGTATTATTGTCAAAGAAGTAATTTATTTATATATATATATATATATATATATGTGTGTGTTGAAATCCTCACAGTATTTAGTATTGGTGATTAAATTGTTTTTAAAATAGTGGGATTATTTTGTATGTTAAAGCTCGTAATTTTCCAAAACAATGAAAATTTATTGTACTAAGCCATGCACCCTAGTAAAACCAACTATATGCTGTATCCCCTTACTTGTTTGCACTTCTCCCCAAAATTTGGTTTCGATCAGTCTATGTATGGTTTTAGGAGTTGTGACGGGTGGATGGACATACATACTAACAGAAGTTACAGAATTTTATGTATAGATAAATTAGTTAAAAACAACTCTAGATTGATTGATTTTGTTTTTTTATGGCTTATCAACTGCAGGTTATTTAAAGCCAGAAAATATTTTGGGATTGTAAAAATTTTGGTAGGATAATGAATTACTGAGATAAGTACTACTAATTAATTTATAGCAGAGGGAAAGAAAGGTGGATTATTAACCTTTCACAAGGGTATTTGTGCATAAGTGAATATAACGAACCCAACTGGAATTGGAACATGGCTCTCTGATTTCCAATTTTGAGCCATTATCCATTATACCATCCAGTTACACACCTAAACTTGCAGCACTTGTTATTCCCAAGTGTTCAACAATCTAGATAGTGACCAAGCATGACGCTGCTTAATTTCCATGATTACGAGACCCAGAAAGAACTCTTGAAGTGTGTGCACACACACACACACATATATATATATATATATATATATGTATGTATGTATATATATATATATATATATATATATATATATATATATATATATAGTTATAGTTTCATTAAATATGACAGACATGGTGCTTTGATTTAAGTTTTTTGTTTTTTTTTTCAATTTCTCATATTATCTTATTTTTTTCTTTTTGGAAGATAAATCATATAAACACTGTCCATAGTTGATATTACTGAGTGTTAGTTTTTTTGTTTTTATTAATAAAACACACAAAAAAAAAAATAACACTCAGTCAACTATGAACATGGGCACAATATCTTGACCATGTTTTGAAAAAGGAAACATTACATAAATACATACATACAACAATCTATTTCTTGTTAACAGTTAATATATTTCAACCTTGAAAATGGCTAAATGTATAGCCAAAAGCAGTCGGAAAGAAAGGACAATTGGACAGTTTTTATATAATTTATCCTTCGAAAAGAAAAAAAAAATTATAAGATCAAATGAGAAATTGTATGAAAAACTAAATCAAAGCACCCTGTCTGTCATATTTAATGAAACTTGCATGAAAGGATTGCTGCCTAAATACATACACATACTTTCTCTCTCCATATATATATATATATATATATATATATATATATATATATATATATATATATATATATTTTTTTTTTTTTTTTTTGCATATTTAGGCAGCAAATTCTCTTTTTAGGTATGTTTGATTGAATAAATTACAAACATTGTCTGCTTTTTTTATCATAATCCTTTCATATTCACTAATATTTTTTTGTATATTACAAAGAATTAAGGCAAGAAATGCACTGTAAGTGAGAATCATTTTATTTATAGAAAGTACTTGGGCAAATGAAAGTGATTCTCACTGTTACAGTGCATTTCTTGCCTTATTCAACTGTAATATACCAAAAAATATTCATGGATATGTAATGTTTAAGTAATAAATAATGTTGGTTTAAAAATTAAATTCATTAATTCCTTAAAAAATTACTTTGTTTATCTTTTGGATTGTGGTGAAATAAGACCAAGGAATTCTAACTTAGCTGTGGCTAAGAGGCCATAATGTTTTGCCTGCTTGGTTGGCGCTGCCATTTGCAATTTAGGTAAAGTGCATACATGGTTCTCATGCTTTTAAAACTCACTAATTTGCATGTGTGGTAAAAAAACTGAATAAAAGGTGTGTTGCACAGACAAAGCAGAGGGAACAATCTACAGAACTTGACCTGTGCTATGTACAACTATCAACTACATTGATACAAAAATAAAGTTAGCAAATATAGATGTTTGAGCAGATGTTGGCTTTCAAATACATCTGGATGAGAAAATGTGCATTTATTAAAACAGTATATGACCTTGCTGTGAAACTCTGTCTCTGATCTGTATACAGCATACCAGATCAGATGGTGGTTTTCTCTACTCATCATCACTCTTGACTGCTTCAATCATTGAAGGATCTGATGGCAGAAGAAACACACAACCTCCTTTAGTCTGATTTGTTGGTAATGGCTCTTGGTTCTGGCATTGTCATCTCCATTCACGCTTTCTCTAAAAGGAAGGACAAAGGTTTAAACCTTGCCAGAAGGTACATTTTCTTTAAGACTCTTGAATGCACAGGCCAGTAGATTTAATTCACTCTGCAATTTTTATTTATTTTAAAGGGAGTATCTACTCAAACATGGATATCCAGTAAAATATAACCTTTAAGTCATTTTTTGGCTTTATTGCTAGCATTCAAGATTTTAATTTCTTTCTTGCTCATCGCTTCCTTTATGGTAATGGTGTTGACTAAATATACCAATTCTTGCAATGAAGAGTCAATGGCACTGAATCCATAGTAATATTGGTGGAGGACAAGATTGATTTTGTTGAGCCTTTCTCTCTTGTCTTTTCATTTGTTCCTTTTCTCTTCTGGTGGCTTCAAAGTTTTTGGTTCCAACGGTGGTGGAACACTGCCCGTTGGTACTGTCTCTGGCTTGACGTTTCAAACAATTTAGGCTCAAGTCCAGTGGCTTTGAATGTTGTTTTGAGTTGTTCTTTGTATCTTTGAAGAGGTCAACCTTATGCTCTTTTCCTGAAGTGAGTTTGCTGAATAAGACTTGATGTGGAAACATTGACTCTTTCATTTTTGCTACCATAATCAGTAATTTGATGCTTTGATTGCTGGCTCTTTCCAGGACTTTGTTTGGTCACTTAGTATTCCCAAGTATTTCCATTTCAGTACTATATCCCCATTTGTTGCAACTCTGTGCTTGACAGGTTGATAACGTTACTATGCTTTTTAAAAATAAAAAAAAAAAAATTTTTAATATTGAGAACACTTTGATAAATAAGAGTCTATTTATTATTAGTATAAATTTTAACTCTGATATTTTATATTGAGCACTGTTTTATTACTCCCCAGCACTCACTGTACAATATATATATATATATATATACTTTATTATATGTTATTACATTCAAACATGCATATTACTGCCATGCATTCCGTCTCATTCTTTGTATTAGGTCTTAAGTTTTTTTAAGAATAATTTCTCAAATCGTCCTGGGTATGACGTTAAACTGAATCCAACAACAAGGCCTCTGATCAGGAGGTTTTGAGGAGTGTGGAACCATTTCTTAATTGCTGGTGTTCCCAGGTCCATACTGACCTGGGGTGGTAGCACCCGTTAGAGTCCCAGCTATGGGCAAATAGTGAACTCCCAGTTTTTTCCAGACCTAACCTACATCTTGGTTATGACGATAAACTAAATCCGCGTCCTGGGTATGACGATAAACTACGTCCAACAGCAAGGCCTCTGATACATTTTTGAAAAAATAATGTTGCGGGCTATAGGTTTTTGAAAAAATAATGTTGCGGGCTATAGGTTTTTGAAAAAATAATGTTGCGGGCTATAGGTTTTTGAAAAAATAATGTTGCGGGCTATAGGTTTTTGAAAAAATAATGTTGCGGGCTATAGGTTTTTTGAAAAAGATAATGTTTACTTGGCTATCGTTTAATATATATATATATATATATATATATATATATATAAAAAAACTAAATTTGGCATTAAATGACCTACAGTGGTTGATATGCCATAAAACCCAACCAGCCAACCAATTTCTCAAAATATTCTTGTTTGTTTGCGATAAGAATATTTTTAAGTGAAATTCCGAAATCAATTTTATCCATGTTCATATATTAAATTAATTGTAAAAGTGCTTCAACCTTATGAAGAGCAAAATATCCAAATGTCAAGAGAACAAAAAGAATATAAATTCAAATGTTCATGACATTAATTTAAAAGGGCTCAATACAAAAAGTATATTGCTCTAATTTTTGTATTGAGCACTCTTTTAAGTTAATGTCATAAACGTTGGAATTTATATTCATTTTGTTCTTTTTGCATATATAGTAGTGATGAAAGAAACAGACTCCTGTAAGTAGGCTCCACAAAGCAGCGGTTCATAGGAAGAAGCTGCTTGAATGGAACTTACATTTTACCAAGAGAATACAAAGTATGAGGCTGGTTCACTATAATATGTATGATATAGCGGGTCTTAGCTGTGAAGGTTAGGAATGTAGCTTATCAGAACACTTTCTATAGAAATAGCGATAGAGCAGTGACTTGCAATATTTTGTTTGTGAGAAAGGGGTTGTAGGGTGGGAAATAACTTGTCACCCACAAAGCAAGACTGAATGGTAAAGACTGAGAAGCTTCTGCCAATATATGGCATCAGTACTCCATTTTCGGCCTGATAAGGCTTTTGTAAAAAAGGATTATATATATATATATATATATATATATATATATATATATATATATATATATAATAATAACAACCAAAAAGTGTTTAGGGACTCTGATCTGAAATTGTTATTGAGTTTCATGCTCAGGTGAACTTCAGCTGAAAGAAATATTTATGAAATTAGAGTTGATCAATAAGCCTTAGATGGTTATTACTCAAATTTTGATCTGAAATTATTGCTTTTTATGTTCACTGTGCAATTAATAGAAACATGGTCAGTTAAGTGTATTGACAAGGAAGGAGATTTTTTTTAAAACTATGCTTTTACATCTGGCTGCAAACTTAGTTACACACTATGGATTTCATTTCAGTGGAGCACATTGAAATCACATAGTTTTGTTCCAGTCATGTTCCTTTTAATCAGATTTGCCTAAAAAAAAAAAAAAAGGTAAGATATTCTCTAAACTTTGATTGTGTCTTTGTAGAATTGGACCTAAGCCAGGTTCAAGCAAATGAGAATTCCATTGCCTAATCAGCATAATGAGCTACATAACAAAACTGTTAGCAGAATTAGACTGAAAATAGGACAATAGTGTGATTTTATTAAAGACACTGGAACAAAGAATGTGATATTCATGTTCAAAATAGAAAATTGCAGAGCCATGTTTACCATGTCCTCAAAGGTCATGGCACATAGAAGAGAAATTTGTTAACTATTTCTTGTAACTGTTATTCCATTTAAATGGAATCCACTATAAAGATAGATAATTTAAAATTAATTTTAAAACATGTACTGTCGACATGGAAAACACATGGGTAAACCAAAAACAAATCTTTTACTTTTGACCCATTCTGAAGGATTATAGTTGGATTTGACTTGGATTAATTTTAGAAAAGGGTAAATGAATTTCTTTCTTTTTGAGTCATTCTGATAATTAAAAGAGGACTTGTCTTTAATTTGATACAAAAATAGCTAGAAAAATACATTAACTTTCAACTTGAACTAAGAGTAAAGAAAAGATATTAGAATAAATATTAACAACTTTTTTTAAAAGTCACTTATTTTTCTTTCTTTAATCACAAACACCAGCTTAGGGTAAAAGTACCGAGATGCATTATTTAAGCATGCGCACAAATACACATACATTTCTTTTTTGTTTTGGTATCTGATAAAGCCTTAAATGGTGAAATGCATTATCAAATCTATTTTTATGAAATGTTTTCATTTGTCAAAATTTTAAAACTTTGTAAGGATTTCTATATCCTAATTTTAAAGCATATATATATATATATATATATATATATATATATATATATATATATATATATATTTTTTTTTTTTTTTTTTTTTATTTTTTTTTTTTTTTTTTTTAATCATCTAGTCTCTAAGGAACAGGGTGTTGCCCACATCCTGTCATAAGTCTCTAAGGTCTGATAGAGATCATAAATATCGGGTCACAGGGGTATGTCTCTGTTATGGTGGGATCCAGCACAATTTTCAAAAATTGTGTCCCATCTTTGCCTTCATTTGCTTGCCAGGTTTAAGCAAGAAAAAAAAATAAATAAAAAATCTTTGAACCAATCCTAAGATGTTGCAGACATATTCTGCCTTAATTATATGCAAAGATGGTGAAAAATGATCTGCAACCCAACTTTTGCAGAAATATATGTTATAATTATCAAGAGATTTGGTAACAAAGTAAAGGACATTAACTGTGATGAATTATTTTGGGAAATGGAAGACATTTAGAGTCAAATAAAGACATTTAAAAAAAAAAAAAAAAATTATTTTTCACCTTGGAGTAGAGTATGCTTATACAGGGATCACTCCAAAAATAATGACACCCAACTCTTTTTTTTTTTTTTTTTTTTTTTTTTTTTTCTTTTTTAATTAATGATTCAGCCAATACAAGGCTCAAGAGCCACACAAGGTAGGGGTTTACTGAATGTTATGTGTGATATGAATGTAAGAGGTGGTAGGAAGTGAAGACTATAAAGAGACTAGATGACTGTTAAAATGCTTTTGATGAATAAGGTATATGATATGAATGAAAGGAGTTAGTAGGAAGTGAAGACTATGAGGATAAGGAGGATAGATAATGATTGACTCTTGATTTGAAGAGATTAAGATTATAATGTTCAGAGAGCCATCCATGCAAAAACTTTTCTAGTTCTGGGGTGGGGGAGCTGTCTCAGTGAAAACAATTGTAATATGGAGAAAATGGGGATGATTTGATACTGTGCATGCAGCATAGTGAGTCCTAGCTGTAAAAGTCTGAACTGATGAAATTAAAGAATATAGCTCATCTGAACATTTGCTTTGGAAATAGTGAGAAAGTAGCCATAGATTTGTGATGTGTCCGTGGGGAAAGTTGCTCCAGAGTGAAAGGCAAATTATCCCTCACAAGACCATATGAAAATGTTGACCTACAATTTTAGAAGAGGATGTTGGTATTATGGCAGTAGAAGTTGAATGTTCCCATCAATAAGCTGTAATCTTTTTGCTCTATTACAGATAATAGCTGAGTGGCTGTCTGGCAAAATAACATCTGACATAAAAAGTTATATAAAGCAGAGATGTATCATTGAATTTCTCCATTTGGGAAAAATAATTGCACCCATCAATATTGAACTCTTAGAGGTCAGGCAGTGGGTGATGCATTTCAGCAGTGTGTGAGACAAGGTGTCTTCAAGGCAGCACTCTATAGTTGTCAGATGATGAAATGAAAACTCTTGTTCATTGGTAATAAAAATACACGGACATCAGTATGGCTGATGCTAACCTCCATAAGAGTGACTCATTGTACCTTCCCAATCTAACACAACGTGGAAAGACTATACTGAATCCATTGCTAGACCTGCTACTAAGAAAGTTGGTTCACTGTGTCATACTAGATAGTTTTTTCACTCCAGAATCTCTTTTACATGTCTATAAGTCTGCCATTCATCCATGCTTAGAATATTGCTGCCAGATATGGTCCGGTAGTCCTGTTATACATTTAGAGATTCTTAATAAAATCTAAAGAAAAATCAGCAATGCAGAGATGGGTGGAGAAGTGGTAGGAGAGTTCTTTCAGAGTAAAAGAATGAGTGGGTATGTTAGTCTGTTGTAGCAAAATTTGTCTCTCCAAAACTTTCTATTCATTGTGACCCTGAGCAGTTTTTTCCCCTTTGCTAAGGTTCCTTCCTTCTTCCATCCATTTACACAAGCTCCTCAGGTAGGCAGCTCATCACCTTCCCGTATCACTTGCATTCAGTATGCTCTGTGAGGGTTAAGTTTTGTAAGCCATCCTTCCACATTGTATGTCCAAGGAATTTCAGCTGCCTCTTCCTGATTCTGAGCATAAGTAATTCTCTTTGCTGTCATTTTTTTTTTTTTTTTTTTTGACTTCTTTTGAACTTTGATGCTTACCTGCCCCATCAATAGAATTCTCAGTATTTTTCTGTAGAACCACACGTCTGTTTGCATCCAGTTTTCTCCTCATCCATGGAGGAGATTCTCCCACCTTCACTGGATATCACATAGAAATCCAGCACTCTTTTATTTATTTCTAACAAAAACTTTATTTCTCAGGACTTTGCTTTGTTTTTGGAAGGCAACTTTTGTGATTTAAAACTGTGACTTATTTTGATAAATGAAATTTAATTTTATTAACATTCACTGCTCGCTAGCATATTTAAACCTTTACATAATGTCATCTATGGTTTTTGTTACTTACCATGAGAAATTGCTATATAAGACTATTTAGGCTTTATTCTGGTAAATAAAAATAAATTTGTGAATAAAATGATATTTATTAACACATTCACTCCTACTTTGACTTTTTGAACCCTTATGCAGTGTATGGCAGAAATTTTAAATGTTAACCAAAAGACCAAGGGATCTGCTATTAAAAATTAATTTCACTGTTTAAATAAAGGGCTACAGTTTTTATTCATTTGACTTTAAAAAATGACATCTTTCAAATGGTGACCTCTGTTCACCATAATACACTGTTTTAGTTTGTAGATGATTTCTAAAGTTTTTCATCACCTGGAAGTGATTTTTCAGGTCTTCTGGATAGATTTCTTTCAGATTCTGAACCTGTGGCCCGGAAATTTTCAACCCATAGTAGTATCGATTTTCTGTCTGAAACTGCATCATTCCAATGTAACATAAATTGAGCCTGAAAAGCTCTGTGTACGAATTATAGATTCATTAGTCTTAAAGAGCAAATGTACTGTGCATTGGTCTAAACCATGATAGTAACTGATAGTATTGAAACAAAAAAAAAAAATAATGTCAAGACTTTAATTAGATGAAGATATCATTGCCACTTGTTAATGTTTACTAGCACCATACTGTCCTGGGTATGATAAACTACATCTGGCAGCAAGACCCCTGATCGGTAGGTTTTGAGGAGCGTGGAACCATCTCTTAATTGTTCTTGTTCCCAGGTCCACCCTGAACTGTGATGGTAGCATGTTAGGGTACTAATTATGATACCAAACTGGGATCAAATACTATGAAAGCATAAAAATACATTTTTATAGTCAACATAGCAGAAATGTATTTTCATTGTAAAAACATTACCAGCGATACATTTTCATAAAAGAAATTACTAATACCCCTAAGAAAATTAAATTTCAGCATTAAATGACCCTTAAGTTTTTATACTGCTAAACAAAAAAGGAAAAAAAAAAAAAAGACTAGCATCACACAAGTGACAGTTTAAAATGTGGGATGTATTTCTGATGCACACTTTATAATGCTATCTGTGGTTTTGTTAGTTAAAGTACTGTATAAAACTACTTATGCATTATTATCATAAATAGAAATAAATTTATTACCACATTATTGGATATTTGAATTTGGCCATTTATTACCCTTCTCTATATCTATCATTCTCAAAATGTGTGTGTGATCAGATGTTTATGTATCTTCACATTTTTCAACTAATTTCAATGAATTTTTTTTTGTTTGATAGATAATTCTTCAGTGCTGGTTTTGAGTCCAAATTGTTGGCGACAATGGTTCTCCACTATTTCCTGTCCATTATAACACGCAGCAATGTTTTATTATTTACTATCTGTTCTTGCATATATAGCTTTCATAAAAACTTTAATAAAAATAAATAGTTTAAATTATTATAATAATATTATACAGTTCCCTTTTCAAGGCCACTCCCCCATTCAAATTGTTAACCATCCCCCATTTGGGAATGTGCTTCAGTTGCACCCAAATGTTGTTAACAATATTAATTTTCGGGTGGGCTGACTTTAAACTTAAACTGCTCCAATTGAATGGCAAAAATTTCCAGTAATGAAAGACATGGTCAAAGATGGATTATACTGCTAGTAAATTGCTATATAAGGAAACTTATATTTTACTTAAACAAATGAAATTAAAATTAGTCAACCCTAAAAAAGAATATGTATTTTCATTTATTTTTTTTCTTCATAATGCCTGCCATCTGATACAGATTTTTAATTTATTTTTAAGCAAGAAGACTTCTACAAAGCAATTAAAAAAAGAATAAAAAACCCTATTTCTCTAAATAGGGAATTAAAACCATGGGATGGCTGCATATATGCATCAGAGGCAATACACAAGAAGATGCAAATGGCTACCTAATTCACTTCAAATGACTTTCCAAATCACACATGGTTTTTATTACTAAACTAATTAATATAATGGTAATATTATCCATTTCCTTATAAGGAAACATTTGTCATTCATAGGAATTATATCTGAAAAAAATCATTTTTACTCTAAAAAAAACCCCAAAAAAACAAAACTTAATATAAACTTGCAAAAAGAAATTATTTTTATAATCTAAAATGTTTCACATAAATAGTTAAGCTGTAAAAAAATCAATCAATATATATAACATCAGATTCTTGAGCTACTTTGGCTGTGATGAAAAGAGTACAGTTTTATTTATTTTATTTTTATATATTTTTTTTATATATATTCTTTTTTGTTGATTTGTAGAAATAATTATTTAAATTTTTTTTTTTGTATTGCTATAGAATAAGTAATCCAGATCATAAATTTAAAAAAAAAAAATAAAATAAAATTAACGTATTAACTTTTATAAAAGTTAATAGGGTTCAATTTGTTACATAAAATCATTGCAAATTGATGCCCCCTATGGAAGTTAAAACAAAATGTTCATCCCAGATGATTTCTGAAAATATTTAAAAAAAAAAAAAAAAAAAGTTTTTTTTCTTTTTCTTTTTTTAATTTCTTATCTGGAGTGCCTAATTGACAATAATTTAGACAAAATGGAGGGATATTTCAGATTATGAATTTCTATTTTTTTTTTTTCTCTTGCATTTTAGCAAGTCACATGGTATTGAGTGTATTTCATTTAGACTTTTGTAGGGAAATCAATTTGCAATGAATTTACATAGCAAATTGGCCCACTTCTCTCTTAACTTTTATGAACTGAAGGAAAAATTGATATTTTGGTCTGGAGTATTTAATCTGCATTAATATGGAAAAAAAAATGATTTCTGGTCACAGTGCCATGCATTTTGTCCATATAAAATTTGCAAAGTTTCGGTAAATTATAAATTTGATAAGGCTATTCTATAAGACTTTCTCTGATCACCAGAATGAGATTCTAACACTACAATTTTTTAACCTAAACTCATTTTTTAAACTCATTTCCTCAAAAAATGGTAATTATTTGGAAATAAATATTTTGTGTCATTTATATCAAACCCCAACTTTCAAATTGAGTGCAATAATACAGTTCCCAAATCAACTTGCCCTACTGTGACTTATGGCCAAATCAGATTGAAACATTGGTTCCTGTATGGTAACTTGTAAACCTGGATATGCAAATAGTGTAATTGCTAATGACTCAGAATTGTTAATTGGAAAACTGAATTCCAATTCTGGTTGAGTTTGTTATATTCACATATGTACAAATACCCTTGGAAAAGGCATGAATCCAACTCTACCCACTCCATCTGTGTTAATTAGTATGACTTGTATCACTAAAACCATTATCTAAAAGAAAAAGAAAATGTGTACCATATAATTAGGTTACTGCATTAAGTAACCCGTAAAAGTTAATATGCCGCTAAACAAAAACAATCAATCAACCTGCCCTACTGTACAACTTTGTTTCTCTTTTTTGTTTTTTTTTTGTTGTTGTTTTTTTTTTTTTTTTTTTTGTTTTTTTTTGTTTAACTAAAAAAGATGTCATCTTTTCACAAGATGACAATATTTGTCCAACTAAATATAAATATGATTTATATAGCATCTACAAAGCACCACCTTGACATTTAAAAATAGCGTTCTCCATTATATCGTATATTTGAGGTTTGCAAGTTGTTGGTGCTGTTCATCAGATGGTAATTTAAGACAATTCATACATGTTGATACCAGTGAAAGCAATGATTGTCCTGGAATGGCTAATGAAATTTTTTGCTGATGTGTCACACATTGACATTGATAGCATGTTGGAACCTTGTGGAACTGGGGAGTAACTTTCCCAGTAAAATTTTCTGGGATAAATTCTTGTCTGGTTGGGGAGGAAAAGAAATTTAAAATATATGCCAATTCCAAGTGGTTATATCGAGTTATCAAGCTACTTCCTTTATATTGTTTGTTTTTTTTTTTTTTTTCTTCCTCTGGGGAAGAAAAAAGTACCAAAGGTAGAAGCTGTACAACCAGGAGAGATTTTTAATACATTGAAGTGACTAGAAAGAATATCTTTGTAACGTGCAGTCATAGGTCCTCCTATATGACAAGGCATGCTGGGTAATGTTTTTGTCTCCATCTTGAACAATGTAGTATTTGTTCATTGGAGATTTGTTTGTTGTTTCTGTACCAATTGTGGGTTTTTATGGGGCTGGTGTTCTAATTCAATGCCCAGCTGTCTTTTTTTTTTTTTTTTTTTTTTTTTTTTTTTTTTTTTTTTTTTTTAAACTCTGCATGGGACTGCCAAGCTGTCATTTTTTTTTTTTCTATCAGAATAACTTTCTATTGGCTGAACTGACAGTGCTGAAAGACTCTATCTGCCCTGCTATTTACTCATAGCTATAGGAGGTGGGGGAGGTAGAAGTGGATTGATTCTCTTTAAGTGTATTATTGCGAATTGGACATCAGCGTCATTGGCAAAAAATGAAAACCTGTCAATTCAGCAACACTGTTTTTCAAATTGTAAAACAAGCAGTGATTGTAGCCTCTGTTTATCAAGCAAGTATCGTTGATATATGTTAATATTATTGTAAAACCCAAATGTTGTAAATTACAAACTTGATACAATAACTCACAGGTGATAATGGAAGATTCTCTTTTTCTCGGCGTGGTGTAATGGTTAGCAAGCTTGTCTTGCTAGATCAGTTGAAACTGAAAAAGTCAGTTCGATCCTCACTAGATGCCGCATGCTTTCGGCCTTGTGCCATAACTCTTCTAATTTTTTTTTTTTTTTTTTTTTAGATTCTCTGTCATTATGAACTTGCTAATGAAAAAATTTTTTATTGTGATTGTGGCAAAGAATCTGGATTCTGACAAGAATCTAAGAATTTTAAATGAAGGTTCTTGTTAATGAATTTTCAATCTGTTCATCTCCATACTTATATTTCCATTATATTGTTTTTATTTAGTATTAAGTATAGAAAATTCAATGTAAAATCTCTTGTCTTTCAGTAGAATTTGAGTGGATGAATACACTGCATTAAGGAGATAAAGATTATCACTGTAAGAGATGGACATATTTCTCATTTCATTTTTAAAATGGAGTTTTTTCTTTTTTTTTTTTTTTCATTTCACTCCAAGCAAGGTAGTAAAGTCCCTAAGATGCAAGGTGTTACTGTGTGTGAGAGAATGAGAAGAAGAAAACACTAAGGAAAGAGAACAATTTAAAAAAAAAACAGGAATTAAGAACACTGAAGATAAAGATTGACATTGCATTTAAATTTTTGAAATTCAAAGTTGACTGAAAAGCAAGAGGTAAGTGCGATAGAAGAAAGTATTAGTATAGAACTTACAGTTACATCTAGTCATTTCAACTGTAAAATGAGACCTTACTGCCAACCTAGTACTGCACTTAAATTCATAAAGTCTATATACCATAGAAAAGAGCTCATTAGGAACAATTAGCATGAAAATATTTATTAAAAAAGGCACAGCTAAGTTACATTGCAGTGGTGGGAAAGTGACTGACAGATGCTAGGTCAAGACCAATAACATTGTAGATTCTTCTTTCTATTTTATCAAGAATCTCTAACTACATAGACCATAGATGTGACTGTAATATTCAATGTATGGATGAATAGTAAATTGTTAAGAAAATTGTATCATTAAATGGCTAGTGTTTCAGCAACCAAAGGGTTTTTGATTACTTTGTTAATTTATATTACCACAATACAAGCATGTGCTTTCCATTATCACAAACCAAAAAGATACATCCTCCTGATATATCCACCAATAGGTTAACAAATGAGGCATCACTGTAAGTAACAATATCTACTATATTTTTAAAATCTTTTTTACTGCTTCAGTACTGAACTTAGTTCATTAATATCAGAGCTCAGATTGTTTGAGTTTCTAATCAGCTTTGTTGACCAATCACTTTCCTGACTTTTGTAATCTCATCTTTTAATAGTTTATCAATATTTAAGTTAGTTCCCAATGGAAAATCTGGTGCCTATTCCAATGGAATGGGTCCCAGATTTGTAATATATTAATCTAGCCCATGTATTATAATCTCTCCCAATAAATTTAAAATTAGTCAAATCTGAAACTTGTCCATAAGTTTTAGGCTATAGGCCAAATGTTTGGGGCAACCTTCTGCATTTAATAATTAGTAAGTTCCATTCCTTTTTTGGTTTAAGTAACTCCTATGATGTTTTTAACTCATTAGTGTATGGCTTCCAATGTTTTAGAGAAGCAGTTACTTAAAATGTAAAATCTGCCAGCCCTAACATTAGGCAAAAAGTTAAAATTCTAAGGAAATTTTATGCAGTAATAGGTTAATTTTGTTATTAAAATCTTTCAGGAAAATAAAGTCCCTAGGACACAAAGTGAGTTAGTAAATTAGTTTTGAAAAATGCTTGCAACCTTCAATTTTTAGGCAATTTTTCAAGATCCAGAGGGTGACTCCAAATTTCAGTGAGGGTAGCTTGCATTCGGTGCAAGCAGTTTTACTGGTTCATTTCCTTCATCAGAATGTAATCTAGTGAATTTTATTTGTTGCATACTGGTGAGAAAATAACAAGCTATAGCTTTGTGGATGAGGTTTTGATCTGTTTCTTCAGTGTCAGGCAATCTTACTGAAAAAGATGTAAATGTGCCAAAAGAAGAAACAACACTGTTAATAAATTATCAGCAATTTAATTAAAGGTGAAATGTAAAAATCATACAACAGCAATAGGGCAGTTTTGTCCCAATTACTCCTTTTCTACCTTTGAGGCACTAAGAGATGTCTGTTAAGTAATGCAGGTGGTATTGATGTCATAGTAGTGAATATCTTTTATGCTGGATTTTCTCTAATGCATGATGCTGGGTTGCTGATTTTTCTCTATGAGCATTTGACTTCTTTGGGTAGCTCTCCTCAGCTCTACAGGAACTCTTCTGATTTTTGCACTTGAGTTATGTTTATTTAAACTTCTGTTCTGGAATAGACATAGTTAATCAGCTTCTCAAAGAACCTCTTACTTATATAATCCAGATGGCTGCCTAAGGAATGCTTTTCAATTTTGGCTTGGATTTTTAACTTTCCAAAATTTACACTGAAACCAACGTAAATATGCCATACAGGTTGCTAAGAAAACAAACCCTAAAGTTGCTGAAAATCCTGTGGACTTGTTAGTCATATCATGCTGATTTGCTTTTAGTTATGGATTTGGGCTGGGGTGTCAGTTATACTGAATCTTAGTAAATCTTAGAGTTCAAACTTTTCCAAGACTCTCCTTTATAACTATTTCATGGGCTTAAATTAATATTTTTTAAACCATTAGATTCCAATCTGATAAACCACTCTGCCATATTTTTCTCTAATATCTCTACTCATTTGCTCAGAATTATTAAGTCACAATACCTCAAGTCACTAACCACTTTTCATACACTACTATGACTCAACTAGGGCCACTGTACTGTTACACTTGTGGTTATACTTAAACTACACCCACTTTTTCACATTTTAACTTCTGTTTCTTTACTTGGTATTTCACTTCTATTAATAATGTTTCAACCATTCAGATTAATAGAGAAGCAGATACAGCCATCTGTTAAAAAATAAATAAATAAAGCTTTGAAACTAAAACGGAACAAGACGTGACAGATAAAGTGTGTTTTGGTTATTGATCATACAGATGGCCTTTTCAGTGTTCCAGTAGAGTAGAAGCAGTAAAACTGACAGGCTGTAGATTTTAAGACCTAATTTGTACACACAAAAACTAATCAGTTCTGTATATATCTCTGGTTGACAAGGGAAGACAACCAAATATGTCTTTTTGTCAAGAACCATAACTCATCTTAAAAATTACAATGTTTATTCACATCATCCATAAATCTAATTTTAAGGGATTTACGAAAATCTGGAGGACTTAAACAAGATTCTGGGGCCAACATGTGTTATAGAAAAGAAATCTTTAATAATTATCTTTATTTATAAACTGAGTTTATCCTAATTATTAAATGGGGCCTTAAATATTTACATAAGTCTCATCTGATTACTTAGATTTGATTATTCTATAACAATAAAATAAGAGATAAACTATTTAAAATGATTTATAAGCTGTCAACTCAAATATCAAGCCTATACTTAAGTGCAGCATTTCCAGACAAAGCCCAGTGATTTAAGTATAGAATTAAAGTCTTAGAATCTGAATATACTATTTCTTGCAACTGGCTTTTAACAGCATTTTTCCCTTTAAGGTAAACTCAATTTCCTTTGTGATTAGTTTTGCCTGTTTTGTTCACTGTGTGTGTTTATAGGTTTTATCATTTTACTGTTGAAATGTAAGTACTATTCTAATAGTTTTTCTTTGTACTTGTGGAACTCTTCTGATTTCTTGCTTGCCTGTCACAATCTTTTCAAAAATAGAATTTTTTATTTTTATTTTTTTTTTTTTAAGCATTATGCCCCAAGCAAGGTGTAAAGCCACTAGGATGCAGGGGGTTGCAGAAGATTTAGAGCGAGAGCAGATAGGAGAGATAGAAGAAAGGATGAGGAGAAGGATAGTGGGTAGATCAAGGTAACTGGAGGTGTCGATTGACATTACATTTGAATAGTTGGAGATTATAGCTCTCAGGGAAACAGTAATTGGGAAGAGTGTTCCACAGGCGAGAGGTGTGAGGTATGAAGCTATTGGAGTAGAAGAGATGGCTACATTTAAAAGTTTCTACAGTGTAAGGGTGGGAGCTGGATGCCAGCCTTGTAGGGTGCTTGAATGAAATGTTTATTGACATCTTCTGTCTTCCTGAATCCTGTTGTAATTGCTCTTTCTCCTCACTAAAGTCTCCTCATTCTCTTCCATGAATTGATAAGTTATTAAAAGGAAAAAAATTGTCCTCTTCCAGATAAGCCTTGCATCTTAGGGCATTATTACCTACTTATATGGGCACAATGGTTGAGTAGTGGATAGCACCTTGGATTGAGGAATTGGAGAGCGAGGTTCAAATTCCAGTTGAATTCATTACTTTCACTTATGTGCTAATACTCTTTGAGAACGGTATTAATCCTCTTCTCCTTCCAGCTATGGGTAAATAGCAGGACAGACTGAGTTCAATAATCTTGGATGGCAACTGGTCTAGGAGAAGGACAACTCTGAATTCAAAACCTGTGGAAGGTCATTTGGGGACCTTGTGGCATGTAGCGCACCAGGTCTCTGTATTCAGCTCTTCAAAAAGTGTGGATGGTTCTGCACAAAGCCTTCACCATTATAATCAAATTATGTGGTGGTGTTTGGGCTGTCGGTTCTGAGAAACTGAGCTGTTTGATCCTCATATGTTGAATATGACAGGAGAGTCCACTATATATATATATATATATATATATAAAGGGTGTTTCATTAAGGTGGATTATATATATATATATATATATATATATATATATATATATATATATATAAGGGTGTTTCACTAAAGCGGATCAAAGTCAGCAGTAAATAAATCAGTGTTATTGGTGAAAATTTATTTCTCTATTTGATCATGTTATTTAAGTCATGGAAGTTATGTGTGAAAAGTAATATCACCCAAATGTCTGCCAAATCTGAAACCAAAGGAAAAAAAATCATTAGACACTTAAACTTAATTCACATTTGAAATTGCTCCAAGTTATTGGAATACACTTTTTATATATATAATCTCACACAAAAGACTGCTTGAAAAAGAATCAAAGTGGTGAGAGATTTTTAAACTTTGAAGTGACAACTGTCTTGTTAAAAGATCGTAATGAAAATGTTACACTGTTTTCATTGTTTTAGATGCATAATAATAATATATGAAGAAAGATGATGATTTAGATGCATAATAATATGAAGAAAGAAATCAACATGAGTGACCCATTGAAATAATGACTTAGAAAAGTTCAAAAAGGTAAATAGAAACCCTCAATTAGTATTCCAATGCATATTATATATTTCCGCAGCAGTATGCTGGCCTGTTGTTATATAGTATGTTTTGCTCCATATTAGGGGCTTATGGTAGGGTTCCTTTATCTCTGAGTCAAGCGTGTGTGTCAATTTAACAATATATTGTTAAATTGGCACACACTCTTGACTCTTGAAGTGATAACAGCTACTGGACATAAAAAAAATTGTTCTGAAAGACTGTAAATTTCAGCTGAAAGTAGTACTGGCTGTTCAGTCAATATTTCCTGATAAGGAAATAGCTAATATTACCATTATTATATAAGCTATGTATGTTCAGGGTGGACTCCCCCCCCCCCTCAATTCCTTTCATGATAAAAAGCAAGTTTTATTCTGACAGCTTCTTCCTCAGAGCTGTGGAACAAACTCCCAAGGGAATGTTTCCCTGACACCTACAATTTTGGTTTCTTTTTAGTTCAGGGTTGACTGATATCTGTTGTTATAATGCTCTCTTAATTCCACCTTCCTTCTCCTAAACAACAATATCACTCAGTAACCTTCTACCTTGAGTGCCTCTTGAGCCTTGCATTGGATGAACAACCAGTAAAAGAAGACAAAACCAGTGGTATAAAGATAAACAAATCAAGCAACTTTGATAATTTTGTTTTGTTGTTATGTATAACGAAAGTTAAATTCTTCAGAAACAAAAATCCAGATTAAAATAATAACTTTTAGGGTTTCAAGTGGAGATACACACTGAACTTTATATCACGTCATTGTGAAAGTTTATGCCTGATTTTCATTATTAATATAAAATGGCCACAACTTGAAACTGGTGTTTGTGCTGATTTCTGGTGTCTTCTAGATTGAAACCTTTCATTATTCACTTTTAATTATTTGTCCACAAATGAATGAAGGGTGAAAAGTTGCACATTCACCATATTATTCTCCATGAATTTCGAAAAGTTAAGTGTCAGAAATGCAGCCAAAAAACATACAGAAGGTTTATTTGGATCATGCTCCAGAATGTTCAAAAGTTGGTTTGTTAGAATTTATCGGTGATTTTAACCTAAGCGATCAACCATTCTCTAGGAGACCTTTCGACACTGATGAAGACTCTCTGTTCACCATTGTAGAGGGTAAATTGAAGATTTTTTGATGAAAGAGATTGCTAAGATTTTGAAAATCGATAGGTCAACTGCCTTCTACCCAAGAAAAGAATCTGATTTTGGCAAATTGAAAAGGTATCATTTACCACCACTACAATGCAAGACTGCATGTTGCAAAATGGACCTTGCAGACATTTAAAGAGTTCAAATGGAAAACCCTCTAGCATCCACCATATTCTTCTAACTTGGCTCCTTTGGATTTTCATTTGTTCTGCTCTCTATAGAAAAATCTAAATAACAAAAGAATTTGACTCTGTACAGTCAGCTGAAAATTAAGTTTCTATGAAGATGGTATCAACAAACTTGTAGAATGATTAGAGACAGCTGTTAAAAAATAATGGAGACTATATACTTGACTAATAATTTTTTTTTATTTTTAATTTTTTGTGGGCATATAAAATTGTTTTTATTCTTCTAATCAGGTGCCAAATTTTGCTATTATCAAATATAGGAGATAACTATTCAGTCAAAATATTCTTAGAAGGAAAAAAAGTAAAGATATACTTTTCTGCTGAAAGTGACTGCATTTGCTTCCAAAAATTCCTGATAAACATATCAAGTTTCATGTAACTCCATAGTTGATCTAATTCACAGTTGCTGTTCATGATATATGATATTTTGTTGTGTTTATATTAAATCTATATTGGCTTTTTCAGAGCAGAAGATAACATTAATAGAATAGAATTGTATATTTATGACAAATTATCATTCTTTATTTTCAGAGATATAAAAAAAGTCAAAGCTGAAATTAGAAAAAAATTCTATGATAGCTTTGAATTTCAAATAGATCAAGTTTAATGATTTTATTTATTTTATTTTTTTTAAACCGAATCCCCCTGGGACATTTTTATTGTAACGGTCCATTTTATTAAATATTCAAGACATTTCCTTCCACTCCTTAAGCATTCTAGAACGAGGGGTTTCATTATGGAAAATAAGAAATTCTAGCAAACTCACCAATGCATCTCTGCATTATTAATGTCTGCTGCATAAACCAATTGTTTTAGGCGGTCCAACAGATAAAATTCAAAGGCTTGAGTGTGGGGGGAATGTGCAGACCATGGGACTGGTCCTCCTCTACCTATCCATCTTTCATGGTAGATGTCAGCCATTGCATCGTAAACAATGACTAAAATGTACTGGAGCCTCATCATGCATGAACCATAAGCATCTTTGTATTAGCAGGTCTGGAAGTGTATTCGAAATAAAATCCCTGTAGACATCTCCTGTAAGATGTGTTGGGAGAACATGTGAACCTACCAAACAGTCACCTCCAATTCCAGCCCACATATTAATCATAAACTGATAAACAATCTGCCCACAAATATTGGTTGTGTAAATTTGTTATTCCATCTCTTCCAAATGTTTCCTCATCCATAAACAATACTGAAGAGACAACAGATTGGCAGTTTGTGCAATAAACCATCGGCAAATGTTCTCCCGTGGTGAGTGATCAAAGGGTGAAAGACTTTGCACCCATTGCGAATGATACAGATACAGGAGCTTCTCTTGAAGTAATCTCCATGTGGTACTATGAGATATACAACATTAGGGCTACTTGACGTGTGCTGATACCTGGATTGTCTTAGACAGCCTGTACAATGTGTTCTTCATGGTTAGGCATATGAGAAGATCTCGGTCTTCTTCGATCTATAGTTTGTGATGCCATGGATCCTGTCTCGGTAATGCAGCGATAAAAGCAGCAAAGGTTGGATGACTTGGCTGCTTTTAGTCTGGAAATGCAATCTAATACAGCCATGCAGCCATTACTATTTGCACAGCTGTATGTAAAAATCATATCTACCTGCTCACAATATGGATATCCTACCATTGTTAAATGGAACACTTCTTGGTTAACTTGCTACTACACACATTACATGTTGAAGACAGACTAGCCACAAATGTACACAAATGACAAATATAACGTAGTCTACATGCCAGCGCCATCTACTGTAAACTTTCTTTAAATTTAGTAACTCAGAAGCAAAAGATTTGTGGATATGTTTATATGAATTTTTGTCCTTGTTTTAGTCTAAGGTTTATAAAAGTATTTTTGATAGTGTGTGTGTGTGTGTATATATATATATATATATATATATATATATATATATATATATATATATATATTCTTATATATAGTGTAACCCGGATATAAGAGTTGTCGGGACCGGAGAAGAAGTCTTTTATATATATATAAAATTCTTTATATTGTTTTTATATACAGTATAAACCCGGATATAAGAGTTGTCGGGACCGGAGAAAAGTCTCTTATATCCGGGTTTGGTCTATTTTATATACATTAACACAGGCTCTAATTTGAGACCAGATAAAATCTCTCTTATATCCGGGTATATACTATATATATATATATATATATATATATATATATATATATAATTTTTTATATTGTTTGTCTTCAGGGGTGTGTTAGTACTCTCCACATTTGGTCGGGTTAATTGTGGGTTGGTGAGGCTATTTAACCCATAGGTGGAATGAATGACTGTTGACCCTGGGGAGTTCATCTTCCCATTAACAGCTCTTGTTTTTTATGCTGCTGTTTCCACTTGCCCACCAGACCCTGGTCTAGTGAGGAGGGTGAGTCAGTTTAGTCATGGACCACTCACATTTGGAATTCAGTATTGTCCTTCTCCTAGATTGGTTGCCACTCAAGGTTATAGGATCAGTCTGTCCTGCTATTTACCCATAGTGAGGGGGAGAAGAGATGTATTCATACCTTTCCAAAGAATATTAATATGTATGAATGTAACAAACTCAACTGGGATTTGAACTCTGGTTGCTGATTCCTCAATCTGAGCCACTATCTATTGCTTTGCCATGTCTCCAAATCATGTCTATCTAAAGAAAATTGTGAATACATATCCTTCAAATTATATTATTTAGTTGTTAAGGGAACATTTAAAATTGTGTAATTACCAGACTATTAACTTAAAATTTTTTCTAAAATAACCAACAGAAACGCGCCTTGTCTTACATTCAGCTAAATATGGCTTCTCAAATATCATAGTTTGTGCTTACATCTCTTGTGACACTTTGCTAATCTTGTTATCAAGTAAGTACATATCACATATACTGATGTGGATTTTTTTAAAAACTGAAGCCACTGAGCTGCAAGAGGTTACTGAGTATGTGAAAAGGAAAGTGCTATCTCTACTTTTATTTAAACAATTTCACACACCCCACCAAGCAAGGCAATAAAGCCACTGAGATGCAAGGGGTTACTGAGTGTTAGAGAGTATGTAAAAAAAAAAAAAAAAAAAAAATACTATTAAGAGAGAATAATATAAGAATTAAGGCAGAAGATAACAATTGAGATTGCATTTAAATTTTTGAGGATCAAAGTCGACTAGGAAGCAATAAGCTGGAAAAAGAGTCCACAAGTGAGAAGTGTAATAGAAGAAACTGTTAGCATGTAACTTATGGTTACATTTCGCCATATCAAATGTAAAACGAGACCTTGTCACCAATCTAGTACTGTGCTAAAATTCATAAAGTCTTGGTACTATAGAGGAAAGTAATATTTATTTTGTAAAATACAAAAATGTGGCACAAGGCCAAAAGGAGGGGCAGGGAAGGATGGTCATATTCTGTTTTATAATTAAACTTAGCTAACCACAATTACTGACCCAAACATACCACAGTATTCCTTACACCAAAACTATACATTCTTACTTACCCACACTTTTGCTTAATCAATTTCACTCCAAGCAAGGCAATAAAGCCACTAAGATGCAAGGGGCTAAGAGTTAGAGAGTATGTGAAAAAGAAAAATAGTATTAAGGAGAGAGAATATTAAAAAAAAAAATTTTTAGAAAACAAGATAATGATTTTGACTGAGAAGCTGGAAGAAAGTTCTACAAGCGAGAAGTGTGACAGAAAGTAAGAGCATAGAACTTAGTTACATCTACTAAGTTTAACTGTAAAATGATGAGACCTTGCCACCAATCTAGTACTGTGCTTAAATTCATAGAGTCTAGGTACCATAGAGGAAAGTTCATCAGAGAAAATACCTTGAAAGTATTTATAGAAAAGGCACAGGGAAGCTATGTCATGGCAATGAGAAAGTAACAGAAGGTGAGATGTCAGGATTGATAACATTGCAGATTCTTTGGATTTTGTCAAGAATATCTACTAGTGAAACATAATGTAAAGTAACCTGTAAACTTTTCAAATTCTTTTCAGTTTTTGTATATTTCACTAAATGTGAAAGATTTTATTTTTTTAACATAAATTACATTACTGCTGTTAAATTTAAGGAAAGCAAATGTACATGTTTTTATCATTGTTAGTTTTTATCTTTGTTAGTTTTTATCTTTGTTTGTTCAGAGAACTTATGAAAATTGTCTTGCCTTAAAGGCACACTGCAAATCAGTGATTTCTCATTTTCAGCAGCTATATAAATAACTCTTACCTCTCCAAACCTTTTTATCCTTTGTTAATTCATGAAAGTGTTGCAAGTGTTATAACTTCTTCAAAGTTTTTATACAGAATGGTGGAATTTTATTGATAGTTCTGTAATTAGCCAATGTGTATACTTGTGCATTTAAAGTCTTTGGATATAATTCTTCAATTTTGGCATTAATGATGGAACCATTTCCTTAATATTTACTGTTTGTGACCAAAACTATTAACATATACTAACTCTGATATTAATATCAAGTCTTTTGATTTTGGTTTCTTGGAGATAATATACATGAATGTTACAACTATCAATGTTTTTTTTTTTGTTTTTTTTTTTCACAAGTCCTCAAACATTAAATTTCCTGATGATAAAAATCTTTGTAGACAATTAGAGATACTTATAGTTTTAAATAAATTTCCAAATTTTGACAGCTGGAGAAGTCATTACCTTTGACAAAAAATTATCTGAAAGTCATTAATGGTAATGCTTCTCAATATATGGATCTTGTATTTTTCTCCAAGAAATATGTAATTGAAGGTAATAATTTGGTGACTATAAAAATGTTTTCTATAATTTCATCAACAAATATTTAATAAGATACATTATATTTGTTCTTGAGAATTTACAACAAAAATGTTAAAAATATTATTTACTAGATTATTTACAAGAATAATTTTATATTTACAACATTTTAAAAACTAATACAGTTAAAACTAATGTGATATTTATCATTTACCAGTTTATAAAGAAATAAATATTAAAAAAATTTATTCATAAATTTATAAACTTTTACAAAAGTATAAATATGTGAATCAATTATAATGAAATCCTTATTCATTTAAATTCTCAGTCCTGGGTATGATAATAAACAACATCCAGCAGCAAGGCCTCTGGTCGAGAGATTGGAGATTTGAGGAACCTGGAACCACCTCTTAATTGCTGCTGTTACCAGGTCCACTGTGATTTGGGGTAGTAGCACGTGTTAGGGTCTCAGCTATAGGCAAATAATGAGCCTCCAAAACACTATGAAAGTATAAAATATATTTTTTTTAGTACAAATATCAGCAGTACATTTTTATATTAAAAAATAAAAAAAATTTATAAATGACCAACATATTTTATTTGAAGGCATAAAATTGTGTTTAAAATATTTAGATTTTGGCATGAAATAACCCATATAGGTTGATATGCTACTAAACAAATTCAACCAACATTTAAATCGTTATTTATTTACCATTTTAAAATTTGAATTGATTAGCAATTAGTTGATGTTTTGTCAACCATTCCAATAAACAATCTAATATATAAATACTATTTAATATTTTTGTGGTAAATTCTCATGTTTAAGTTTTAAAATTCTAATCACTGCTTTTTAAAATAGACATTGAGAGGAGTGAAGGTAGTTAAAATAATTGCAGTGTCAAGGGAAAAACTGTTCTTTTGGTACACTGTTTTTTTGTAGGCAAAAAAAGTTTAAACATTGCCAATATTAGAGAATTTTTCTACAATAATTCTTTTGACCCAGTTGCCTCATTATTTTTGTTAACTTTGTCTTGATATCAGTATTAATCTTCTATTTTCTAATCACTCTATAGATGTCTTTTAATTCAACAACTCTTCCAGGAACTTTGGACACAATCAGTTAGACCATAAAATTAAGTAATCTTAATTTAAATTTTGCCAGAACTGATTATATAATCCACAGAGGATTTTAACTTTGAAAATTTCAGAACTTGTCAATATGAGTTATTGCTTGTTAAAATTTAATTCAAATTTTGCAAATTTAATTTTAAAATCAGATGTTAACAAAGAAGTAGATATTGACTCTACCAGACAGCCAAGAATATACGCTAAGTTTGAAAAATATAAGGCCACTTTAAAAAAAAAAATACTTAGCTTCAGATTTAAATCTTTTAAAAATTTAAAGCACAGATCTGATGAACACTTTAATGTCTGCCCATATAGTGATTTTCTAAGCACAGCTTAGATGTGGCACAAGGCCGAAAGTATGGGGCACCAAGTGAGGATCAAACTCACTACTCAGTCGTAATTGATCTCACATGATATTGATTTTCTAATCATAGCTTAGATGAGGCACAAGGCCGAAAGTATGGGGCACCCATTGAGGATCGAACACATCATTCAGTTGTAACTGATTCAGCAAGTCAAGTTTGCTAACCATTACACCACACCGAGGTGCCCAAATGTCTTCCATATATAAGCATGTTCCAGTAACTTGGAATGATTTTAAATGTGATTTAAGTTTAAGCATCTAGTGATTTTTTTTTTTTTTTTTTTTTTTTTTTTTCTTTCAGATTTAACAACTTAAGTCTTTGGCAATTTCAACCATGGAAAGATTAACAATCAAACAATGTGTTTAACTTATCAAAACCTATTATGAAAATGGACGTTCAAATTTATCAATATATGGCTTAATGATTTTGCTAGCAAAAAATGTTCGCCAAATGGTGACCTTTTGTGGATGCAGTGGCTTTTCAACAATCTTCTTTGGATTTTCATCTGCCCAAATGTGACAATTCTGCTTATTAATGAATCTACCAAGATGAAAATGGGCTTTATCACTAAAGAGGATTTTTTTGTGAAAAAAAACTTCATCGGCTTGTCTTTGCTCGTGCACCCAATTGACGAATGTACAGCCGCTCCAAGTGGTCAGCAGGTTTCAATTCTTGTGTCAATTAAATTTTGTAAGCATGTAGAGACAAATCTTTTGTCAAAATTCAATGTAATATTGATGTGGAGAGGTTCAATTCCTGTGCCCAATGATGAATAGAGGTGTCTGAATTTTTGACCACATTCTTGTGCACTGCAGCAATGTTTTCAGCTGAATGGTTTAAACAAGCACACAATGGTGTTTTCAAATTTGCCACTAACCTGGTTTGTTTGGATTTACCAACAAGTTTTCTGATTGCATTCTTGGTTGGTCGATTATGTTGCCCCCAATAATCACAAAGTGTGCAAAATGCATTTCTGTTTGACTGTTCATTTTTGTATTAGGCTTTGATAACTTTAACATGTGGTTTGATTGTTAATCTTTCCATGATTGAAATTGCCAAAGATGTAAGTTGTTAAATCTGAAAGAAAAAGAAAAAAATCATTAAATACTTAAAAAAAACTTCTTCACTTTTAGAAATTGGTCCAAGTAATTGGAACACCCTATATATTAGTGTTACAGGGTTTTTACATCATCACAAGAGTGCACTGCATTGAGATGCATATTAATGTGTGCAGATGTAATGGTTAAAAATGTGAAATTGGTGAGTTGAGTTCAAATTCTAACTTAGTCACTTGTGTTCTCTTAGAAAAGAACATTAATCCATCTGTTCTCACCACCAATTGTCGGTTAAATAGCTGAGTAAACTGAATTCTTGTTTGAGTGACAACCAATCTTGAGAGAAGGGAAACTGTGGAGAAAGCAATGAGAAACCACTTTAACATCTCTTTCTCAAGAAGGCATGGCAATTTAGATATTAAAGTAAAGAAAGTAGTGGAGAGCTGTGGTCGCCTACATTCTCAAAGGAAATAGTATTTTAGATATCAAATAAAAAGAAAAGACTCTAGGATAATTTACTAATGATAATAAAATGTTTTCTTTTATTAAGCTTCAATCATTGTTCCACTAGTGGAACATGTTTACTTTTTTTCTTTGTTCATTATACAAGCATTAATTGTATGTAAACACAATGTGTAAGCATGTATTGTATTTTAGCCTCTTTCCATATATATTATCAATAAAATAATGAAAATTAATTCTAGTCTAGTATCAAAAAATATGTCTTAAGATATTTCCTGCTAGTGGAACAATGACTACTAAAAGATTAACAAAAGTAACAATATAGTTGTGGATGAGAAACAACTGAGATATTCATTTGCCAGATGAGCACTCATTGTATTTGAATACAATATGTAAGCACATATTGTATTTTGGTCTTTCCTGTTTATATTGTTGATAAAATAATAAAAATTAATTTTTGTCTGCAATTTAAAAAATGTTCTACTAGTGAAATAATGAACACTAAAAATTTAAACTTACCTTAATAATATTTTTCTACCCAACTCTCAAAATAACTGGAGTGAGTAGCCATAGTTAAATGAAAAATAAGTGACAAAGCTGTCCAATAGAATAGGCAAACTTTGCAATAAACAATAATAAGAAAAAAACGGCAAAAAATAATATAAAGCAAGCAGACAATATATGCAAGGTAAATTAACACTAATAAGTCAAAAATTTCATTAAATTAAGAATTTGGATGGACACACAAAAGCATGTTTGTTCAAGCAAACAGTGTTCTGACTTCAAGACAGACTGGGACTGAGTCAGATGAAACTAAGAACTGGCCTATTTTATTGGCTAGGAAAAATCCCAGCATGCATTTGTATGGTTCTGCCTATAAGTTGGGGAAGAGTAACTGTTTTGCAGTCATTCCCATTTTGGATTGAAACCAACAATAACTATAAAAGCGACTGTCTCGTAATTATTTGCATATATGTAAATAAAAGAACAAAAACCTTAATTAGTTAAAATATAGACAGTTTGAGGTACAAAGTCTCCCAATAAAATCTTTTAATAATTATAGCTTTTAAAGATGAACCTACTAAATTAGAAAATCCAGCATGAAAATCTGAATGAACACTCCAACTAAAATTGAAGAACCAAGACTAGACATAGCAACTTAGTTGATTGAAAATAAACGTAAAAAAAAAAATAAAAAAATGTTGTCCTGAAAAAGAAAAGTGTAGTTATTGCTACCATCTGATGATTTAACATTAATATTTAATTAGGTTTAATTCATGCGTGTTTTGTTTTTTTTTTGTTTTTTTTTTGTTACAAAGCAATCCCACTGCATTTCATGTAAGTACTAAGCAATATTAAATAAGATGAAATATCCTTAAACATGGATAACAGAATGAGAGCAATCTACTCTTGTCAAGGGTTCAGTTTGAAATTCCCTGAAGGTTACTTAAATCAACAAGGGCACAGTGGTCAAAATGATTAAGAATTCTGTGTTTGAAAGATGAAAATATTAGGAAAATATTTCCTACAACAATGTAATAAGATGGTTCTTGAAGCTCATATGAGGAGGCATCACAAAGTAGTGGGAGGGGACCCTCACCCTAGGTCAGTGGTTCAAGTGCGACATACCTCATGTGGTGCAGGAAGATAATAGGTGAGAAAGAATGATTGAAAGAAAATCAAAGATTTAGAAATGGTTTCAAATAATTGATATGCTAAAAATGATTATAATTTCAAAATTTAAAATAAAGGGTGTTCATTATGACAGATTATATATAAGGGTATTTCATTAAAACAGATCAAAGTCAGCAGTAAATAAATCAGTGTTATTAGTGAAAATTTATTTCTCTATTGGATCTTGTCATTTAAGTCATGACAATTATGTGTGAAAAATAATATTACCCAAATGTCTACCAAATCTGAAAGAAAAAATCATTAGACAATTAAACTTCATTCACAGTAAAATTGGTCCTAGTTATTGGAACACCCTTTATTATTATGGATTACTTGTAATGACATGCATGTGTCCCAGTATAAATAGTTATAAATAATTATTGACTGATTTTATCATTGTGATATTTTTGCATTGAGTATTAAAAATGTAACTAGGGTGTGGAAATTGGAGGAGAGAGCTATCAATGATAATTTTCTGTAGTTATCTACCTTTAACCAACTCTCTGTTTTTTATTTTTAAATGTACTTTGTATCGTATAAAATCTGGTGAGCCATGAGCAAATTTTTATTCTGAAAATGTGGTCCAAAGAAAAAAAAATGTTTGGGAAACATTACCTTAGGTGATTGTCAAAAAGTTTTTCAAACTTCATTCTGTGCCACTAAAATCAAGTCCCACTCCTACTTTTAAGCTAAATAAGATTTAAGCAAAACCTAGCTGAACACCTGAGCAGAATACTCTTTTAACTATATCTCTGACTAGAAGATGACCAACGTTGTAAGAAGGCAAAGTAAAAAATTATCTGCACTTGTGTTATATGGTGAAAGTGCAGATATTTTTTTTTTATTTATCCTTGTATAATGAATGCAATTGCAAAGATGAACTCTATGTATAAGTATATAGGTGATCTTGACATTCCACAACTTCCTATTCCTTGTAGTTCTTAACAACATTTGTCACTTTGCCAAGCCTCCACACTTGTTCCACAATAAATTCATACAAGCTTATCAAGTAGGTAAGCCTGCTGTCTTTAACTGTTCTTTTTGCTTTCAATGTTCTGTGAGTGTCAAATTCTTGAAGCATTCTTTTTTTTCAGAAGTCCAAAAATTTTCAGCTGTCTTCTTCTGATTTTGAGTCATGTGTCCATTTTTTTCCCCTTTAAAACTTCTTTAATGCTTACATGCTCCGTCTCTCTTGTATTCTCAGCATCCTTCTGCAGAAAAACATTTTTATTGCCTTAAGTCTTCTCTCCATTTGTAGAAAGATTGTTCAATATTCACAACCATAAAAAAGAATTGATATGATGTAACATTTCAGCACTCTTTTCTTTGTTTCTAATAAAATTTTTATTTCTTAGTACTTAGCTATTGGAATGTATTTTTTTGGTATTCCAATTCACATTTAGATTTTGGGGTCACATTTTCTATCTTCTGTTAAATCACTTCTCAGATATTTAAGCTTCCATACTAGTTTTATGTTGATATTAATCCAGGGTTTTCATCTTGGAATGTTAGAAACTATAAATTTTCAAGTTGAAGAGCTTGTAAATGCTTTCTTGGGATTATTGTTGAAATTGAAGCTTATAATGTAATCTCATAAATCTAGTGACTATCTCTCCAGTCAAAGTTGCCAAAGTTCTAGAGTCAGCAGTTTAATGTAACTGCATCAAGCCCATTTGAAACCTTTCATTGTTTACACTTTAAATATGATCGTTTGTAAAACGTGAAGCTTCTAGTCAATTATGTGCCATGCATGATACATGCTTAGGTGATCATGTATCTTTCAATACATGACTGATGAGGCAGATTTTTTTCCTGCAGTAGGTTGTCATTTCTTTCTGCAGTAGACCAGTTGCCATCCAAGGCTATAGAACCTGGTCTGTCCTGCTATTCACCCATAGTTGCAGGGAGAAGATTCATACCCTTTCCCAAGGGTATTAGTATGTAAGTCAGGGGTCGGCAACTCATTCGACCCCACGGGCATGATTGTGTTATAATGATGGGTCGCGGGCCGGACAAGGCCATTAATGAAAAATTAAGGAAAATTACATATGCCGACCACTGTCAACCTAAATATTTAAAACCATAATGAAAATAAACATTGAGAAATCAGAAAAACAAAAGAAAATCTAAAATTAAAAAACACCTAACAAAAATTACTTTTCCTCAAGTGAAATGGATGAAATTATGACGTGTAGGTTTGAAACTGTTATTGAAAATTGTTCCACAAACGAACCACACACACACACACACACACACACACACACACACACAATCAAACAAAAACGAAGCACATATACCCATACATACGAGTACAAATAGTTGCAAACATATACGCTCACGTACGTACACATGCGGTATCATCCACATATTCATGAAGCATGTATGTATAATGCGCGTATGTTTGTCTTTAGATTTCTGCTATCTCGCATGTCAGTCCCTCCCTGGCCTCTTACACTTTATCGTTCCTTTTGCTTCTGTTATCTTTTAATGTAGCCAAGGGTCATAAAAAACATGAAAGCCTTGTCTCTCATGTTAAAAATCTGAAAGCCTCGTCTCTTATGTTAAAAATAGTCATTGGTAATCAGGCTCGCAGGCTGGTCAAAATGCCTTCGCAGGCTGGTCAAAATGCCTTCGCTGGCTGGATCTGGCCCGTGGGCTGTAGGTTGCTAACCCTTGATGTAAGTGAATGTAATGGATTTGACTGGAATTTGAACTTGGCTCTCTGATTTCTCAATCTGTGATGCTAGCCATTATTCTACTCCACCATGCCACCTCTACTCAATCTTAAATAAAATGAAATTTTACTCTTACCATTTTGAAATCTCATTTTAGAAAGCCAGTGTAACAAGGATCTGGGTATAGAAGAAATAACAGAAAGACAAAATTTATTAAGAGCTACAAGGGACAGGAAGTTGTGGAGAGCCATGATTGTCTACAAACTGAGGGGGACACGGCACATAAAGAGTAACAGGACACTGGCCTTGTTCAAACATTTAATTACTGGATGGTGATTTATAGGGACTAATAATTAAAATTCTCAGAAGAGTAAATTGAATGGTTAGGAGAAAGATGTAAAAAGAAATGAGTTAATAATTGTTTTAAGCAATAAAATGAATTTAAGAATGGTTCCAAAGAGAATCAAACCCAGAAATAATTAGTCAAGATTCAGTAAAATTGAGTAGAACCAAAATTTTCCCTTAACCTATCCACTTCTCTCCAATAAGAAGACCTGATCAGCGTGTTGTCTGAATTTCAGGGTTTGTTTACCTCCATACTATTCACTTAATGTTTACATTAATACTGTTTATCCAAAATACAGAAAGAGTGACTGAAAATTCTTAAAGAAACCATGTGGTTTATGAAGAGAAAAGATTCTCTAAGATTAGGGAGGTTGGAGGTGGAAGAATTAGATATATGACTATCAAATTTTAGTGGAGTTGGTTATCTATATAAACAAAGACTCATGGGGTCCAATAACACACAATCGGAGCCCAGTGAGATAGTCATTGGTGATTTCCTCTGGGTTGCATTGTGGACAGCCATTGCCTTAGCAGAACATACTTGCATTCATGTGGCCACAGTGAACAACACAAACATGCATGACAAAAGAATTCAGGTGACTGGCTAGTATTGCTCCCACCAGATTATAATAATTACTGCTATATTTCTCAAATCACAGTGAGGTAGAATTTAGTTCTACTGTAGATAAGAATATTTTATTCACCAGATTTAATATTCAGTATACCTGTTGTTAGAATTGTCAACAGTTTTCTTCATTTTATTGAAGGAGTTTTTATTCCAGCATTGATTCACAATGTTGTCCTGATTGCAAAATCAGACTTTACTATGGCTGCAGTCAAGAGAATTTTTTCTTTTGTGATACACAATGTACATATTGGTATACAACTGTCATCTGGTTCACACTCCTCCTTGGCCTTTTGAACAGGAGTAGAGGTTTATCCATGGCTTCCTGTTTAGGATGGGTTTCCAATTGCTTCTAAATTCTGCTTCAGCTCTATACTCCTAACACTTGTTCTTTCCTATGCTAATAGAGGCTCACACACCAACTCTCTACCTTGAATGGTTTTTGAGCCTTGTATCGGGTGAACTTTAGATTAAAAAAAACAAACTAGACTTTGCAGTCAATTCCATTATTGTAAATTTTATGGAAACCTGAATCGACCCTATCAAGATGACGCACTGGCCCCAACCAAGGAGGGAAAAGAATACCGGAGGAGTTGTAAAGTTGATATAATTCAACAAAGCTTGTGGATATAGTGCCTCGACGGGGTTCATGGTTACACTAATTTTGTATATCAGCTTTGATATGGCAATCAAAATAGGAAGCTGAGTAGATAATGAAAAAAAACAAATCTTTTTGGCGCTAGCTAGTTTTGGCTAAATTATATAGACTATTTTATATACAAGGGTTGGTTGAAAATTTAATTAGCTTACCAATATGCTCTCATGGAATGTGACCAAATGAGGTTTATTTAACAATACTGTCCACATACTCCTTCCTCAGGTTTTGAAGTGCTTAGATCTCATTGGTTTGGTTTAGGTTTTTGTTTTATGGCACATCAACGTCAATGGGTTATTTAATGCCGACAACATTTTTTATTCCTGGTAATATTTTGTTTTTTCAAAAATCTGTTTCTGGTAATATTTTTCCTTCAAAATTGTATTGCTGGTAATAATTAATTATTTGCCCGTAGCTGGGACCCTAACAGGTGCTACCACCCCGGGTCAGGGTGGACCTGGGAACACCAGCAATTAAGAGGTGGTTCCATGCTCCTCAAAACCTTCTGATCAGAGGCCTCACTGCTGGAAGTAGTTTATCATCTTACCCAGTTTGGAGATCTCATTGGTGAAGAAGCTTTTATACTGTTGGTCAAAAAAGTCATGATGTCATCATTACAGCAATACTGGTTCCCAGCCAAATATTTTTTCATGTTGGGGAAATAAATGAGCCAATCATAATAGGGAGAGTGCTTAGCTAGTTCAAAACTACAATCATGCACAGCAGCCATTGAAGCCAAGCCTTTGTCCTGATGAAACAAAACCCCTTTCATGGGCATTTGGTCTTGATAGTTTTTCATAATGGCTTCAGTGAGTTGGTATAGTACTCTCCATTGATGGTGTGGGCCTTTTGAAAACAGTAAACACAATACCTTTTGCATCCAAAAAAACTGAAGCCAGCATCTTTACTATGGTTGAAACAATTTTGGCCTTCTTGGGAGGAAGTGGGGAGGAGTGTTTCCACTGCATGAATTCTCTCTTTGACTCTGGTTCCGTGATGAACCCAGTACATATCTTTTGGTTAGGAAATGTTCAAGGAAGCGAGCTGAACCTGTCTCAAACAATGTCAGTTTCCCATGATGTAATCAGCCTGGTGCACTTTTGAACTGTGAACAGAAGACATGGCACCCACCAAGCAGAAAGTTTTGAAATGACAAGTTCATTATGCATAATATTCTCAATTCTCTCATGGTATATGCTAATAACATTGACTATTTGATTTATAGGCAATGGTGAATTTGACTTACGGTTAAATCACGCTGAAACACCGGTTCTCGTTTGATCACCGAAGTTAAGCATCGTAGAGCCAGGTCAGTACTTAGATGGGGGACCACTCGGGAACACCTGGTACTGTAAGTCCCCAAAGTCCAACCCTTACCTCACAGTCGGTGAGGGGGTGTAAACAGTGAGTGTCAGAGCTATACCGCCGGAACTTCGTTCCTGGTAGGGCCACCAAAGCGGACAGGTCTGACACACGCGCCCGCTAACAAGGGCTCTGGTGAAAATCCAAGGAGCGTCTGCATCGGTAACCGGCGGCTTCTGGTCGTTCCTGTCTCTGCGTCTGTGGGAACCCCGCGGCAAGCAAGAACATTATCCGAGTAGGCCTGGGTACCCTACTTCTGTAATTTATCCCAAGAATCTTCTTCTCATAACAGGAAGAAGCCGGCTCAATCCGCCCAGGGTGAATGCCGCATCAGTACAGTACAGTACAGTACAATGGTGAATACAATCAATGTTTTCCTCAGCGGTTTACTTGCAGGATGTCCAAACCTTGGGTCATCTTCAAGACTCTCTCTTCACTTCCT
>CAHIKZ030004561.1:1035000-1082500 GCA_903632075.3 Acanthosepion pharaonis | reverse complement strand
AAATACAAAACTTAACTGCAATACCTTGTCAATTGTATTTAATGAAATTTGTATAAAGAGGAATTGTTGCCCAAATACACACACACACACATATATATATATATATATATATATATATATATATATATATATATATATATAACCAATTGTTAGGGATAATTCCAAGGAGGACATTAAGTAACAGAGCAATATGATAAATCTTTCAGTTATAATTTATTTTCATGAATAGATTTAAATATTCATCTCTTTAGACCGAAGGTTTTTCTTTTTTTTAGAATTTTGATTTCTAAAAAAAAAACAAAAAAACTTAGGTCTGAAGAGATAATTATTTAAATATATTCATGAAATATATTATAACTGAGATAGATTTTTAAAGATTTCCTTGACACATATATATATATATATATATATGTGTGTGAGAGAGAAACCATTTCACATCTGGAGCTGATGACTCACATTGGCTTTGTGGGTACTTAAATGGAATTAATTTTTATTATTGTAATGGATAAAGGGAACACAACTAGTTCCGTTATCTTCTCTACCAAGCACCCCTACTGTGTTTTAATCTGAATCATTTTCAAAGTTATCTTTACTTTTACTAGAATCGATGAATGTGCCTCTATATTTTCATTCATTTAAAATTTTGTTCAATGCCATACCTCTCTTTTTGATTTATTTTCTATCTGTGATTTGCTATGTCCTCTTGAGAAAGATAGTTGAGTTTTTTCTGATTGCCTTCTCCATGGTTTGGAATTTGGACTAAGGCTAGAGACCCCAGTCTACTCTGCTATTTAACCCATAGCCAGGGGAAGAAGTGAGGGTGCATGCTTTTCTGAAGAACATTCATGCAAAATTAAATATAACAAATTTGTTTGATTGAATTTTTAATATTTTCAAGATAGTATTATTGTTTTTATTATCTACAGGAAAATTTTATTAGAAACAAAGATAACTGAACTGTTGTGTTGTATTAATCCTAGTATATGGCAGTGAATGCTGGACAGTCTTTTTCAAAGATGAAGAGCCTTTAATCAACAAAAATGTGGTTCTACAGAAGGATGCTGAGAATACTATGGGCCAAACATGTGAGCAACGACAAAGTTTCACAGAAAATGGAAACAAAAAAGAAACTTCTATTTAAAATCAAAAGAAAGGATTAAACATCAATTTCAAGGAGACAGAATGCATGGTTGTCTGCAAAATAAACATTGCAACATGCAAAATACAAAAATCAAAACAAATACAATAATTCAAATATCTGGGAAGAGTTTTAACAGAAGACATAAAGTGTGAGACTGAAATCAAAAGGTGCATTGGGATAGTGAAAGATACCTTCCAAAAGCTAAACAAAGTATTAACAGAAAATTTCATTAGAAACAAAGGACTGAACTGTTATGGAATATCAGTTCTGAAATATGGCAGTGAATGCTGAACAATCTTATAACAGATGAAGAAAAAATTCAAGCAACAGAAATGTGGATCTACAGAAGGATGCTGAGAATACCATGGACTGAACATGTGAGCAAGGAAAATGTTTTATAGAAAGAAAAAATGGCACATATGCTTGGAAAATTTGACATTCACAAGACAGATTGATGGCAAGAGTGATAGAGGAAAACAATGCATAACCTACAGAGAGAGCTTGAGTAAATAGATGGCAGAAGATAATGAAATTAGTAGAGATAATGAAAAGACGGAATTTATCAAAAGCTACAAAGAACAGGAAATTGTGGGGATCCATGGCACATAAAAGAAGATATTACTTTTGATGTAGTGAATATGGATACACCTGTGTTCCCCCTTCACAGGAATATGATTGGCTGGTGTCAGCCATAAATACAGGCTGATGTAGAGGTACAGACGACAGCTATTGGTGGCCCATTGGACTATGCCATTGGCTATCCTATTGGTCTATGCCAATTTGCCTACACCTATTGACTGCTACTACGACGAGTACCAATTCCATTACTGCTACCTGCTAGATTGTTCTACTTGTTTATAGTAGTCTAAACCACTTAGCTATTTCGATCAAATATATCCCTTTCCGGGACATATCAACTTTGAAATATATTTTTTAAAGTTTTAATTCAATTAGTTTTGAACATGAATGTTTTTTGTTTTTTTTGATTGGGTCATTGAAATTTGGTTTGGTGATTTCTAAGATGGTGAGGTCCTACTGTGCATTAAAATTTTCATTGTAATGATTACATTTATAGTGACAATGGAAAAAGATGCCAATGAGTCACCTCCAGGAGAGTGATTGATTGAGCTTTTTTCAGACTGACATGAAACAGAAAGAGTATATTGAATCAGTTGCTAAGTCTGCAGCTAAGAAAGTTGGTTCACTAAGTCTTACTCGATAATTTTTCTCACCAGAATCTATCTTATATATTTATAAGTCTACCATCCATCCTTGCTTTGGTTTGGTGCTCTTGCTTCATATTTAGAGATTCTTGATAAAATCTAAGGAATCTACAACATTATTGGTCCTGACCTGGCATCTTGGCTTCAGTTCCTTTCCCATCACAATAATGCAGCTTCTCTGTGCCTTTTTCTATAAATGCTTTCATGGCAATTGTTCTGATGAACTTTCCCCTGTGGTACTTTGACTTTCTGAATTTAAGTACAGTAATAGATTGGCAGCAAGACCTCCTAAATTTACAGTTGAAATGGCTGGATGATCCATAAGTTCTATGCTAACAGTTTCTTCTATTGCACTTCTTGTTTGTAGAAATCTCTTTTTGGCTTCTTGCTTTCCAGTCAACTTTAATCTTCAAAAATTTGAATGCAATGTTAGTTGCTTTCTTCTGTCTTAATTCTTATTCTTTTATTGTCCTCTCTCCATAATAGCAGTTTTTCTCATATTTTCTAACACTTGTTAACCTCTTGCATCTTAGTGCCTTTATTGCCTTGTTTGGTATAAAAATAATTAAAAAAATTAATTGTACATCTTGTATATACATTAAGATATCACATCATTAATGTAGGAAAAAATTGTTACTTTGTTTTTTTCTGTACATTTTTTATAATTATTGACCTGTTATAATATTTATAATATGTAATAATATTGTCCTATTTTTTTCTTTTGTAGGTAAGCGTAACATCTTTTTCCTATTTGTTTTGTTATGCAACAATGGTAAGAAATATTTTTATTTGTATGGTTTTATTCTTCTTGATTATATTTTTAGATATTTTTTTTTTTTACTTGATAACTTAAAAATTAAATCTAAAAAGAAATCCTCATTTAAGATCTAAAATGTAATTGTAATATTAGCATCAAAGAAATTGGTCAAAGAGTAGTTATTTCTTTGGATATTGGCCTGTATATGAATTCATTTGCTGTACAAAAAGTTTATCCTGCCAGTAACTCTGAACAATAGCCTGTTTGAATTTCATATATTTGTTGTCATGTTCTGCTCTGACAACAGAAAACAGTAAGGATACTGCACTTGAGAGGGTTTGAAAAAGAATGCAGTGAAAAGGGAAGTAATATTAATAATGCAGAGTGTTAAAAGTTAGAAATAGAAAGTTATTTAAAAAATATATTTAAAAAAAAATGCAAGAACACTTTTAGTTTTAAATGGTATTTCATCCATTATGAATATTAGACTTAGGACCAGATTGTGTTGAAACATCAGTTCTTGTACAATCACTGAAGTTTAGCAACATTGAGCCTCGTCAGATGGATGACCATCTGGGGATACCAGTTGCTGCAAGATTTGTGTAATGGATAACAGTTCAGAATTGGAAATTGGATAGCCAAGTTTTAATTCCAGTTGTTTTTTTTTTATATTCACTTATGTGCATATACCATTGGGAAAGGTATGAATCCACCTATTTCCCCCCCAATTATAGTAGGATCTATATTAGTAAATCATTATTATCTCCCAAAAATTCTTAAAATCTAAAAATATCTCCTGTAAAAGATTGATTGATTTGTCTTTCATAATTTTTCAATCTAGTTAATTATTGTAGTCATTATAGAAACACAAACAAGATGCAAGTTTGTTTTGCCAGGGATTTATTTATTTCTGATCTGATCTGTTTATGAATGACTGTACAGCATGACTAATGGGCAATTGCAATAAAAAGTAAATAAAATGGGGGTGAAAGAAATATTAGTCAAAAATTAATACTGATTAACAATGTAACATCTAATGGAAAAAAAAAAATTTAGTATTACTCTTATTACTAATATTTGTATATGTAAAATATCAAAACAAGATAAGTTTAAAAAAATAAGTCAACATTATTATTACATCTGCAATGTTATTAGACTGGCTTCAGTCACTGTCCCACTACATTTTTTTTTATAAAGACTTTCATGATAATTGTTCTGATGAACTTTCTATTATGGTCTGTAGATTTTATAAATTTAAGCACAGTACAAAATGGTTGGCAAGATCTCCTGTTGAATTGGCTGGAGGTAACAAAGTTCTATGCTAACAGTTTCTTCTATCACATTTCTTGCTTGTGGAACTCTTTTAGTTTCTTGCTTACCAGACATATTTAATCTTCAAAACATTAAATGCTCTTCTGTCTTAATTCCTGTTCTTTTATTGTTATCTTTCTTTGATAGTGTTTTTATATATATATATATATATATATATTATTTATTTTTAAAAATGATTCCAAAGCGATTTGGAATCATATTTTTAAATAAATAATTATATTTATGCTCTACTTTTGTATCAAGCACTATTTTTAAAAAATAATAACTAAAATACTAAGGGACTTTGGATTATTTACCTAACCAGTTCCTTCCTATTTTCTATATATTTTCACACACACACACACACATATATATATATATATATATATATATATATATATATATATATCCTCACAATTGGTAACCCTTTGCATCATAGTGGCTTTATTGCCTTAAAAAAAACATTATTAAAGAGAGAACAATAAAAAAACTGGAATTAAGAAAATTGAAGATAACCATTGATATTGCATTTAAATTTTTCAAAATCAAAATTAACTGGAAAGAAAGACATGCAAGAGAAATGGTTAGCATAGAACTTGCACTGATGGGAAAGTAACTGAAGCTGAGATGTCAGGACTGATAACATTGCTGATTCTTCTTTGTAGGTGGGGGCAAGAACAACTGACTTTTGAGTTAGGAGCAGATATCTCCTTGTCTTAGTTCACTTTGAGGTGCTGCTTGAAAGCTGATTGTTGCCTTGGACCATAAATTGTTTCACTATGACTGATGAATGACAGCATGGCGTTAGAGATTCTAGGGTTTAATCCACTTCAGGTTTTATGAAGTTGCCTTTCTAACTCATTCTTGTCTCTCTGTGCGTGATATATATCTTTTGAACATACACTCTCTGCTGATTTTCAAAACATCCATATCTGCATATATCGTTTCCTAGTGTAAACAGAAAATTTATTTTCTTAGGGAATGGATTAAATCTGACATTGTTATTTTATTTTGTTTAAATATTATTTTTGATGGATACTCATATTTGAGTAGAAGCTCTGTTTTTAATGTGTGTGAAGCTCGGTAATAAACACTCCTATTAGTATTTAAAACAACACAAAAACATATCTTAAACAGTTAAACATGAAGAGAAATTAATAACACTTAAAACAATCCCACTGGAGAATGGCCAAAGTGGCCGAAAGTGCTTGGGACAATGGACAAAGGAATAATTTTTGCACTCCCTTACTCCCACCAAATGAAAAAAAATATAAGAATGCTGCAAAAACTAAATTTAATAAAAAATAAAAAAAATTTTCTTGTCAATGAAATCTATTTAAAGGTTGCTGCATATATATATATATATATATATATATATATATATAAAGAAAGAAAGAACAGTAAGATATATAATCCAGTGTTCTTATAGATATTTTTACAAAATAGTGCTCAATGTAAATTTACAGAGCATTAATATTATAAATTAATTGATTTAAAATGTTGTTTTTTTTTTTGTTTTTTTTTTTGCTACCCAGTTCTAACCATGTTTCAAAAATGGAAGCTGAAAGCTTCAAATTTAATTTCGTAATTAAATTAAAGACATTAGTTCCATTTCATCCTCAAGTGAATTTTGGAGTAACTTATTTTTAAAATTACTGGATTTTAAAGGCACTGCAAAAATTTATAATTCACGTTTCCAAGGATACAGAGAAATCCAGACAAGGGGTGGTTGCGTGTTCGTTATCACTGTATTTTGATGTATCAGTTATTAGTTACGTTTTGGTAGGGGTAGGGATGTATTTTTCAATGAATTCTGACATCCGTTAAATGCATGTCGTATGGATTTTTTATTTTTTTTTTTAAAAAAAATTTATTGTTAACAGCAAAAATTCTTATGGCATTTTTTTTCTATTTGTATACTTAAAGATTTTTGGGGGGTGTTTAGGCTAGAATACGTTTTATTTAAGTACGATTTTTAAATTGTTTTCACTTTTAATTTTTAATATACTATATTTCTTTTTAAAACAAGTAAATGTATTAGAATTACTTACAGTATGTAAAATTATTTTCACATCAAGTATAAGAATGTATATTACCAGGTCACGATTTTTTAAAAATTTATATTTAAATATTATTTAAGTAAAATTTATGACAATGACGGCAAAAATAGCTAATTCATTTCTCTGATTTAGTGGACTTTTTTTTTTTAATATTTTATATAAACCTAGTAATATATAGTTTCTCATGTAAGTACAAAAGACATGGTCATTCAATGGCTTACGTCTTCTAGCTTTTCATATTAATTTCATTTTACTGTAGGTGTTTTATTGGATTCTTTTAAGTGCTTGTAGTACTTTGAGAGAGGTGTTTATGTTAGAATGTTTTATTTAACTACAATTTTAAATACAACTTTAAAATATTTTCACTGTTAATTTTAATAGACTATATTTCTTTTTAATATAAGTAAATGTATTAGAATTACTTACAGTAAGTAAAATTAATTTTCCATATCACGTATAAGTATGTATATTACCAGGTCACAATTTTAAAAAATTTTGTATTTAAATATTATTTAAGTAAAATTTATGACAGTTACGGCAAAAATAGCTAATTTATTTCTCTGATCAAGTAAACTTTTATTTTTTATAAGTTTAGTAATATATAGTTTCTCATGTATGTACAAAGGACATGGGTCATTTAATGGCCTACATCTTCTAGCTTTTCATCTTAATTTCATTTTACTGTAGGTGTTTTATTGGATTCATTTAAGTGCCTGTAGTACTTTGAGAGAGGTGTTTAGGTTAGAATACGTTTTATTTAACTACAATTTTAAAAGATGTTTAGCTTAGAATTCGTTTTAATTACAATTTTAAATACAACTTTAAATACAACTTTAAAATATTTTCACTGTTAATTTTAATAGACTATATTTTTTTATTTATAAAACAAGTAACTAATCTCCCATTAAAAATGTTTATCCTGATTTTGAAAAGTGGGTCAGGTGAAAACTTTTCCGCACTCCTTCATGTGTAGAACACATTTTTATGTCATCAGTAGAGTCAGTAACTTGGTAGATATAGAATATTAAATTGAAATTGATAAATAAAATAGTTCTGGAGTGAGGAGGAGTTATTTAAATTATTTAGTTAGACTAATGTTGTACTCTTTGTTAGTATCATAATGCAAAAGAAAGCAGTGGAGGTAGTCAAGCTTGACAGCAAGACTAAGAGATGGAAAGGAAGTTTTAATACTCCAGGTTCTTAGTGAATTTAGTGACACAATGATTGAGTGCAATCCATGGAGTATTAAACAGGAGTAATAATGGAACAATTAAGAAATATGAGATATCCTTAGACATGGACTGTAGAGTGACAACAATCTAGTCCCATAGACTAAAGAGTTCAGTTCAAAATTCCTGAAGGTTACACAGATTGACAGACATCTGAAGAAGACTGAATACAATCATAATAATAATAAAAAGGGAACAAGTTAAATCATGTAAATATTAATAAATAAAACTCCACAATTATTCAATGTTGAATAGAATGCTGAGAAAGCATCTAAAATATTAGACAATTCACTCATCTCTATTTAGAAATATGGGCATTTTGATGTTATGTAATAGCTAGCCAGCTTGTCTCGCTAGGTCAGTTACAACTGAACAGTGTTTGATCCTCACTGGGTGCCTCCATATATTGTGCCACATCTAACCTATGCTTAGAAAACCTCCATCTCTATATAGATATAGAATTTCCATTATTTTGAAGTTGGCAAATAAAACCCTATAATTTATATCTTAAATTATTTTTAAAGTAATTGTATCATACTAAATTGCATCATCAACTAAAATATTAATGTTTTTGACGGTGTAGGTAAGACTAGGGTAGCTTATTGGTATCAGAAATGTTATATATAATACCGAAATAAACCAACCTCTTGGTAAAGATTCAAAGAACGAGCTGACCAAAGTGGGAAAAACATCAAAAGACAAAGAATTGCAAACTCCCTGCCTACACAAAATACTTAAATTGCTTAATACCTCTCAAAATTCAGGAGCAGTAATACTAACAAACCAAATAGCACTCAGGGACTCTGATCCAAACTGTTATTCTGAGTTTCATGCTTAAGTGATTGTTAGAGTAATGATTTGAGTCTGAGTCCTTGAGTCCTGCTATATATATAATGTATGTATGTATGTAGAAATGTATGTATGTATGTATGTAGAAATGTATGTATGTATGTATGTATGTATGTATGTATGTAGAAATGTATGTATGTATGTATGTATGTATGTATGTAGAAATGTATGTATGTATGTATGTAGAAATGTATGTAGAAATGTATGTATGTAGAAATGTATGTATGTATGTAGAAATGTATGTATGTAGAAATGTATGTATGTATGAAATGTAAATAATAAAATGTATGTATGTAAAAATTGATGTATGTAGTAAAAAATTGTTGTATGTAGAAATACAAATTTATAATAATTTATACTTTGTAGAAATGTATGTATGTAAAAGATATATTGCAAATTGATGTAGTAAAAAAATTTTTCTCTTAACTTTATAATTTTATACTTTGTAGCCAACATGCAGTGTATGTTCTATGTGTGTAGGTGTCAGTGGCTAGAAGTAGTACCTTTGTTGCTCGGCTGCTGCTCTTATTATTAAGATGGACAAGTAACATGGGTCTTCACCATTCCCTAAATTTCCATGTGCCAAACCCTGTAAACTGCTGTATAACTTTGTGATAATAAAACCTGAGAGGTGTCGTTCATTGTGTTCATGGCAAATATTTGCACAAACTATTTGTTATCAGCACTCCCTATAAGTGTGGCTGGTTCTACACAAGCCTTCACCATTCTAAACAAATCTTTTGTGTGGATAGTCTGCAGTTCAGTTCTGTGTTCCTCCTTTGCTATTTCACCTTAGCAACAAGTCCATTGGTGAGAGTTGACGGGGACAGGTATAGGATTAAAAGATCTGGACTGAAAGACACTCGTACATTGAAAATGACAGGAGAGGCCATTCATCATATATATCTATCTATCTATCTCATATATATATATATATATATATATATATATATAAAAATAAAATAAAAAAATAAATCTCCATAGACACGCCAACCAGACTAGGGTTAATACATCTTCAGTTTCAAATTTAGACACCCCCACCTTTCCCTGACTTGACATCTATGAAAGTAACTCTATACTGATACTTATTATTAACACCCAACACACGCCTACCCAATTTAAACAATTCGCCCTAGCTGTTACCATGGAAATTTTGATTTCAATTATTAAAACACGTAAATTTCAGAAATACGTTATTCAAAAAAAAAAAAAGCTTGAAGATGGAACAGAGCTTACTTTAACTCAATTTAATTCAAATAATTATATTGAAGTTTTTCGCTCTTGTTTTGAAACATGAGACCTCTTATGTTGAGTCATATTTTAAATAAATATATTATATATATATATATATATATATATATATATATATATATATATATATATATGTGTGTGTGTGTGATGTCCCCCAAAAGTCACCTAGGTATTTAAAAATGTCGTAACATGTCAGATTTTTTTATTTATTTTTCTCAGAACTTAGATTAACATAGGAAATTACCCATGGAAAAATTCACAACAGAACTGAGAACCAGAATCATGAAATTTTATTTTTGATTTAACAAGTTCATAATTTTGTACTTAAAGAGAATATTGTTGACATTTCCATGCCAGAAAGCGGTCATTTGATTTCAATGGTTCATTGGTAGATTCAACATTTTAGCCAATATGGTGACTTGCCACAATATAGAAGATCAAATGCAGTGTTTGCATATGAATCGTGAATATGTGCAAAATTATGTTCAACAAGAACCAACAACATCAATTCACAAACACTCTGACCAGTTGAAGATGTATCAAACGTCCTTGCATTGCATATGAAGAGACAATTTGCACCTGTACCCACACAAAAAAAAAGCAATTTGTACAGAAGTTGCAGCTGACATCAACAATGTTTAAATTACTCATTCTTATTTCAGAGACTGGATAATGAAGATATTGAATTTGTTCATTAGCTGAATATGTGTAACAAAATTCATTTACATTTGAATGGATTTTGGTTCTTTCCTTAGATGTGAATTTTTCCATGTGTAATTTCCCTAGGTTAATTGAATTTCTCGGGGTGGGGAAGGGAAATAAAATGTATGAGAAATCTGACCTTTATGACATTTTTAAATACTGAGGTGACTTTTGGACCATTTTTATATATATATATATATATATATATATATATATATATATATATATATATATGTATGTATGTATATGTATATAGGAATGAGTAGGATAAGGAATGCACATACAGAAACAAATACTTGCATATACATAATTATATTTATTCCTCAGATGTTATAAATACAGTGCTCAATGTTATGAAATAGAGCTATAAGTATATATTAGTGAATATGCATAATATCTGACATCTATAAAACTACTTGGAGTTTCATGCAATTAATGCAATTTTCAGGTATGGAGATTGCATTAACTGCATGAAATTCTGAGTAGTGTTAGCGATGTTGGATATAGAGATAACATCACTCTCATTTTTAATTATATAGAAACAAAACTCTGTCTATTACTTTGAGAAGCCATAAACATTCCAAATTTTGGTTTGACAATTTAGCAGAGGACAAGTTTAATTAACTCAAAATTTTGGATTTAGAGAAAGAAGTTGCTTTATAAATCTTTGAACTACTTTAATTTTATTCTATTGTTCTTGAAAGTTTTATTAAAACCTTGAGGTTACTTTAATGTATTTGGTCTCGTTAGAAAAATACTTCTAGAATAATCATTTCTTTCACTGACTTCACTGTTAGAAAAAAATCATCTGCCAGAGAAAGAAGACAGAATGTATCAAAATATCAGAACTACATGCATGCTGTTTGTTAATAGATGCTGCCATTTTTAAGTATCTCTATATTTGTTTATAAGCTATCACCTGTAGTCGGCATAATTACTGTCACCTTCGGAAACTATGTAGAATTAGAATTAATTACAAAAACCAGAATTTTAAGTTACACTATTTTCAATACATCAGTACTGACCAGTTGTTAGCAAAAGAGACATCCCAAGGTGTAAGCTACACATTGGAGATGTGAAAATCAGGCAAGAAGAGAAATTTATTTACTAAGTGTTTTAATAGATAAGAAAAAAATGTGACACTGAAATCCAAAACTACATTGTAATAGCAAAACCTGCCTTGCCAAAAATGTGAAAAATTCATGAAAATTCTACCAAGAACAAAAAAAAAAAGACTTCTGAACTGCTATCTAATATCAATCCTCCTATATGGCTGTGACTATTGTACAATTTCTTCATAGATGAAGAGAAGACTTGATGCAATGTGAGAAGGATAGTGAGAATACCATGGATAGAACATGTGCATAATGAGGATATTTTAAGGAAAATGGGAATGAAAAGGACTTTCTGCTTAGGAACAGAAAGAGCTAGTTGAAATTTCTGGCACCCTTGAATAAATAAGGCTTGGACACTCATGAGACTTCTTGATGGTAAGAGGAAAACTGTGTTGCCTACCTAATGAGCCTTTGTAAATGGATGATGGAACAATCTAGAAGGAATAGTAAGAGGACAAACATTAGTTACAAAGGATAGGAAGTTGTGGAGAGCCATAATTACCCACATTCTGAAGGAACACTTTACATAAAAAGAGTTGTAACTGTTTGATGGCATATCAAGTTAGCTCTTTGTTAACTGTTCCAGAACAAAGAAATTTCTCTGAAGTTATCTTTTTAGTGCTTTCTCTTATGTGCAGAAATGGCATTTTGCGGGCTTTGTTAAATCTACTAATAATATACAGAAAAAAAAGGTAATGTTGTTTAAAGTAGATGGATTGGGGTGGGCCACACTTTGCTCTACTTATATATTGCCCTAGATTCTTGGTGAAAAGCCACATAGGTAAGTACATAGGTAAATTTATACAAAGTAGAAATGCATTAAAGTAAGGGTCATTGATATTTGGTCGATACTCTTGATGGTATATTTTTTTGGTGGCTGTTGTTGGCCCTTCAGAGAACAAGGTAGAATGCTTTCAGCTTAAGTATGTCAGTTTTACTTTGTTAATAACTGTCTACTATTTCATAGTTTTATTTGCTTTCTAAGTTTACGTTTCTTTAGTGATAGCTATTTCAGTCTATTCTACCCTATTTGCTTTTAGTCTAAATTTGATTTGAGTTGTTTTAATCCAGTGTTTACTAAACTTCTTGGTACGATAGAACTCTTGAGAAGTTTAAAGATTTTTCTGGTGTTCTTACAATTTAATCTTGAAAAGTACAGCTGGAATAAAGAAGAAATTTATTTTTAACATTTCTGTCAGTTAAGTGCCATACCTGATACATGATTGAACAACCCTGTCTCTTTCAATTCAAGAATGAATAGGCAGAAGCTTTTCTCCCGCAGTAGCCTGCCATTTTTTCTGCAGTAGACTGGTTGCCAACCAAAGCTATAAGGCCTAGTTTGTCCTGCTCTTCAACCCATATCTGGGTGGAGAAGTGATGGATACATACCTTTGCCAAGTGCATTTGCTTGTCAGCAAAAGTAACGAATATGACTGGAATTCAAACTTAGCTCTTCGATTTCTCATTCTGAGCTAATATCAATCAAAGTACAATGTGTATCCCTTTTAACATTTACAAAAAAATGAAGTCAAACTTTACTAAAATGTAGCTGTTTCAAAGTTGGACATGATCAATGAAACTTGTAAACTTATATCATTCTCTGCATTTAACTTATTTCTAAACTTAGATACATATAATGAAAATGTCTTTTCATAAAGATAACTTGTCAGAAATCTTATTGTTAAAACTTGACTAATGCCTGGAATAATAATACAACACAAAATGTATTGAAACAAGAAAGTGTACACAATATTTACATATAGTCTTTTGGTATATTCTTGGGAAGACCGTTCCTGGAGAATGTGTTGACTTAGTCACAGTCGGGCAGAGTCTCTGGATTGGATCTCTTCTTCCTCACCCGTCTTCCCGGTACCAACCATATTTATATGGTCGGTACTCACTATGTAAATTAGGTGGATCCTACCACAACACTTATAAAATATTTCCGAGCTCAAGCTCTGAAATGTCTGGGTCATTCTTCACGTAGGTTAATCCAAGACTTTGATAAATCATTTAACAGAAAGGCTTTTGGGGCACTTGTTTCTCACTTATAGATCTTTGTGGAATCCACTTTGGCAAACACTGTTTTTAATCTAAAAATAAATTTGCTTCAGGCTATGTTCCTTGCTTCTCTTTTTTTTTTTTTTTTTTTTTTCCACACAACTTTTTGGTCATGTGATCTAACTGAATACTTGGGGTGGAGGAATAACAAAGATGAAAACATCAATTCAAGCCAGCCCTTTATAATAATTAATGTTCATATCTATTTCTACCTAAATTTGCCTGCCTGCCTAACTAAATCTGCTTAACTGTCTGCTGAAATCTGCCTAAATCTGTCTGCTTGCCTAACTTAATCTGCCTGAATCTGTCTGCTTGCCTGTTTGTTACATAATTGTCTGTAAAACGGTGAAAGAAAAATTAGTGAGGTAGGGCATTCTACTTGCAGGAAATGTGAAGTATGTAAAAGATCTTAGTGAAATAACACCAGAAAATTTGCTTAGATCAAATTGAACATGATACTCCTTACTTTTATTCTTTAGTAAAAAGAAAAACAATTGAATAATTTCTATTTTTGCAAAATCCCAACTCATTTTTTTATGAAAGAAATTCATTTAGCAATACAAGTCTCTTCAAAAACTGTTCTGCTATACTTGAATGAAGGGAGTCATCTGCCCTGTTTCCTCTGATGGTTGTAAAATAAATAGTCATTCTGTAAATCTGTCAGGAGTTATTGGAAATGACAGGTGCTATGATTAGGTGCATCTGCAACTTATTGTGTCCCTTCCAACATAATCTTTTCCTTTTGGGAGTTTGGTTTCAGATTACATTTTTTTTTAGTCAAAACATGTGTATTGGGACTTTGGAAAATGTGATGGTAGGGCTGTTTATTGTTGGGATCATTTGGGCAATGTATTATATAATGCTTGTAGATTTATGAGCATATCAACAACTCTATGGGTTATTTAATACTGAAATCTAAATATTTTGTGTGCAATTTTTTATTTTAATATTTTTTTTTGTTGTTGAAATGATAATGGTTTGATGATACAAAATCTTACAAATTAACCCATAGTTGGGGAGAAAAGAGGTGGATTAATATCTTTTCAAATGATATTTGCACGTAAGTGAATATAATGTTGTAGCCTTGGAAAAGGTTACTGAATAAGAATAACCAAAATGAAGGTTGGAAATGGAATGATAATATTTCTAACAGGAACAACATACAAGATTTGACCGTGGCATGTAGTAAGTAATCAACTGCTAGTGGTGAGCTAGAAGTAAATCAAGGTGAATCCCACAGTGAAATGGAAATGGGACGATAATATTTATAACAGAAATAACATACAAGATTCGCCAGTGGCATGTGGTAAGTAATCAAGTGCTCATGGTGATCTAGAAGTGAATCAAGGTGAATTGCAAGTGAAATCCCACAATGAATCAACATACAGTATATTCCACTGTATTTATAAGGATTGGGACATACCCATCATAGTCCATAGGTTTGGTATAACATAATAGGAATTGAAACTGACTAATAATTCCAAGCCATTATCCATTACACCACCCACACATTCAATCTTACAGCACCTGATATTCCCAAGTGATCACCCATGTATGTACTGACCAGGATCAATGTTAACTTGATTGTATGACAACTGGTATTTCAACGTGATGTGGTTGTAAGCCTATATAGAACTTCATGTAGTAGAGCTAGAGCGTTGCCGGGATGCAACAGTAAGAGATAGATCAAGTATCGACCATCATAAAGACTGAAAAATAAAATTGACAAAGATTATTGTTTAAGGTTGACGGACACGCATGTCTTAATTAGTTTTTTTTTTTTTTTTTTTTTTTTTTTTATGAATTGGTCAAACTTAAACAAAAACATTGTTTTCAATCGTTATGAGTCTACCGATTGAATAGGATTTTATTATAAACAATTGTCTTGTAAATGAAATTTCTAAAGCATTCTGAATGTAAAAATAAAGAAAAAAAGTGTGCAAGACAATAATAAACACTACCTGCCTAAAAAAAAAGAAGTTTTGTTGAAATTGGTTGAAAAATGTAGGAAATCCAATCTCATATATAAACACACACACACACACACACACACACACACAACCTGGGTTTTATAAGTATAACTCGGTATGAGTTGTCCCCCTTTCATTCACGTGACAACGATGCCTCTTAATCATGTTTTCAAATTGATTTTGTGCAAAAACAACTGTTTTTCCAATTTTTGGTGCTGTCAGAACCACCGCAAGGTAATTTTACGTAGTCCTGTGAAGTTTTGTTGAAATCGGTTAAAAATGTAGGAAATCCGATCCAATATATAAACGTACAGACACACACACAACCTGGGTTTTATATTAAGCATGATGTATGGACAAGTATTACTATGTCTGTATGGGTGTGAAAAGTTAATTTTTTGGTGCTAAAATGAAGACATTGTCCGTCTACTTCTCAAGATCATAGTTATCATTCTTAGCAAGTGGAGGCTTGTCACCAGGTTCGTGTCCTGCTGGAGAGCACATTTTTTTCTGATAAGATTTCTCGGATATTCAAGCTGGTAGATGGAAATAGATATACTGTTTAATATATAACTTTACTTACGGAAAATTTTTGTAATGAATACCAAAAGTTTATGCTGCAGTTATCAAGGCTAAAGGAGAATATTTTGATGAGAGCAAAATTTAATCATAAAATGCTTTTTTACTTTTTGTCATAATAAAATTTCTAATTTAAAAAGAAAAAGAAAAAAGAAATCATGTCTTACTTTTTTTCACCATGTATAATAATTTCTTTTTATTCAAAGTATAAAACAACTACGTATTTTGTCCAATTTAAAAAAAAATTACTCTGAGTAGCATCAGACTTTTGAATTGTAGTGTGTGTGTCTGTAATTATATATATATATATATATATATATATATATATATCAGGAACAGTATTGAAAAAATTCTAAGACAAAATGGAAAAGGTTTATTTGTCAAATAAACTTTTTCCATGTCTTACAATTCTCTCTCTCTTTTTATATATATATATATATATATGGTACTTATTGGAAAGTGCTCACTATCAATGATAAGGCTAACATACTTAGTTGTATTGATGAGAGTTTGTAACCCTGGGTTTCATGCTCTTGCAGTCAGTACACAGGTTTGTAAGACCAGGTGCTGTAAACTTGGATGTGTGGGTGGGGTAATGGATAATGGCTTGGAATTGTCCATTGGAGAGCAATTTCATTTGGGTTTGTTATATTCACTTGCACACAAATACCCTTGGGTAAGGTATGACTTCACCTCTCCATCACACAGCTATGAATTAATTTGTATAAGTAAATGATTTTCTTTAAAAAAAAAAAAAAATTCTTCCAATCTAAAAATATTTTCTGGCTTTAAATAACCTACAAAGGGTTAAGCTGTAGAAAATGAATCTACCTATGCACAAATATATATATATATATATATATATATATATATATATATATATAATATATATATATATAATATATATATATATATATATATATATATATATATATATATAATAAAATACCAAAATTACACAAAAATATCTTGAAATACTATGGAGTAAATTTGTTCAATATAATTGCCATTAGCTTCAACCATTGCCTCCAGATGACATCAGAATCTCCTGCAACTCTGCTGGACAGTCTCCTTGTTTAAGTTAGTAAATACTGCCATAATCCTTGTCTTCAGTTCACCTTTGGTATTAAAAGGAGTTTTGTTGATCTCTCGCTCAAATGCACCTCACACATAATAATGAAGGGGGTTGTAGTCTGGGGAGTTAGGTGGCCAGATGTAAGTGGTGATGTGGTTCCCCTGCTTGTATGATGTGGTACAGACATAGGGTCTTCTAGCAACCACCATCTTTACCCACAGCAGCACTATCACCTCAAGGAACTTGATGTAGGCCTCTGTTGAGTCCGAGACTCTTACCAACAGATTCGGGAATTCTTTTCTTATCAGAACGATCAGTGATATTTTTTTTTTCTTTGTAACCACCATTAAACTCATCCAAGTTTTTCTGAATCCTCTGTACTGGCCTCAGATTGACACCCAAACAATCTGAAATATATTTGTATTGCAGCTTCTGGTGTGAATGCCAAGCAGCAGTACAGCATGCCGTTTCAAAATTTCTGGTGAAATGAATTGTATCATGGTGTTTTTTTTTTTTTTTTTTTTACAAAAGATGGGGCCCAACTGACTCTACTGTGCAGTCGATAAAAACAAACAATGCACGTGTACAAAATTAAAAATATAAAATGGTGACAATTTACCCATTAAAGATCCTCTGTGTGTGTACATGTGCACACAAAAAAAACTATATATATATATATATATATATATATATATATATATATATATATATATTTTTAATAAAAACAGACCACTTTAAGGTTCCATGGAACCTTAAAGTGGTCTGTTTTGATTTAAATTATTTGCTCTGGATTTACATTGAGCTCTCTGGATTTTATCCTCCTTGGGTCTACCCATACGGATTACCTAGTTTTTCATAGACAGACATATATATACACACAACCCATGTATGTATCTCTGTGTGTGTGTAAATGCATTATTAATGAACTAATTACAGATAAGCATTGTAAATAATTTTTGTATCAAAATCGTTTTAGTATAGAAACGTATTAAATATGAGAAAGTTCAAGGGTTGTCAGTAGTCAGGAATTATATGGTAAGCATTACTGATATGCAGAATGCATAGTTAATGATTTTATTATAGAAATAATTTACTGATCAAAAATGATTTTACTGTAAAAATGTATTGAAAATCAAAAAGAAATGGTCAACTATTAATGCATGTGTTACTGATAGAAAAGGGTTCTTTCATGCATCATTCGATTCAGTTTTACCATTGAGCCATACAAGCAAGTTTGTTACATTATATAGTTTCTGTAAGCAGCCAACTATTGACACTAATTTATTGGTATCAGTCTTGCAGTCTATCTGTAAGTAACTGTTAAGTACTGAGTGACTAAAGAATTGTTACCAGTTGTACAACTATTAGCAGTAATGACTATTTGTTCTGTTGTCTTTTCAAAGAGGACAACTTTGCCTCCAGGCATTGACTTTTCTAACTGAATGTCAGATTTGGGTTAGGGTAATTTTATGGCTTTGATTACCAAGGTTTAGAGTGGTGGGTCTGTGGCTGCTATGGGAGTCTTATGAAAACAAGGTCTTGATGGATGGACATATTTTTCTCCATATCAGGGGAGGGCATTATTTTATTTATTTTTTTTCTCTATGGATTGGACTTTTTATTTTTATTTTTTATTTTTTTGCTATGATTTATATTGTGAATGTTTTTGTTTTTTTTTCCAGCTGGTGTGAATTTTGTGTATCCATTTTTGATTAAACTACAAAAACAGGCCACTTTGTTGTTTGATAAATTAGAATGAAGAATAAAAAAAAAAATCCACTTATACATGTAGTAATAGTTGAAATAATTTCTGATATTAAAAGTCCATTTCTTTCTGATTGTACTACATTTCTATTGTCAAATAATATTTTTGTGCAATAAATTTGATAGCAATGCATTGAAAACATCGGGCCCTTCCCTGATTAACCATTTCTTCCGGGGTGTAGCCATATTCACCACATTTGGCCAATTGCGTGTTGGTGAGACTATTTAATCCATAGATGGGGTGGATACCATTTGACTCTGAGAACCTTATCTGTCCCCTAATAGCTTTATTTTTTTGTGCTCCTAGGGTTCCACTTAACCTCTTCACTAGACCAGGGTCTGGTGTTGGACCCAGTTTAGTCAGTAACCACACAACCACTCGGGTTTTGAATTCAGTGTTCCTTCTCCTAGACCAATTGCCACCCAATGACCCACTCTGATAGCTAGGGATGGTGGAGTAGCATATTAATCATTGATGCAGAAATTGAAATTAATGAGTCAAATTCAAATTTTAGTCTAGTTTGTTACATTTATCTTTACACTAATTCCTTTAGGAAAAGTAGAGTAGACTGGGTTCTCTAAACTTGAGTGGTAATTAAGGAAACATCTAATTCAAAAACGTGGTGAAGGCAATGGAATTCCACTTTCTGTTTCCCAAGAAATCCTGCTAATTTCCAGATAAAAAATAAGGAATTTGTGGAGTGTCATGATCAAATACATCCTGAAGGTACTCGGCATTCAAAAAAAAAAAATAAAAATATGAATTTACATGCACATTGATAAATTCAGATGAAAGTATAAAACCTAGAAAATAACACAGATTAACACACATTTAAGGGGGTCAAGTAGAGTGACTGATGTTAACCAGTTGGGATTTTTTTATCTGTTAAATGTTTCTACATTTGTATAAGCCAGATTTTAGTACTTTAAGTGTTTGTTTTTTTTTCTTTTCTTTTTTTTTTTCATAATTGATCGAAATGGAATGAGGTTTTATTTATTTTAGCTTTTGAAAAAATTTATTTCTACAACTTTAAATTATGAATCTGAAAAAAACAAAATATGATACCCCAATCTTTTTTTTTTTTTTTTGCTGTACTTGCTGCCTGTAAGATGAACCATTTATTGGACTGTATCAATGATTTGAACTCCATGCAGTTCATCCAGATTCAGTAGCTTGTTATTTTGAGTTTTGGTAGACAACACCATAACTATGATACTAGTGTATTGAGTGGATTGTAATCTTGCATAGTGTACTATTATTATTATTATTATTAGATATACAGATTATCTAACTGTGGCTCAGAATGAGATATCAGCTGAGTTTGAATTCCAGTCAACTTTCACTTCTGTAAAAAAAAAAAAAAAATTTTTAGAAAATGCATCTTTTCTTCCTCTAGCTATGGGTTAAATAGCAGGGCTCTCTAGCCATGATTGGCAACTGGTCTAGGAGAAGAATGATTTTGAATTTAAAACTCAACCACCTGAATCTGTACAGATATGGCTAGGCATGTTACACAGATACTATTTCTGTAAAACAAAAACACAATAGATTTCAACACCTGTAGATAATTCCTTGATTATCCAGAAGGTAGTGAGTACCAATATGCACTGAACCAAAGGAAGATGTCATGATTATTATTATTTAAATACACATCTTATATGTTAACCAATATAGTCATTAGCTTTTTTTCTGCTTATATTATTTACAATCAAACTATAGTCCTCATCTTTGATGTTATCTCAGTGTTTCCGCCATTGTGCACTCTGGTCTTCATCAGGTTTATATTGATCTGAGTAACCTAAATTGAATCCCTTATTGAATCTAGAGGTAAATTGAGGTTCTTTTTACTGTCCATATCTAAAGAGATACCATTTAGTACTTATTTTTAGTAATGCTCAGTTATTGCTTGTGCATTTCCACTATGTCCAAGTATACCCTGCCTGACTTGGGATTGAACTCATAATTATATCACCAAATTCATGAACCAATACTTTAATCAACTAGGCTATTGTCCTACAGGATAATTGGCAATATAGTTTGAATGTAAATAGTGTAAATAAATAATGACTCCTCCTCATCCCAGAAATTAACTTTTTTTTTTATATAACCAATAATTAGCAGGCTTGTCTTACTACTGAGGAGTGAGTTGAATCTTTACTGGGTTCCCATATGATGACTTTATGCTAAAATTAATTTTACCAAGTAATTAATTAGATGTGGTGAGAAATGTTAAATTAATTTTTTATACTCCAATCACCAAATTCATGAAAACAATACATTTTATGATCTATAAACTATATATCTGAAAAAAGATGCCTTTACCCTGAAAATATAAAATTATGCACAAAATATCTGTATTTGAAAGCATAAAATTACATACAAAATATTTAGATTTTGGCATTAAATAATCCATATAGGTTGATATGCTGCTAAACAAAATCAACCAAACAACACACAAAAATATATATTAGAACAAGGGGAGAAGTGTAAGGATTGTTTTTTTATGGCTTATCAACCCTTTGTGGGTTGTTTAAAACCAAAACACATGCTTCCACTATCTAGTGATACTTCATCTAAGTGCTGGCTGGGTTTGACACTGCTTAACTTCGGTGATCAAATGAAAACTGGTATTTGACCGTAGACAGACTAACAAGAATAAGAGGTAAATATATATATATATATATATATATCACCCACCTTAAATTTGTGGATTGAAAACTTTAAATAAAAAGAAACAACAAAAAAAACGTCTTACCAGTTATTGTTCCTTGCTCTTCATAGCTCAATCAAGGACAAAACTTAGAAATATGTGCACAATGAGTAAAAATGGATAGAAAAAAAATACTATCTGAGAATCAGGAATATAAATAAGACAGATTACATTTAGTTCCAGCAACCATTCCTTCTGCTTAGGGGGAAAAGTTGCTTAGACTTAATATACAGGGCCTCAGGCACTTTCAAATGGTAATATGAATAATCTTTTAGGGAAACAGCTTATATTACCATTATTTTTACCATGGAGCAGTGGTTACCAAGCTAGCTTTACATGCTATTGCTTGTTACTTTGTCAATTTGTACCTCAATATTATGGTCTTGTGCTACATAAGGATTAAGATTAACAAAGGTATTTTTATTGGATATCATTGTTAGATCTAAATATATTTTGATAAAAAATATCCAGGTTCTTAAAACATTTCATCTTTCTTGACAGATCATCTATTAACACAATGTAGGATATTTAATAACAATATTGATGAAAACCTGAACAGAAAGAAACTAAATGAAATTGGCTAGACCAGGGGTTTTCAAACTTTTTGACTTGCGGACACCTTTATATTTCAGGCTTTACCTTAGGGACCCCCTTGTAAACGCTTATGAAATTTATACATAAATATTTGTGGAATATAACATATAATTTTGCATTAATGCAAACGCCTAACAGCCAATGAGAAAGCCGGAAATTGCAAAATAGATCCAAAATTCAAATCCTTTGGTTCCTTCTCTGCATGAATAGAATCCATTATCTTTATCAACTTAAGATACAAATTATATTAGTATATCAAATCTATGAAATAGTTTATTGAACCAATTTATTTCATGATCGGCCTATAAGTTACTTATAAGCGCTTATAAGTTGCACATCACCCATAAAAATGTGTTTGCTGTCAACGGACCCCCTATCTTGTCCTTGCGGACCCCCTGTGGTCCGCAGACTACAGTTTGAAAACCCCTGGGCTAGACCATATACTCATAACATATACTTAAAAAAAAAAAAAAAAAAAAAATTAATTTCTCTGTTCCTGTGTTTTTCATGCATATGTGTAGTTACATCAATATAAACATTAGTCTGATGATTCCTAAAGAAAGAAACTCTTCAAAAAAAACTTTTTTCTACTTTGTCATGTTTTTTTTTCCTCTCAGATTATTCCTGATATATATAAAAATTTATATTTTATTGTTCTATCTAAATATACATAAATAGTGAACATTATTTACATTATTCAGACTGTTTTCCTCATCTTTATTGCCATATCCACTGTGTTTTGGCCATTGTATGCTCCAGCCTTCTTCAGGTGATTATAATTTTGAACTGAACCCTTTATTTTGTCCACTGAGGTAGATTGGAAATACATAAACTTAAAGAATCAGCATATATGGTATTCTACAAAAATCTCCTAAGCTGACCAAGCATAGAAATGAATACAATATAGGAACCAGTAATACGGAGTGCTAAAGAAAAGCAATAATAACAAGAAAAATTGCAATATGAGCTCTGGTAAGAAAATGTCTACTGAGCCATTAAGTTTATAAGTCCCAAAAAATTCATACACTGATGTCCTCCAAGACACATGGCCCAGTGAAAAAAAATGTCAGTTGGATTCAGTGACTTGAACCAAAGAGTTGTGAGTTCAATACCAAAACTTGGAGAGTTGAGTCATTAGAAGAAGCATGGAATGTGGAACTAGAACAATCTACCCCGTTGGATGAAATAAAGGGCTGTTTGAAATTCCAATCTCCTGAAGAAGACCGGAGTGTAAAATGGCCGAAACATTGTGAATATGGCAATAAAGATAAAGACAACAGTCTGAACAATGTAAATAATTATAATACCTCATCTCAGAAATATAGACAGATAAACATTGAACCATTACCCATTATTTTACCATACCATTTAATTAATTTTAATTTTTTTTAATATTGTCAATGTACTATGCCAAACAAAAATTTTAAATAATTTTCTTGCCTGTCTCACTGCATTGCAGCTTTTAGAGTAGAAAATGTTCATCTATTTGAAGTGGTAAAAAGTTAGTCTTTTTAAAAGCAAGTTTTCTAAGAGCTTGGCACCTTATAGCCTAGAGAAGCTAAAAAAACACGTAACTGCTGTGAAGGGTGAGTAAGCTTGTCTTGAGATAAGAGTTGCAGCGTTATCTTTTACACTGATTAATTTGATAGAAGCATATAAGCAAAGCTATCAATTTCCATTCACAAAATTTACATGACTATAATAACAAAAAAGAAACAAATTGAAATTGTGTATGTGCACATATACTACTTGAGTCTTTTTCATCATATGGAATGTCATGTAATGCTGATTATTATGCAGATTTTTATGATATCCTTACCAACTTCATTTAATTTATTACTTGATGTTCAGTTAGTGCCCTAATTTCTTCCTTTTCATCTATCTCTTCTTTTTCTTAGCTTTATCTTTTTAGCATATTTTTCATTCATTTACATTTTCTTGGCCTCTAACTTTTCATAGGCTGTCTCTCTCTTTACCATTTTCTTTTCCTCTCTTTTCTCTTTGCCATTTTCTTTTCCTCTCTTTTCTTTTTGCCATTTTCTTTTCCTCTCTTTGCCATTTTCTTTTCCTCTCTTTGCCATTTTCTTTTCCTCTCTTTGCCATTTTCTTTTCCTCTCTTTGCCATTTTCTTTTCCTCTCTTTGCCATTTTCTTTTCCTCTCTTTGCCATTTTTTTCTTTTCCTCATTTTTTTCCTCTCTTTGCCATTTTCTTTTCCTCTCTTTGCCATTTTCTTTTCCTCTCTTTGCCATTTTTTTTTTCCTCTTTCTTTTGCCATTTTCTTTTCCTCTCTTTGCCATTTTCTTTTCCTCTCTTTGCCATTTCTTTTCCTCTCTTTTGCCATTTTTTCCTCTTTTCTCTTTGCCTCTCTTTTCATTTTCTCTTTTTGCCATTTCTTTTCCTCTCTTTACTTTCTCTTTTTGCCATTTTCTTTTCTCTTTTGCCATTTTCTTTTCCTCTCTTTTCTTTCTCTCTCTTTTCTTTTCCTCTCTTTCTCTCTTTTCTCTTTCTCTCTTTTCTCTTTCTCTCTTTTCTCTTTCTCTCTTTTCTCTTTCTCTCTTTTCTCTTTCTCTCTTTTCTTTCTCTCTCTTTTCTTTTCTCTCTCTTTTCTTTTCTCTCTCTTTTCTCTTCTCTCTCTTCTCTCTCTTCTCTCTCTTCTCTTTCCTCTCTTTTCTCTTTTCCTCTCTTTTCTCTTTTCCTCTCTTTTCTCTTTTCCTCTCTTTTCTCTTTGCTTTTCCTCTCTTTTCTCTTTGCTTTTCCTCTCTTTTCTCTTTGCTTTTCCTCTCTTTTCTCTTTGCTTTTCCTCTCTTTTCTCTTTGCTTTTCCTCTCTTTCTTTATTTGCTCTATCTTATTTTACTCACTTTATATTTAATACATTTACTATAACCTTTCTCTTTTCATTAAACTAGTTTGGTGACCAACTTTCTTTTCTCTCAATCTTAATATTTTATGTTCACTCATTTTTTTTAAATTTTAATATTTTATTCATTGTCCGATTTTCCCCACCTGTGCCTTAAATACAAATTACTTTCATCTTAAATACAAAAATATATTGATTAAAAAAACACATACTTATTTATGAAGATGCAATAACATTTTCCTCAAATTGCATTGAAATTTAAGAATCCAAATTCTTTTGTATATTTCAGTAATTCCTTCCTTAGGTGCCATGCCTGATACACACTTGGGTGATTGTCTCCCTTCAATTCATGATTGACATTCATATAAGATTCTCTGGGACATAAAGTCGGGGATGTTTTTCCTATTGTCATTAAGTACTAAATTGTTCCCCCAAGATTACTACATATTAATATCCTTCCTTAGATGCCATGCATGATGCACAGTTGGTCGATCATATCTCTTTTTGATTCATGATTGACTTGGCAGAAGAATTCTCACCTGTTGACTGAAAGTAAATGAAAGAATTGATGTATGAAAGCCGCTTAATTAGTATCCACCTTGAACATAGTATCCAACTTTATTATTGTATAACTTCATTCCTTCCTCTGTGTTTAATTTATCAGGGTTCATTTCCAATACGGCTTCTCTGGTTTTACCATTCCGACTCAAAAAAACACAGTTGGAACTCTTTTCCTCGCATCTCTATTTGCTGCCATTTCCCAGAACTTTGTTTCTTTTTTCCAAGCATGGTACTTTTCTGGGATAAGCACTGATGGGTCTAAAAACTTCATATTTGTAGCCACTTGTTCTTTTTTAGGAACTAAGCTCTGCCAGCAGATGATAAAACAAGATCTTGCTCAATAAACTGTGTGACAGCACTTTACCAGACAATTGAAAAATATTCACTAAGGAGAAATTTCGGTAAGCTTAAATAATGCCTAAAGGTTAAATCCATTTTTGGCAGGAAGGGAAATAAGCTACTGCAACTGCTTAGAACACTTCCATTAAGCTAAGGTACTGGAGTCTCTAATCTTCAGAAATTTATCAGCCAAGGATGCTGAGTTCAGTCCTTGGTTGGACCACAAGAGTCAGCATAGTTAACAGTATTTGTTTAATAAAAACAGACATGTTAAAATGAAGTATAAAATACCAAAATAAAATTACATTACTGTAAAGTGCTAATATTGAAATATGAAACGCAACAAAAAAAGCAGGATAACTGGTTTATTGGAGCTCAATTCAGGACAAGAAAGATGTACGAGACACCAAAAATCAAATGTTATATACAAAATAAATAACAATTAGAGGCTAATTATATTTAAACCTAAAAACTCCTGTTTACAGAGATGGCTGGTCGGACATAATATAAATAAATTTCAACACCTTCAAAATAAAATTCAGAATTAGATATTATTGTGATGTTTTTGCTTCTTTAAATGTCACGTCCAATCAGGATGTAGACAATCATGGCTTTCCACAGGTTCCTTTCATCTATTATCTAGGGATTGCTATGACTTCTTAGGAAAGAATTTTTCCTTCTCTTCAATTGGTTGCTACCTAATGTTAGAGAGTTCGGCCTGTTCTGCTATTTAACCCATAGCTGTTGTAAGAGATGAAGTTAGGCCTCTCCCAAGGGCATTTGTGCAAAAGTTGATATAACTGACTTTGCTGGAATTTGAACTCTGTTCAACAATTCTCATTTCTGTTACACTACATGAATAAAATTTACCTGTGATATTGTGTTATCTGAACAGTTTGTACATAAAAGAAATACAACTTTGCGATTTTATGTTATAAAAAAAAAATTAGTTATTTGTATACATAAAAGTAAAAGCATATATGTGTATCTGTTTGCTTATTTTGTGTTTCACTACATTTGCTTGTTCGGATACATGAAAAATAAGGTACTGCTAAACCTGAATCTCTACATCTGCCATTACTTTCCTATCGTCATGGAACAGGATCAAGTGCAGATATAGTATTTCAGTAGATGTTCTTGTTGCTTATGGCAACCAGGATTTTGGGATTGCTTCTCAGATGAAAAATATAAGAGTGCAGTCAAAGATTGGAATTTTCTCTGACTAAGCCTACAGACCATTCCTATTAATCATCATTTTTGTCGCCATTTATTCATATAGATCTGGTCTTGAACCAAAATCATTGCTATAAATAACTAGTTAATTTACCATAGTAGCTGAAACTCCTACACTGCACATTTTACAGTGTGTTTATATATATTTATATAGTTGGGTAGCAACCCCTCTTTTATACAAGTTTCATTAAAAATGACTGACAAGATACTGCAGTTAAGCTTTTTATTCACTTTTTCTTGTGTTTGTATAAGTGTTTTTCTTTTCTGCATATAAAGTATGTAAAGCTGTCTGAATGTTCTATATATTTGAGGGAGTTAAAAAAAAAACCTTGATAATGGCTAATAGAATAACTGAATGCACTCAGATGTTTAGAACGCTTGGATACTACAAGGATGTATCCATAGCATTGGTAATATTAGATGCATCGTTTTAATGTCTCCATTTAAATGCCAACAAGAACATCAAATGTTTGAGTTAAAATACATTTTTAAAATAAAATCACACATTCTAGAATTAAACGGGAATTTTGGCATACTCAAAGAATATAGTTTTCACAGAAAGCCTTCTACAAAAACTCTCAAAACTCTTTGGTAATGTTATAATGGAATATGCGTACACCTGTGTTCCCCCTCACTGGAGTGTGATTGGCTGGTGTCCGTCATAAATATCGATGGACGTGTAGGAGAGTCAGAAGAGTAACGGAGCCTTAGTCTGAGAGCTAAGTCTATAACGGCGCCCATTGGACTACACCATTGATCTACACTTCTATGACGCATACCAGTCGATTACTGCTACTGTATTCTACTTGGTTATAGTAGCCCAAACCACTTAGCTACTTCATTCAAATATATTCCTTTCTGGTACATATCAGGTAATATAACGTGTGGGGGTGGGGGAGGAGAAAGAAGCAAACTTGTTCAGCAATAGCAAAACTGTCAGTAGTATAAAACCATTTCCTGTAAATAAATGATTAAAGGTGGCTTTGAGTGAATGAAACTTGTAGGTTTTAGCAAGGACTATCCTTCTTTGAACATTGTGGACTGGTGCTGCAGAATCAGGAAGGACTGTACCAAATAGTAGAAACCACATCACTTGAGGACTTCCAACAGAAGCAACAATTAAAATGTCTATCACATGTATTCACTCATGTGCCATGTGTGATACACGCTGAGCGATTGTGTATCTTTTGATACATGATTGATGAGGCAGATTTTTTCCCACAATAGTTTATCATTTCTTTCTGTGGTAGACCAGTTGCCATCCAAGGCTATAGAACCCATTCTGTCCTGCTATTTATCCATAGCTGGTGGGAGAAGAAGAGGATTCATACCTTTCCCAAGTGATGTAAGTGAATGTAATGGGTTTGACCGGAATTCGAACTTGGCTCTTCAATTCCTCAATCTGAGCTGCTATCCATTACTCCACCATGTCAAATCCATTACAGAAGTATCGAAAGATACATGATCACCTAAGTGTGTATCATGCATGGCACATAACTGAGAGATCACATGTAACTTGGAGAAAATAACGATATATAATAATAATGATATAATCAAGATGTTGATGTTCCACACTACTTCAAACAAAAGCAAGAAAGGAAACTTCCATCATTACTGGAAAGAGCAATGATTATAGGGGTTGAGAAACCTATTTTCTTCAATGATTTGTTTAATAGATAGATTTTATAAATTTCAGCTGAAAATGAATACTGAATTTCCTTATAAGGAAATAGCTAATATTGCCATTAAAGATGGAGAGAACAGATACTATATTTTGATCCCAACTCTATGACCAAGGAGTGAAGAAAAGCAAGTAGCTGACTGGTCAATGAATGCTGAATGTTTTCTTCTCTAAACCACTAATATTATCATTATCAATGGGCTAACGACCTGGCTCTATAGGAAGTGGAACAAAAATTTGTTGCTGAAACTGTAGCAGCATCATTATTTATCATGGTAGCATTTCTGTTATTCACAAGCAATCTATAGGGATTAAGCAATTAATATACAATGATTTAAAGTTTGTGTCCAGTGGGTTTTTTTTTTCTTTTTTTTAATCTTGTAACCCATAGGGTCATAGGAGTACCATGTATACTGCAGCCACAGTGGAAGTGTTGTTTATTGGGCAAGATAACCTGACAGAGCCCAACCCCCTCTAGGCTGGTTTTGAATTCAGTTTTTTTCCTTCTCTTAGACCAGTTGCCACCCAAGGTTATAGAACCCAGTCTGTCCTGCTATTTACTCCTAGCTGGAGGTAGAAGAGAATTCTCATACCTTTCCCAAGGGGACTAGCATGTAAGTGAATGTAATGGATTTGACTGGAATTTGAACTCGGTTCTCTGATTCCTCAGTCTGAGCTGCTATCCACTACTCCATCGTGCTTCCTGTTCTGTAGATTAATGTTATCCAATGTGTAGATGAGTTTAGATACTGAATTATTACTTTGTGTCTTAGGTTTCAAGTAAGCTCCTGAAGATTAGAATATACAGGAAAAAAGAAAATTAGGATTTTTTTTCAAGTTTTTAGGTTAATGTTTTGGTTTTGTATCAATTTGCAGTGTTGGGTGAAACTTTACTTTTTCATTTTATTTTATTTTATTTTATTTTTTTTTTTTAATGCATTATGAAAGATTTCTTGACTTTTTTTTTTTTTTAAAATCATGGTCTTTTTGGTTAGTTTTGATTAATTTCTTTCGTCTTTTTTTTTATATTTTAATTTTTTAAGTATTGTTATGAAAAGGCTTTCCAAGAAGGCATGTGAAAAGCATTGGGATAATAAGTAATAAAGATAAGAATATTACTTGAAACTAACCAAATTAGACCATACCAATCTCCTTGAGTAAATCCAAAATATATTTGCTATCTGTGATAACATTCTTCTTATCCACAATGAATCTACAGGAAAAAAAGCAATCAAAATACAATGATTTAAAGTTTGTGTTCTACAAATTAATCATATCCAATGTGTAGATGTGTTTAGATACTAAATTATTATTACTTTGTGTCTTGGGTTTCAGGCAAGCTCCTGAAGATTAAAATATACAGGAGGAAAAATATGATCTTTTTCAGATATGGTTTAGAGATAAGGGAAGAATGGCTAGGTTTCTGTTACAGATTTTGAATTAGTTTGGCTTGTCTTGACAAATGTTATTTTGTCTATCTGCTAATTGGTGCCTAATACAACTGAAGATGGAGATTGTTTTTCTCAATTTGCAGTAAACAGGGTGATCTTAATAATAGTTTAAAAGGTCAAGAAGTGTAAATTAGCAAACAAAGTGATCTTTATAATCTGTAGAAGGTGGTCAGAATTTTTTTTTTTTTCTTCTAATCACTTCACCCCAAGCAAGGCAACAAAGCCACTAACATGCAAAGGGTTACTGAGTATGAAAGAATATAAGAAAAACATTAAGGAGCAAGAACAGCAAAAGAAAATAAGGAAGACAGAAAATAATGGTTGACATTGCATTTAGGTTTTTGAAGATCAGAGTTGACTGGAAAGCAAGAAACCAGAAGAGTTACGCAAGTGAAAAGTTAGCATAGAACTTATGATTACATCTAGCTATTTCAATTGTAAAATGAAACAAAGCTGTTAACTTCATACTGTGCTTAAATTCCTAAAATCTAGGCCCCATAGAACCATGAAAATATTTCTAGAAAAACTACAGGGAAGCTACATTAGGGCATTCAAAAATAACTGATGCCAGGTCAGGACAATAACATTGCAGATTCTTTGGATTTTATCAAGGATCTCTAAATATATAGCAGGAGCATCAAACTATTTGTGATGACAATATTCTAAGCATGGGTGAATGATACTTATATGTAACATAGATTTAAGCAAGAAAAATTGTCTAGCATGACACAGTGAACCAACTTTCCTAACAGTAAAACTTGCAGGTGATTATAATCTTTTGACTTTATGCCATTGAAAAATCTTAATCTGAGAAGAGGGCAACATGTCACTCTAGCATCTAGGTTAACCTCAGCCATGCTGATTAAAGGTAGAAAGGTTTCTATAAGATGATTAATAGAGACCAGTTTTGTTTTGGTGTTCAAATTAACAAGCCATTCCTTGCCCCAGTTAACAAGTATGTAGGTCATTTTTTTTTTAGATCAGCTGCTAATTTTATCTTATTAACCAATTGGAATTATGTGTAAAACAGAAGTAAATAGTTGTCATAAAAAATAAATGTCACTCCATCTATTAGAAACCAAAGAGTAATTGATTTTATTTTAAGTATTTTTTAATCTATTTGTAATTTGTGGAGTGAGTGGCCATCATTAATTTTAAATAAATGAATGGTAGACCTGTCCAACAAACAGAATTAAACTGTTTGCAAGAAACAATTACAAGAAAAGAAAAAAACAGGGCAAAAAGCAATATATTCAAAGCAAATTAGCTGTAATAAGGCAAAGCAACAATAATATGGCAAAAAGCTCACAAACTAAGAATTAGAATGTACACAAGAGCAAGTTTGGACTAGTGAATGTAGTGTTCTGACTTAAAAACAAGACAGACTGGGTCATATAAAACTGAGAACCGGCTTATTTTATTGTCAAAGAAGACATCCCAACATGCATTTATATGCTACTTCTAAGTGTTTTGCAGTCATTTGACTAGATTGTTGCAGGCACCTCAACATGGTGGAATGGTTAGCAAGCTTATCTCGCTAGAGCAATTATGACTGAGTAATTGTTATACATTATGAAATTCTTATATCATGAAGGTTTTTGTAAGATCCCTGTGAATATGTGGTATTCTGGTGTACATTGGATTAAATGGCGATGGATGAATTCTTGTGGTGAATGTGTAAATTGTGATGAATGAATAGGTCTTGAATCTGATTAGCTAGGTTTAAGATAGTTAATGTTGACCAGTTTCTCTCACTTTCCCCTCAGCCTTCTGCCACAATTGTTCATTTTTGAATCATTCCACTAGGTTGAAATCATCAAAATGGCTAAATGATATATATAAAATAAATAGTTGAAAAATAAGTCATTGGAGTAGGTTTAATGTACAAACAGTAATATTTTTGGCATATTACAGAGCTTTCAAAGGTTCAACAAGTCATATTATTTTTGTCTTTCATTAGCTAATTACTGCATGCTCCAGAGAATTTGATTCTCATTGTTCACTAGGTATATATATTCTTGCATAATCTTAAATTCCTATTTTATATAGTAATATAGATGAGTTTATTTTCCCACTTGTATGGCAGCATTGGTTGTTTTGGCATTTGTATAGCAATGTTGATCCATTTGTTTTCACATTTTTCTCTTGAGAATGGAACAAAGCTTCTTTCTTACTGTTAGGTTTTCAATACAATGTTGTTTAAAATTCTTATATTACATTATTAGATAACATTTTTTTCATCTGATGACCCAACTAAACTCTGCTCTCTTGCATTTTAGTGTGAACCTGTTAAATTCTTAACTGTTCTTAATTGTTAATTAAATTAAGTGTATAACTTTCATCTTTTTTCTCTCCTCTTTTCTCTCCTTTATTCTCTTTTCTCTCCTTTATTCTCTCTATTCTCTCCTCTCTCCTTCTCTCTCTCTCTCTATCTCTCTCCTTCCCTTTCTCTCCCTTCTTCTCTCCTTTCCCCTCTCGTCCCCCTCTCTCTATTCTCTCCTCTCTCTACATTTTACATTTGTTAAATGACTTTAGGAGTATTTACTTTGAATTAACTTCATTCTGAAAGTTTTTTTTATTGTATTGTAACTGTTGTCATATTGATGAATAGTCTTAAATATTTGTCAAAAATGCCATTTTTGGTTCCTGATTCTAACATTGAAGATAAAAGAAAACGTGTAACATTTTTAGTAAACTCTCATATTTTAAGAAAATTAAAAATGTGACTGAAACACAAGAATTATTTATAATGTTTTGTTTTTTATTGATTATTTTTTATGGCTTATCAGCCTTTTGCATATTATTTTAAGCCAGAAATTTTAGATTGTAAGGTTGTTTTTTTTTTTTTTTTTTTTGTAGAAAATATTGATTTATTGATACAAGTATTACTAATTATTTGCACATAAGCGAATATAATGAACCCAATGAGAATTGGAGCTTTGATCTTCAATTAATAATTCCAAGCTATTATCCATTACATCACCCACACATCCAAGCTTACAGCATCTTGTATTTTCAAGTGGTCACCCATCAAGGTACTGATCAGGCCCATCATTGCTTAATTTTACTGATTGTATGGGAACCAATGTTTCAACATATGAAATATCCCACCTACACAAAATATATAAATGAAATGGAGAAAATCACTTGTACCAGCTTGGTTAAGTTAGTTACTTTAATGAGTAGCTTCCATGTTAAATAGAAAACTTTTCATATACTAGCTAATATTTTGTTGCTGAAAAGTGGAGATGGCTTACTTTACATTGTGAATGCTAAAGATTGTATGTTGTTCTGATCTTCATTCAAAGGAAGATGGTATTTGGAGAAAATACTATAAAATCTTTCACAGAACTAAACAATTGGCAAAATGCATGTGGATTTAGTTAAGTGAAATTTCAATTCTAAGAAAATGACCATTTAGAATTCAGAAACTGATTTATTCTAAGGCTTAATTCAGGCTATAGTTCCTTAAGGCCGACTCCAAATAAGGACCCATTTGTTTGGGCCGACTCCAAATAAGGACCCGTTTGTTTGGGCCGACTCCAAATAAGGACCCGCTTTGTTGGGGCCGACTCCAAATAAGGACCCGTTTGTTTGGGCCGACTCCAAATAAGGACCCGTTTGTTTGGGCCGACTCCAAATAAGGACCCGTTTGTTTGGGCCGACTCCAAATAAGGACCCGTTTGTTTGGGCCGACTCCAAATAAGGACCCGTTTGTTTGGGCCGACTCCAAATAAGGACCCGTTTGTTTGGGCCGACTCCAAATTAAGATTCATTGAATTCGAAAAAATTAATTTGAATCATGATGTAATGGAATAACCAGTCACCCATCATGAATGATTACACTATAGGTAGTAAGTACCTATAAAGTCTATTGTCTACGAGAGATTTCAGAAAGAGTTAGAGCGAGAAGATGCAAGCACGTCCAATCTTTCAATTAGTGGCACTTGCTACTAGATTGACCTGTGTATAACTGTACCGTATTTCATATTGTACTGGTTGTGTACAATAAACCTTTCTTCTATTATCCACCTGGTGTTACATATTTATTTCCTTAGCATGGAATATAACAACTCAGAACAAATCATATAATATACTGTCTTTCCTCATTTTTTAAAAAATAATTTAAAAGGTATGACTGAGAAACAAACATTTGGAGTGCTGGTGTAGTGTGCCTTTTTGTAATCAGTTCATGGCTATATACAACAATGCACAATGATCTGTGGGAAAGAATAAATTGTATACAATGAATAACAAACACTCATCGAATGGTCTATATTTATTTGCAGAAGAAATTTTGAGTTGAGATAATTATTTTAAATCTGTTCAAATAATTTCTGTATGTTTACATACCATTCCTTCATTTAAATAAACAAAATGTCAAACTAATCATGTGATTTCTTTTTAACCACTTTTTTTTACCACTTTACATTCTTTTTACCACTTGGTAGATTTTTAAAAAAAAATCCAATTCCCCCATTTGTTTTAAACTCTAAATCCATCTCTTTTATTTTTTTTCTTCAAAAGCCTAACCCAGTGCTTCAACATTATACATTGAAAATTTCAGATAAAAACATTAGCTATTCACAATTATTTAATAAAAATTTATTAAAATCATTTACTCACAATTCTTTGTATGCAGAGCTATTCATTCTGTACAGACAGGACATTTTGTAGAAGTGGGTGGGGAAATTTAATCTTAAATTTTGATAAGACACTGGGCAGATATGGATATCTCCAAAATCTGGGACTGATTTTTGGATCCAGTAGTTCAATTTGAGTTTACACTAAAATAAGCCCTATTGATTTTGTAATTGATTTTAATAAATTGGTCTCAACCTGGAATGTGACACTTAGTCTTAAATTCTTTTTCCTTTTGGAAACAAATTAATATTTAATTCATGAAGCCTTTTTAATTAAGTGTTAATTGTGAGTTAGGGTAAAATTATTTGCCTTAACTTCATTTGACTTCAAATGAAACTGAACTATTTTTGTATTTTGTTCGCATTTTGAAAAAGAAACACTTGAATGAAATCTGCTTATTAATTTATTTTTATTTTTTATTATCCACTTTCTTGATTTTTCATTCTTTATTTTAATAGGCTTTATATCAGACCTTCTGGAATCAGTAGAAGTCCAAGGAAACATTTAAAAAATGTTTTTATCACCATACCCCCAACCCAATTTTTTTAGTTTTTTTTATTTAAATTAACTGAACTTGTTACAGCAGTATTATTTGAAGAGGAGTTGCAACTCTCCTTTAATGGGATATGACAAATCTTTTTAAGATTAATTAGCTTAGCAATTGTTTATATATTTTGAACTATAAAAAAATATTAAGAAATTAAAATCTTCAGACACACTGGGTTGTAGATTAATATTCTTTTGTTTTTTTTTTTTTTTATTATTTCATTTAGATTCCTTGACTAGTTTTGGGCCAAAATGGCTATCATCGCGAGGAGAAATATTTCTGCTTGCTGGTAGCAGTGAACTACAGAAATGAATGTCTTGCTGGAGAAAATGAACTTTTGTCTGTAGTTTATTGTTTTTTTTTTAATTTTTTTATCTTTTTATAAAATGTAATAATCTGTTGGTATATAATCTAAGTGAATCCTAATAATATAAAATATTAAAACTGATCCATAAAGAGAGCTCAATTTATTTATTATAATAGCATATATAAATAAATTACGTAGAATAGAAATTCAGAATTACCCCATTTGAATAGCTATTTATCAGCACCGAGGAGTGAAGAAATAAGATAGTAGCTTAAAAATTCCTCCTCTTTCTTTATTCTTTAGATGTTTAAAATTTTTAAGCTATTTTATTTCTTCACTCCTTGGTGTTGATAAATTCTGCTAGTAAGTTCTTGTAGGGTGAAATAGCTATTCAAACGGAGTAATTTTGAATTTCTTTTTATGTAAATTATATTCATCAAATTCATGGGATTTGGGTGATAATGTATATTCATTTGTGTGTGCGTGTGACCGGTAGGCATTTTTATTTGTTTGGTGGCTATTTGCATATTGATTTGGGGGATGTTTTTACATAACATTGTAGCGGTGGTGGTCCTAGGAGGTGGACCTATTTTAGATTTTTTAAATATGGATTTTATAAAAGTTGATGTGATATAGCATGTTTGATGGATGTATGTTTGTAGATGGTAAAATATATTTATCAGAATCCCCTCAAAGTATTTCCTACATAAGTAATTTTTTTTTTTTCTACTTATGATGGCATTTATAAAATATGGCCAGTTTTGTTCCTGTGTGTTAAACTTGCTTATAACTTACAGAACTGCCAAATATAAATAAAAATGCCTACTACTACTACTACACACACACACACACACACACACACACACGTGTATATCACTCAGAATTCCTAACTTTGTGAATGTGTGTACAGTCACTAAAGGTAAAGATGTTCCCATGCTTGGGAACAAGGTCCTTGTGGTGTTGTCACTAAAGCATGCTGTGAAGAATAGACAGATAACAGAAGAGGAACTTTCCCCATTTTATAGATCTTCAACAGCATCCATCAGAGGATGACTTATCAAAACTGAAGCTATGTAGGAATAACCCACAGTAACAAGTGAGTTTGAGTCCCCCCCCCCAACCACTTATTTTATTTTTTTTAAGGCTGTCATTTTGACACTAAATTTATTTGTAATGGACAGGTTTAAGTTGGTCAAGTGTGCACACGTCCGTAAATTGCATGCTCCATTAGTAGCTGCAAAACCAAATTTGTTTCTTGCTTAGGGATCTTTTAATGTTAAATAGAAAAAAAATGTCATAATATGAAGACAGTATTGAATCTTAAAAAGCTAATATAAAATCTATGAAGATTATTTAATTTTCAAGTACAGTCAGTTATGTGTCATATGTAATACACGCTTAGGCGATCATGTATCTTTCAGTACATGACTAATGAAGCAGATTTCTTTCCCACAGTGGGTTGCCATTTCTTTCTGCAGTAGACCAGTTACCGTCCAAGGCTATAGAACTCTGTCTATCCTGATATCTACCCATAGCTGGTGGGGAGAAAATGATTCATACCCTTTCCAAAGGGTATTAGCACAAAAGTGAATGTAATGGATTCAAATGGAATTTGAACTCGGCTCTCCGATTCCTCACTCCGAGCTGCTATCCATTACTCCACCGTGCCTCAAGTGCAGTGTAGTAAAATAACAAAGATAATGATTTATTTCAGCTTTTTTTGCCTTGTGCCATACAGAGCATAAAACAAAGCAAAAACAAAAAAAAAGGGTATTACTTTCAATATACTGAACTTATCCAAAAAAATAAATGTTCCACTTAAGAGAAGGTAAGCCTGGATGCAGATAGAAAAACAAAATGATGAATAATAATAATACAAGGACATATTTTCTCACCAGATTCCTTTAATGCAACAAATTCCACAGCACTCATTTCAATTAACTGTGTTACTTAGAACGATTTCTTTGCTATTTATGTAAATGTGAAAGCAATCTTAGTCGGAGATAATATAAGCGACAGATGGCTATAAAAAGGCACTGTAAATTATTTACAGCTAATTTGTTTAAATAATGCACTGACTGTTATTTGCTTCATGTAGAAATAACTATAAGTAAAATAATGCACTAAAATAAGTAACCAAGTAATCATTTTAAGTTCTCTGAATATTGGTGTCTTTATTTAGCCATTACTGCATGACAATCCTAAGAGAGCTAGAAGACCTACCAGGGTTTGTTATCAGTAGACATGATCTGAACAACGTAAGATATGTAGATAACACTGAGTTTGTAGCAGACTAAGAAGGAAAACTGCGATGACTCTTTGACAATGGAATAAAGGAAAGCAAAAAGAAAGGATTAATAAAGACAGAAGGCAAGAAAAAAAATGAAAGTGTCAGTTCTAGGTATCAGCCACATATTGGGGATATCAAAATCAAGCAGGTAGAGAAATTTACTGAATTGGGTAGTATTGTAGTATTTCTATAGAAAGTGCTCTTAGACAAAGTAGTCAAGGAAGGTAAGAAGGAAGGACTAACTGTTAAATGTAAGAAAACAATGTATGGTCATCAGCAAAAGAGGCAGCCAAGGTTGTGAACTACATATTGGGGATATCAAAATCAAACAGGTAGAGAAATTTAACTGAATAGTATAGTAACAGGTGAAAAAAAATGTGACACAGAAATCTGAAGGCACATCAGAATAGTGAAATGTGCCTTACAGAAATAAAGCAAAGTATTAAGAAATTGGAAAATTTTGTTAGAAACAAAGAAAGACTGCTGTTTAATATTTAATCTCCTATATGGCTGCAGATGTCCTTGCAGATGAAGAAAGTCTTAAGAAAAAATAGAAATTGCATCTAAACTTATGATACTGAGGAAAGAGGGCCTAGAGAATTTAACACCCTCAAGACATATTGAAAGCAAGAGAAGTAACCTACTTGATAAACTTGTCTGAATGGATGGGAAAACAGGGACAAAGAGAGGTGGTAAATCATCAAGAGTTACTTAGAGCAACAAAAGAAATGTGGAGAGCCATGATCAACCATATCCTGAAGGCAGATAAAAAGAAGACAAAGATTTTTGTTCCTTGTTCATCTTTTTAAATATTGAATTCAAAATCACATGGACCATGAGTAACTGAGATGACTCGGTACCCTCTAGAAATGAAACCTGAGTATAATCATGAATTGTGGTTAAGAGTCTCATGACAAAACTCGAGGAATTTGAAAATTACTGTGTTCACACTTTCACTAATTTTCATCTCTCTACACAAAAGTTTATCTAAATGTCATCAATGTTATTCAGCACACACACAATGGGTTGACAAAGAAAACTTTGACTGTAAGCTCCAGTTCCAAGACACAGTAGTAAACTGTATGGGTCAGATTGGAAATAATGAATAGCTTTGGGACGTTAATCTAAATCTTTACCCCAGCTGGTTCTTTATTTCTGATGTGCTCTGTTTAATAATGGCCATAGAATGAGGGTCTGAGTAGTAGGAATAAAAAGCAATTGAAATTAAGATATATGTCAAAAATGAATAATGGTTGACAAGGCTTCATTTAATAATAATTAATAATAATAAAATTCAAGATAATATGACTATTAATGTAATAAATAGCAAATGAAATTAGGATGAAAGTAGGTATTTCTTTCTATAAATAATGGTTGAGAACTCTTCATTGAATAAATTCAGGATAATATTACTACTGTATTAGTAGTAATATGATAATGTAATAAAAAGAAAGTGGAATTAAGATGAAATAAATAATAATAAAAAATTAATAATGATTGATAGTACTTCTTGATAAAAATCTTTTTACACAACTGACTTCAATCTTAACTCTAGGTTTGTAAGTAGCAGGTTGACTCTAATTCATGGTGATTAGATAGCTTGTTGCTGCCGACAGTGTAGCAAAAGGAATTTTGGCACTACTTAAATAGATTGGTTCACTCCTAGAAAAAAAAAAATAGCAAAATTTTTTTGAATTAATTTTTGTAGATTGACAGTGTTGTGACCTAAAAAAAAGTATATTCTTTGGCCGTGACACTTGTCAGAATTGAAAAATATTGATTTCTTTTTCTTTTTTTTTTCTTTTTTTGATTTAGAAGAGGGTCTAGTTTGTAATATCGATATAATGAAAAATCAATTCTTTAATTTTATAGAGTTATCTGCACTTAGGTTTTATTTACAAATGTTGTTCCTTGAAAATGTGCTAATGTCGTTAACACTTGCATTCACTCTGCTCCATTTACCAGTGCAATTCTAGCATGATGGTTGGGGCGGTCCACCTAAATATGTGAAAAATGGCACTATAGGAAAAACTGTTAAGCACCATTCTTCTAGACCAGTGGTTTTCAACCAGGGTTCCGCGGAACCCTAGCGTTCTGCCAGTAAAGCCCAGGGGTTCCGCAAGAAGTTACACAAGTACTATGATTGACAGTAATTTTTATTGCAGCAGTTCTTTGAGCCACTGGAATGTTTCCTTGTGGTTCCATTCCAGCAAAAAGGTTGAAAACCACTGCTCTCGACTGATACACTCTTGGAATGCAAATTAAAATGGCATAATATGAAATACTGGCTTTTGATAATACTTACAAGCAAATCTTCAAAGGTCGGATTTTATAGATATCATCATAACTATTTTGGATGTTGGTGATCGAGGCTCTCCACAATTTCCTGTTTGTTGTAACTATTAATAAATTGTCTTTTTGTTATCTCTCCTAAACCCTTATCAGCTATCCAATTACACAAGCTTACTAGGTAGGTTATGTGTTGTTTTCCTCTCCACCTCTTGCCTTCAGTATATCCTATGAGTATCAAATTTTCCAAGCCCTCTTTCCTCATTATATGCCCTGGAAATTTCAACTATCTTTTTGATAAGTATGAATCCCCTTTTTGTTTCCATTTTCTCTAAAACTTCATTGTTGCTCGCATGTTTGGTCTATGGTATTCTCAGCATCCTTCTATAGAAACACATTTCTATTGCTTAAAGTCTATTCATCTGTGAGGATATTGTCCAACATTCACTGCTGTGTAGGAGGATTAATATTATGTAGTATTTCAGTACTCTTTTTCTCTTTAATAAAATTGTCCTGTTTCTTAATACTTTGCTTTACTTTTGGAAGGCATCTTTCACTATCCAAATATGCCTTTGGATTTCATACTTTCCATCCGCTGTTAAAACACTTAGTCTGAATGTAAAGAAATGTAATAAAAAAAATGAACTAAAATCATTCTGATGTAAAGTATCTTGGTCTGTTCATCTCCATTTTATTTATTATTTAAGCAAATGATACACACTTGATTGTCGAGGCAGTAGTAAATTTTGGGGATTTGTTCATGTCTGTATGGATGTTGTACTTTTTGTCTGCTGATGATCACCCTTCCTCTCTTCCCATCCCTCATTTCAATTGTCTAGCTTACCTGGACATTACTAGGTTTAAGGGATTTGTTTTATTCATTCATTTATTACTTGGGTAGAACATTCTCTTATAACTAACTTAGCTGATGCCAAAGCTGTTACCCGTATTAATCTTTGCAAGGGCCAATAAGTAAGGGTTCAGTTTTGTATTAGAATATTGTTTTTTTTTTTTTTTATTTTTATCTACCATCTATACTTGAGTATAGGGTGGGTATTTATGATCAGTTTTTTACTCAAAAAATAGGTGGTTGCATGATAAGCAGGTAATATTTTTTCTTTTTTCCTTTTTCTTTTTCTTTTTTGCTTTTCCTTTTTTTGCTTTTCCTTTTTTTTTGCTTTTCCTTTTTTTTGCTTTCTTTACTTCTTTCCTTTTCCTTTTTTTGCTTTCTTTCCTTTTTTTTTTCCTATTCCTTTTCCTTTTTTTTCCTTCTTTCCTCTTGTCATGCTTTTTATTTCTTGTCTTTTTTTTTTTTTTTTTTTTTTCTTGAAGGGTGTAAAAATCATTCATTTTTGGTGATCAGAGGTAAATTTTTAAGTGGAGAGGAAATAACATGCAAAAAATTCAGTTTTTCACTATACATGAAGTCAGCTTATACACAAGTATAAACAGTATTTTTATTTATTTTTTTTAATTGTTTTTGAGCATATTGTTAATCACCTCACCAGATGACAAAAATGCTTCTGCTTCTTCCTCTACCTTTTAGATGAAGCTTAATAAATTCAATATACACATTGTTGAAAATAGTCAATTAATACTTAATTATAAAATTAATTATTATAATTAAGTATTCCATACACACAAAAGCATATGCAGTCCTACTCGACTTAGTGGATTGCACATTCAAATTGATTGAATTAGGATTGCCTACATACACAGTCTTGATTAGTTCATAGTTTGTTTTGGAAATAAATTTTCTGATTTAGCATGTAGGTGATTCACAATCCACTCAGAAATAAGACAGTTAAACATTTTGAAATTTGTATAAAATTGTATTCTTACTTAAAAATACACTCAAGTCTTGTGAACTGCTGTTATAATTTTGTTTCTTTGGGCCTGTATATTGTACAAGATTTGAATTAATGTGTATCTAAAGTTTTATTTAATATGGCTTTATAAGAGTGTAATCTGAATGGCATGGTGGTTATTTGCGAGGAAAGTGGAATTGGCATGCCACGTCCAAATTCTGCTGAGTTTTATTGCTTTCACTTTAACACTCTTTGGGAAAAGGATGAAGAAATTCTTTCTCAGCCGTGTGTTAAATAACAGGGCAAATTGGGTTATCTAGCCTTGGTTTGCAACCAGCCAATGAGAAGGATAACTGAAATCAAAATCAATTAGGCAGAAGCCAGGTAATTCCATCCTGGAAAAAACAACTTGTTATGAAAACTGGTGCAGTGAAGCTGTGACTCTAAGATTCACATGGACTCTGTATCTGTCTCTCTCTCTTTTCTCTCTATTATATATATATATATATATATATATATATATATATATATATATATATATTAATTCATCGAGTCTGATAGAAAACTCTACAGAATTCAGGAAGCACTGGACGGCCGTTTAAGTCTATATTTGGGACTCATCAGCAGTGCACATCCACTACCGAAGTATCGAACCCCTGACAGTTGGGTTGTCAAGCGAACACCATACCAACTGTTCCAAACAGGCATCGTGACAAAGAGATTCCAAATCAGACTATATATATATATATAATATATATATATATATATATATATATATATATATATATATATATATATATATATATATATATAATATTTTCATCCAGAACCTAATGCCTGTATGATGCCAGATATTTTATATGATAAAAAAGCACAAGTAAAGGAATATAAAACTCAATTTTTAGAACAATAGGTTAAATACAATGAATCTGATAGGTGAATTATGCAAAATAGGAAAAGACAAAATTATTCATACAGAAGAAAATATCATTTTTAATTGATTGATTTGTGAAAGTATAAGTAATTTACATAATTATTTTATCAGGGAAGCCTTCTGGACTAGTTATTCAGTAGAATATTTGTGATAATTCCAGCAAAGAGCATCACGTGGTGTATAGAGTGTCACCATTGTTATTCTTACATTAACAACATGATGGAGAAAACAAACGAGCTGAGTGTTGACTTGAGACAGAGAATTATTAACTTCCACAAGTCAGGAAATAATTAAAGCACTCTTTCAAGCCAGTTAGCTATCCCTAGATCTACGTTACAGTCTGTTACAAAGAAGTTTAAACAGTTTGGCACAACAGAGAATTTGCCTGAACATGGAAGAAAACCAAAATTGTCACAGAACTGCATAAAAAATGTGTCGCAAGGTTAATATTAGCTCAAGAATTGTTTTGAAAGACATCACCAAATGTTTGGTTATAAGTATCAGCATAAGTATTTGCACAATAAAATGCTGTTTAAATAGAAATGGGTTGTATGGAAACTGACCACAAAATTGTCTTTCAGTTAAGTGGCAACAAAAGAATTATCGTTGAACTTTTTTAAAAGGTTAGCTTAAATATTAATACAATATTTAAACGCAGTGATCAATTTTGAGTTCTTCTGTAGTTTATTGTTGCCTATTGCATATAGTAGCAGTATGCCTTGCAAAAAGAAATCTCCGCCAACAGAAGACCAGATTGCAATGAAAATAGCCAAGGCTGCAGCAAGGAAAAAATTTCCATGCAAATAAAACCCAGAATAAATGGCAGCCAGGAGAGCTTCCAATGCTGAGAATATACAAATACTTAAGGACTCTCAAACTCCTGACAAAAGCCAAAGGCCCTATGTAGGAGCTAACTTAAATGCTGCTAGTGTGTGTGTGACAAAAGGGAAACTTACCTTAGCTGGAGTGTTTTGTCCTCTGAGGGACTTCATTTGCCTTGATAAAGTCCCTCAGCAGACAAACTTAAACGAGTTGAATCGGATAAGTTTTACTTTTGTCTTTATTCATATTGTCCTTTTACAGATATACTCTCTCATATATATATATATATATAATATGGAAAAGGTTATAATTGTTCCAACAAGAGAAAAATGTATATTTAAAAAAAGAGAGGAACTGCAAACGTTTTTAGTTATGTGGATTTATTTTAGTGTGTATATATATATATATATATATGAAATGGACTAAGTCTGACAATTATTTTAATATATTTTTTGTTCATATGTTATTTTTATAGATACAAATATTTAAATAAATGCTTTGTTTATAATAAATAGTGTTAATTACATTTACCAGCATGAATGTCAGAAATTTTGAAGAAAATATGTGTCTTCTGACAAGAATATTTCTAGAAAATTTCTCAGGTATTCAGGCCAGTAAATGTAATTAATACTGTTTATTATACACAGAGCATTTACTTAAATGATTGTATCTAGAAAAATAACATATATATATATATATATATATATATATATATATATATATATATATATATCTCCTGCACCTCCACTTTGAATATAAATAATGATTGATTTGGATACACTCGCTTGTATTTACAAAAGCATGGATTTTAGAAAATTACCCTGTGCTTGGCTGCAAGTAATGGCTTTATTTAACCTTTTAGAAAACATTTGCTTTCCAGTTCTAGAAATGGGATCAATCCTGAAACTCCATATAAGGAGAAGAAGACAAACAAGGGTGGGATATAGAGTTGATGAGTTTCTTTCTCCTCTCATATTATTACCTATTTTCTTTTTCTTCATCAGCCAGTTTTTTTTTTGGTTTTTTTTTTTTTCCCTTTTCTTGTCTTGAAATAAGATAGATCTCTGATTCTCTTTCTCCTCTCAGTCCATCCTCCTCCCAGTGCCTCTTAGTGATGGCTTACATACCCTTACTTACTACTTTTGTCCCTTGTGAATTACCAGCTCTGTCAGTCTCCCTCCTCATCTTCAATGTTCTTTACTATAATATTTTTTTTTTTTTTTTTTTTTTTTTAAGGCTCGGAGGAGATTGTTAATTTTTCTTTACTATTTTATTTTTATTTACATTTTGATAGTTAATTACTGATCTAGGAGAATGAGATTGTGTTTTTTTTTTTTTTTTTTTTAATTTTATTTAGTTGGTTTACTGTGGGTGTAGAAATGTTTATGTACCTACATTACTTGCTTGGCATAGGTGCAGGGGAATTTGCTTTAATGGTAATGGTGAGATTAACTGATTCCATACAAAAGACGTTTGGCATTCATTGGCCAAACAGCATTTATTGAAATTTATACAATAATTTTTATAAGACAGTTTTTTTTGTTTTTTTTGGGAAATCAATTTCTTAAGTCCATTATTATCGCTCTTTCAAATACTGATAGGAGTTTCCTTCCTAACCTTTTGTTTATGATAGTTAGGAAAGTCAACATTTTCATTATATCATTATTTTCCCTTCTAGTTACATGTCATCCATTTTAGCTGTTGGAAGTCTTCAAGTAATGTTGTTTAGATCACTTCAATGAGCATAGCTATTATTAATCTTTATTATTAACTAGCAGTAGAGCCCGGCATTGCCCGGGGATGCAACAGTAAGAGATAGATCAAGTATCGACCATCATAAAGACTGAAAAATAAAATTGACAAGATTATTGTTTAAGGTTGATGGACACGCATGTCTTAATTAGTTTTTGTTTTGTTTTTTTTTACGAATTGGTCAAACCCAAATTCAAACAAAAACATTGTTTTCAATTGTTATGAGTCTACCGATTGAATAGGATTTTATTATAAACAATTGTCTTGTAAATGGAATTTTTAAAGCATTCTGAATGTAAAAATAAAGAAAAAAGTGTGCAAGACTATAAGAAACACTACCTGCCAAAAAAAAGTGAAGTTTTGTTGAAATTGGTTGAAAAATGTAGGAAATCTGATCCAATATATAAACGAACAGAGACACACACACAACCTGGGTTTTATAATAAGTATGATTCTTTTTTTTTTTTTTTTTTTTATAACTAATTTTTATTGTTTGTTTACATCTTGTCACAGTAGCCATGACTGTTTTAAAAATGTCTAATACTGTATTGTCATTTTAGTTATTTTATGAAGTTCTTTGTAATTCTGGCTGAACTGAAAATGAAAACAATTTTTATAGAAATCACCTCAACAATTTCTGGATTATAAAATTTTGTATTTATCCTTATCTGCTTTCTTCTCTTTTCCTTTTTCCTTGTAGATGAGTTGAATATTTTTATAAAGCCAAAATCTCACCTGAGCCTTCTACAATATCTAGTGTATAAGATCTGAGAAGGGTTGTCTTCTTTAATACCTAAAGGATTCATGCTGTTCACCTATCATATGACTTTTGATATATCAGTGTATTTATAAAATGGACTATGATTCTCTTGATGTTGCTGAAAAGTTACATTTTTAGTACTATGACATTTAATTTCTATAACATCTAGTTCATAAGATCTGATGAAGGGTTGTCTTCTTTAATACCTAGAAGATTCATACACTTTCTGATGCTAAATATAAGTGTCCTTTTTGTTTATATTTTCTATAATGTCATTGCTCACATGTTCAGTCCATTATATTCTCATCATCCTTCTGTAGCACTACTTTTCTGTTGTGTCAAGTCTCTTCTTCATCTGTGAGGAGATTGGCCAGCATTCACTGACACACAGGAAAATTGATTCAGTAGGTTTTTTTCCTTTGTTTCTAAAGAATTTCTTTATGTTTCTTAGTACTTTTCTTAGTTTTTGAAAAGCACCTTTTGCCATCCCAATGCACCTTTGGATTTTAGTGTCACACTTTCCATCCTCTATCAATTTTTTTTACTGGCTTGATTTCATTTTTCAAGAAAATAGATTTCTCAAGTCCAATAACTGTTATTGCTCTTTCTAGTATTGATAGGGATTTCCTTCCTAACCTTTTGTTGAAGGATTTATAGAAAGTCAGCATCTTGATTATATCATTATTTTCCTTTCCATTTACTGCATCCTGGTTCATCTCTTGTGATCGTTTATGCACAGTTAAGAACATCCTAATAGACTGGAAAAAATACAAAAAAAAAATGTAACAAATACTATGATGTACAAAACCTTACCATGCTTTTAAAAATGTA